>JAWWEO010000021.1:5815935-5847840 GCA_035582975.1 Ormyrus labotus
TTTAAATGATTAAATATGTAAGTGCCAATATATGATTACCGATTTCATTGATTCAATGAAATTTTTTTCTCAGTGTTAACAAAAAACTGGTATGTATTAAAGGCAAAGCAGAAAATAAAAAAGAATCAAACGCTTCAGTTATAAAATAATAAGCGCAAGCGGCGTTATATAATTTATTGTCGAAACCTATTACTAAAGTTCAAAAAATTCCAAATTTTATTTTAAACAGTTATTCAAGGTTCTAAAATATTATATTTCGTGTCAATTTATAAATTATAATAACAAATGCATATTTATAACGAGTTGCTACCCAAAAGAATATACTACAATATGCTAGTTACGAGTCAAGAATATTGTTCACGCTACAACAATTAACTTTTTGTCAAGTGACCAAACAATTGCCCATGTAAACTTCATCAACCGACTTTGGCTCCTCTTTACACACTACAAACGAAATACTCTGATAACTAAAAGTATCAAAATTCCGCATCACCATTTTATTGGGTTATTCGACGAGTTATAAAAATATGAATCCCTCCATTTTTTAAAAGTTTCAACTTTTTTCAGATAAAATTAAAAAAAATTGATTGTAGAGCAGTTTATAATATCTAATCAAACAAAAAATTACCAATAAATAATTCATCGCAGTAATTTTCGATTGTATTTCTGTTGTAAATGTTCATTCAACTATAAATTTGGAACAAATAAAGATTTTTCGATTAAATTTTATTAATCCTTAGAATACAACATTTTTTGAATATTTATATTGCTTTATTATTAAATTATATATTTTTCAAAGCTGCTAATAAAATACTTTAGTTGGAAAAATCATTAAATTACCTTAGCAATACCAAGAACGTGTGCAATGATATATTCAGTGGATTCAATTGGTTCTGAAATTTTCTCTTGTTCAAATCGACGACACCAGCGTCTTGATAAACTCGAAACCGTGAAATTATCATCCTCTGCGCTTGCGCAGTTTCCATGGCCTTCTTGCTTACCATTCACAAACTTGGCATGTATTTCTCTCCGTGGCTGATGATGTAGAAAGCTATTGTTCAAAATTCTTTTTGAACCTTTCACTAACCCTAATAAATTTCTAATACTTTTCATAGCAACAGGAATCGTGGATCTATCAAAGAATCAATATTGTAAAAGAAAAATAGCGGGAAAGCTCTCAGCATTTACAAATTCCGGTCAAACATTATAATTCAAGAAAACGACTTTAGAGGGCATGGTCATAGCTTCACTTCACTTATTGTCGCTACATCACTTTCATGCGAGCGATATTTAAATTGAAAGTAATAGCAAAAATATTAAGAAATACCGAAACGTAAAAATATATAATGAACCACTCGAAATTATAAACATGCAATTTCACTCTTTAGTGCATTTTCGTAGCATTTTACATCATTCAAGGTTTACAATTAGTTTACATTTATTTCCAACTGTAAAAATAAATTAAACATTTTTTAAATTCATTTTATTGGAATTATAGTGAATAATTTGCATTAGAATCAACAATATTTTACTACATACAATACAATACGTTAATAGAGAATAAATAAAAAATAATTTATAATATCATTTACTAAAATTATATATGTTTATTTTGGATCGCACAACATAAAAAATAAAAGTCTAAAAAGCTCATCGTTTATTTTATTGAACCAAAGTCAATAAACTCATAAACACGTAGAAAATAAATCTGGAAATTTTTTATTCAACACACACTAGACCCTGCAAAACTTGGATCGTATTCATTTCGAATTAAATATATTAAAAAAGCCCGTAATAATTTCAAGTTTTTAAAATTTGACAAGAGATCGAGCGTGTGTGCATTTTGAGGCTGCATTTTAAAACAAACTGCATTTGCAGATGCCACCCAACGCAGCTTCTCTCACTTGGTCTTGAGCCAAAACTGTACCATACAAAGGTTCTATGTTTAGATCTCACTGTGTGAATGTTCAGATTTAAAAACTTTTCAAAGTAACAGACAAGTGAGAGACCATATCGTCGAGGCAAAAAGGCTATTATAGTGACACATTGTCACAAATTATTTAAATCAATGTAATAAAAAGCTATTTACAAAAAAGAAATAATTATTTTCTAGTGGTCAATAGTCTGAATACAATTATGTTACCACTGAAATTAATCAAGAAACAGCCAGTGTACAATCTTATTTCTACGTGTACGAAACGAAGCAAAGATTTTCAACATCATTCGGGACCTTTAATTCAAGCATCATTTCACGAAAATGACCATCCTGTTGGTCCGTTAAGTGCAGTATCATCTTACTGGCGACATCGATTTGAAGTAGAAGGAGTTCCCGAACCAGTCGAGTCTATTCAACATATTATTGCCCATGTGATAAGCTCTAATAAGGTAGAAATTAATTAATTTTAAGGAATAATTTAAAGGAAAATAAATTTTATTAATTACAATCGAGTATTAATGATTTACAAGATATTCAATTTGATTAATATTATAAACGAGGTCGATTTTAAATTCAACTTGAAAACTATACTTTTGATGCAGGAAACAGAATTGCACGAAAAAGAACTTGACGAGTTACAGCTGGAGAAACTGAAAATGCTATGCAATCGCAGATTAATGAAGTGTGTTATCAAATTCATGTACATTAAAAAAAATGATTAAATAAATACTAACAGATGTAAATAAATCTACAGAATGCCTTTAGAGTACGTAACTGGCGAAGGAGAGTTTAAAGATACAAAATTCAAATTGGCACCACCAATTTTCATTCCCGAACCTCAAACTGAAATATTGGTCGATTTATTATTGAAACATATTACACGCAGCAGTTCAAAAATGTCTACTGTTTTAGAAATTGGATGCGGAGTTGGAGCCATATCATTATCGCTTTTACGCTCGTGTAACAGTGTAAGAACCTAAAAGAGGTATATCGAATGCGGAAATTTTTCTGTGCCAAACTCGTACAGTTTTTCATAACACATACAGAAATTTTTCGGCTTCAAAAATTTATAATCGTTTAACAATACAATTTTTTTCAAATAAAATTTTAATACAATAATACTGGGCTACACAATGACAAATAATAATACGAAATATCTGCATTCTAGATCCAAGTGGTGGCAATCGATACAAATGAAATAGCGTGTCAACTGACGCTTCACAATGCTCAGAATCTAGGTCTTGATAAAAGATTGACAGTTTTACATGCAACACTCGAACAAAATGGAAAAATTACAACTAAAGCTAATCTTTCCAATGATCGTGAAATTAATTTTGAAAAAGATCATTTTGAGTTTATAGTTAGTAATCCACCTTGCACTCCACTACATGAGATTCCAATCTATCTAAAAGAGTAAGTAGCTTTTTTCACCTATCCAGTTTCCAGTTTTATTGACAATAAAATTAATTAATTAATTAAATTAATTAAATTGAGGTTTGAAGATATTGAAGCTCGTGATGGTGGCCAAGATGGTTTCAAAATTATTAAACCCTTGCTTTTATACGCATCGAATAGATTGACAGATAACGGTATACTTTTGCTAGAAGTTCTTCCGAATCAGCCAGATAAAATCAAGTTTTTGACAGAAAAACATTATTCGTCAAAACTGAGATTTGACCACACTTACAAAGACTTGCACAACAATGAAAGGGTTGTGGAAATGACCAAAATTGGTTAATAAATAAAGTATAAAAATAATTTAATAACTTTATAACAATTTATTTATTACAATGTTTATTTCATAATAATACTGCTTAGTGGAACAAGTATTCGCTGAAAAATTGCCGGAATGTTGACGTGAATCATTTTACATTAAATGCTTTTGCGTAAGCAATAAATAAATTTAAAAAAAGTTAATCGGCAAAAATTACCACGCAACTTGTAAAAAAGTAGTTGCATACAAAGATTTAGTATTATATTTTGCAAGAAGAGTACTTGTGTGATTGTTTTCTGCAGGATATTAAAAATTAGCAAACATTTCCGCTCAAGTGCTTTTTTGAGAAAAGCAAAATTCAACCTTGAAATATTTCCCTTATAAATTCTCTTGATGTCGACGTTGATATATCTACAACGAAAAATAAAATTATACTAAACATAAATATGTCGATACATTTGTTTTTTAAAATCACACAAGTCATAAAATTTTTAAGGCTCGGTTATCTTTCCTTATTTATTCTTAAACAAAAACACTTTTTTCTAAAAGAAACAAGGTTCAAAATTAATTTTCTAGTTTATTCTTTAATAAAAAATAGTTCAAAGAGCTCAAAGTGCGAGAAATGTATAAACTATATAAAGCGTCACAATCGTATTAACAATTTCATTTCGTCGTTTTTAATAGTCCTTAATACAATATATATCTTTTAATATCATAAAAACGCTTTTGCAAACTGTAACAATCTTTCTTCAATTGTATGAAATATATTGAAATTTCTCGTTTTTTTGAGTACGCTTACTTTCTTGAAGCTCCCAAATTTTTTAATACTATCTTTATAAGGTTATACAATTTTTTAATTCATCTACATCCATTATTTTAGTTTCAAAGAAACTGTCAAATCATATTTTAGAAATATACTTTTAAAGACGAAAATAAAAATATTTCACGTTTATCGTTAGGATTGTAAATTCTTTAAATGTAAATACATGTTCAAAAATTTTATATCGACAAAAAATGTTTTCTTCCCAAGATAACAAATAGACATGAAAGGATAAGATAGCGATAGTGATCAAAAGATGGAGTAGCGCTTTATAATTTCTCCTCATTCTATAAAACTAACTTTAAACTTAAAATGGCAAAGTAGTAAATATAAATGAAACTTAATGGTACGTATTATTGTCAAAATAGTGTTTTAGCAAGACTTATTTATACCAAGACTATGTACAGACTGAATTCAAGCAGCAACGAACATTTTTCATTTTGCATTATTTAGGAATTTTTATAGCTTTTATTCGTTTCCAGTGAAAATTCGTTTAAAGTAGTATTAGGTACGTTAGATTTAAAAAATCGTTGGACCGTTTGGAATTTTTGTAGCTTTCATACGTTTCCAGTCAGAGTTCTTTCAAGTAGGTACATTAGATTTAAAAAATCGTTAGACCGTTTGCAAACCAACATTTACAAAACTAATAGGTTCAATACTTTAAGGATTCTAAGAAAAATGTACAAGCTACTATTTCAACTGATTAATTTTAATGCATAAATACCCGTAAAAAAGGTAAAATAACTTATTACCCTTAATTCCTATAATTTGAAAGTATTCAAAATTTTTCAATCTTTCTCAATTTAATCAATGTCCAACTTATTTTTTCGAGTCGTTTGGACAAACTTCCGATTTTGATTGTTACAATTATTTAATGGCACCAATTACGTAAAAAAGTAAATAAAAGTTTAGAAATCAAGTTGTGGGTAAAAAAGTAATTTGTCTTTCAAATAAATATATTAAAAAAAGTTTTCTTCCATTCGAAAATTGATTCTTATTAAGCAAAATAGTTTCTATTATGAAATTTTACAAATAGTATTTTAACAAGTGAGATTGGTAATATGTAAAAAATAATATAGTTGAGCAACAATTATTTGTACATATCCTAAAACGGCAGTGTACCTCCTTGCTCGTCGTCTTTTCAGGTTCATCATTAAAATCTCATGTTTTGCTTAATGCATAAAATTCCTGAGATGAATATTAGGATAATGCAAAGAACGTAATGGTATTCCTTCAAAACTGGATAAACAAAAACTATTCCCTAGAATTTATTATTTTTACCAGGGTATAGAATATTGCTACCCAAGTTTAACTTTAGCATAACAAGCATAAATATTTATTAAAATACGGTTAAAAAATTGTGTAAAATTTTATTTTTATTCAGCGAGCGTAAAGTTTCACTTAAAGACATTTTTAATAGTTTAGGAAATGCAACTTTGCAATCACTGAATTAAAACATAACGGTGTAAACGCATGTGCGCGTAAAATTTTACGCCTTTGTTATATACTAAAACTATTATTTCGCTCTAAATATTTATATTAGAATACTAGATTCCGTTTGTGCAAAATTTCATTAAAACTTTGTCTGCGTTTGTTCTTTCTTTCTGCTTCAACCGAGCCCTGTAAAACTGCATTTCTTTCCCAAGTAAAAAACGCCTTTTTTTATCAAGCCAGAGAGAAAGAATAAATAGCAGATTACGTAGAAAGATATTTTGATTGCTAGCTAAAAATAGTGTTGTGTAAAAAAATAGTTATTTTCTAAATAGCTTCTTGATTTATCTCCTTTTCTTCGACATCCGACGGGTGTAAATACCGTCTGGAGGTAGAGGCCAGTTCACTTAAAAGTACTTCTGTGTCATTCGTATCGAGGGATGATGGCTCCCCGGCAGCTCGATTACTTACGCTTCTGCCAAGCTTTTGAAGAGCTTTTTCTCTGCGTTGTTTTTCTCTCTCTGATTTAAGTTTTGCAAATTCGTCGTCTAAACTGACATTTGATCCTGAACTATGAGTACTGCCATTGTTACCTCTAATAAAGACAGAAGAATCAAAACCTCCGCTGCCGTGCGTTAAGGGAACTGACATCTGCGTTCTGCAAGGTTTTTACATTATTTAGACAACTTTTATTATCAGGCTTTATGCTTTTTAAAGCAGCGGTTATAATATATATTGTAACAAGAGTTACAATTAAGATAATATTACAGTAGGCGAGTTTAAATAAGAGGCCGAGAAAATAAAGTTTACATAATCATGATGAAGAGTTGATTAGAGCTGCATATGGTAAAAATGGTTACATATCTAATGAGTACCTCGTAGGGTGATATCGCGTTGCGCTAGTGCCCAGCAAAGTATCAGCACTATCTGCCGAGCCGCTTAAACCAGTTATCGGCGCACTTGTTGAAAAAAGATTACCGTTACGTGGCATTGCTACCGATCCAGGAACATCAACAGGTGCGCTCGCGGGTGGTGGGCCTTGGGGGAAAATACTTTGTATGTGCGGCCGACTCTCTGGTCGCATCGACGTCATCGTCATCTGTTCGTCTACTTCTTCGATAACGCCTATTCTCATGGAGCCACCGCCTCCTGCTTTTGCGCGGATAAAACAAAGGGAGCCGTTAAAAACTCTGCTCGATGATCAATCGGATCGAAAGGATTATTGAGAATTATACCATTACCAGGCGCTCTCAAGGAAGCAGCCGAAGTCGAATTAGGGAGTCGACCCGGCGTTTTCGTACCGCTTCCGTCGGGCCTATCTTCCTTACTGAATATTCTTTTAAGTACGTTAGTCACGCTATTGATCCTCGTAAGCGAGCCACCAATGTTGCTGGGTGTCGAGCCACTGCTCACCGTCCTGTCTCGATTGCTCACCCGACTTCCACTCCTGCAGTAATGGAAAAATCCCATCAGAATCATGATTGATTGAATGATGGCCCTCAAGGCAAAAGACGCTACCTGGATATTTTCCCGCCACTGGCAACGAAATGAATTCCGGATATTGCGTCGTCGTTCATGTCGTTTTGATACTTTTGCTGGTACTCCTTTTCCATCTCGTCGATCCGAACAGAGGACGGCTGGAGTTCCTGTTGGGCGGCCGACAACTGGATACCAGCTGTCGATGGTTCAGGATGCTCTTCCCTAAAGGGTTCAGCTGCCGCGGTGTACGGCAACTCGGTCGGAAAGACTTCGTCCCAGTATTGATCTCGAATCAATTCGGGATGCTCGTGGTGCATCTCGTCGACTATGAGATAGCTGACCTAGAGGAAATATGAATAAATCATTATCGTGCCTCTGATTTGAAATGATTAAAGTATTATATTATAGGCAACCTGAAGGTTTCGATCCACGATCCAATTGACTTCAAAGTCGTCGTCGTCTTCGCCGAATGGATTGATTAGGGTCTCGGCGACTTTGAGCCAGCCCATGTAAAAGAACATCTCCAAAGTGGTAAAGACCGGAAAGTAGATATCGACAGTTTTTGGCTCTTCCAGTATCCATTGCTGTCCAATGACGTTGGTAAGAAAATAGGTGTAGACGGCTATGGTGACCACTTGGGTGTAAACAAGGGGTATGCTTATGGTATCGTAGTGAACAAGGCCGCCGCACGAGCCGCGAAACTTGTTCAGTTCGTCGATCAAAGTTTTGACCGCAAAGTCGTCCCGTATCCTGCCCTCCTTACGAGCTCGGGTTACGATGCTCGATGCCCAGACTATCGGCAGCCAGTGTTTGCTTGGCTTTGGAAACTTACTGTTTAGACTTTTGAATATGTCGAGCTCGTTCTCCAAGAGCAGGCCGGCATCGACGTAATGCTCCAGTGTCGGGAAGCGCTTTTTTACGCGGGGAGACACGTTAGCCAGCACCAGGGTCAGACACACGCACACGTACCTAAGGCCAATCGTAGACATACGCTCAAGTTTCCTGCTCTCCTACTACTCTTTACTTCTCTTTTACTCACCTAACAATCGTTCGCCTCATGAGCCTTCCTCGTTCGTCGTTGCCGTGAATTGTTGCGGAAACGAAAACGGCTATAGAGTCAGGCCACGGGATCGTTATGTACTGATTCCACCATCTGTTCATCACTACTGTCACGTAAAAACCTAAAACAAACGATAACGGGCTCGACGAGGTGTGTTTCCGACAAAACTCCACGACCTTCTCAAAGATGCGTTTTTGATCCTCGTCGAGAGCCAGCCGATAAATTCCCGACAGAGAATAGTAAATTGTAAGAAATAGTAGCATGTCCGTCCATATTAACTTGTAAACACTTGCTTTCCATCTGCAATCAAAATTTTACCTTTTAAACCAGCTTTAATCTCGAGACGGAATCTAAAGATAATAATAACATAAATGCAAGTAAATTGAAAGATTTATATATCAAGAGTCGATGAACGTCATGTATGTCACCGGTACGATGACTGCGGCCTTGGACTCCTTCACTGCTAGCCGACATTTCCATTTCGATTGCTTTACATAATTTTTTTTTGTTTTTGTTTTTTCACTTTTACTTGCACATTTTAATGCTCACCTTATTAATAGTTTTAAAAAACAGCCAAAGCCCCTGCAAGTGGCGACTTCCGCAGTATAAGACACCGTCATCTTTTCGACTGATCAACGAAAAAACTGTTTCTTTCAAAACTCACTGGCAGCATTATACTCGTTAGATGCCATAATATTTATTATATAATAATCCGTTTCTGCATTTCTCAAATGACTTCTAGCCAATTCCTACCACGCTTTGACTCTGAAAGCAATAATAATTTATCTTTGTATATATTGTATTTTTACCTACTTTATAATAATATTAATCAAATTGCTTGCACTCTCGAAAATTCTAATACCCAACTCAAAAATATCGCACAATTTTCACGTGATAAGATATTAGGTAGTTATTATTGTCGTTCCAAGTCAATCTATAACTTTTTCAACTGTAATACGAGAAATATAGAAATGCTTTTTTTTTAATTCCTGCAGTAGTTCGATGCAACAACAAGGAAATGCCCAATATACTGAAAGAATCGCATCGACAAGTCATGTAATTGGAAAAATTGCAAAAAGTATTATTGCATCAAACGCGGTACGATCGAATCCAATCATCGCATATTTCAAGGTAAAAAAATTAAAAATGTACAACTATTTAACTAAAGCAGTACGCAATCATATAAAGCAAATAAATTGTTTAAAACACAAAGTCAATGTCAACTTTTATAATGATTGCCGTAGATTAAGCAAGTATCACAGATTTCTAGGAATTCACATGCGGCTGTAAAAATATACTCGTCTATTACAAGATAGATGCTCCAATTATCAAGGCAATTAGCAACATTCGGAAAAATACATCATTTTTATGAAAATAATTTTTGAGCAAAAAGTTGAAAAAAATTATGTCAACAACGACAACAATACAGTTCCAACCCCAGATAATAGAGCATTGTCCAAAAAAAATTTCAACAGACTGAAAAAACACGAGGTTCGTATTATATAGCGTCTGTATTAGCAGTTTTGTTAAATCATCTCATTATCGTGTTACCATTTGCCGAGTACACTAAAAAGTTAACAATGATGCTTTAAACAAACAATCCCATTTCTTTTAAAACTTATTAAAAAAAATTTTTCACGTGACTGTTTACGTTTGATATTATCTACACGGCAAGAATGAATAATTGCAAGAATAATTAATTAATTTTTTTTTAAATTATATACTAAATACAATCTTTAGAAAATAAAAAATGTTGCCCAATTTACAAACACAAAAAGAATAAACCACTTACATCATTCGTCACACAACACAATCAACATATACTTAAACTTTGTCATTCCCTATTTAACTTTGGCAAAGCTTAAGCGGCCAAACATAAAATAAATTATTGGAAGAAGGTCGGAAAAGCGCAGTAGAAAAATATTTAAAAATCATTAGTTCTGATTTCGGATAAATGCAACATGTAATAATAAATCAGAATACCAGAATTAAGGAACAAGAAAATACCAAGCAAAGAAGCAGAAGATCAAGAGACAACAGCTGATGCCAGTTCGTCTATTGGCCTTGCAGCTCGGAATTTCGAGTACTAATACTCAGGTAGGCAGGCAAGCAGTCAGGCACGGAAAATATGAAAAAGTTGATGATGCGTACCACTTTGATGGCTAGACTGTCTCTTCTCTCGTTCTCGATGAGCATTTAGATTTCGCTTGAAAAAATGCAAGAGGAACAGGCGATTCATCGAGTCAGCAAACGGGCACTTGTCACGCGCTAGTCCTCGCGCCTGCAACGGAGCAGCGACTTCCCGTTGCGTCAGTACATTGACGCATCAGGGCAGCCAGCGATCGCCAACTAAATACTGATCGCGAGCATGCAACTGCCTACATGCGTGCTCATTCTGTGTACAAAGACTAACCCCCGCTCGCGCTTGATCTGTTCACCACTCTTGACGTAGTCGCTTCAACCTCGGCGTGTCAAGAGATTCAAGATGCGGAACTCTTGCAGTAAGCAGAGAAACTCGACCGAAAGCAAGCAGCTCTTGCTTTACCCCCACTCTCTTACTCTGCCGCAGAGCTACAGCTCGCATTCATGCTCGTCGTTCGGGGCCGCGGGAACCACCGGATTTAAAACCAGGTTATTTAGCGATGCAAATTCAGGCTAAGCAATAAAATTTCAACGACACTTGGAAATTAAAAATTTATACTTTTATATTTCTGATGATTACAATGATTATATACAATTTATATCTTTGCCCTGACGCCAACAAGTGTGTTAACGTCGTACCTTCTTTTTCACTTACTCGCATCACCCTTACAATTCAAAATGACAATAATTTAACATTCTATAAATATTCATAAGTTTATATCAATATAGAATATACACATGATATTTTTCAAAGTAACAAGTGATTTTTATCAAAATAACTGATTTTTGCTAACCAGCTTGCTGCTTCCGTTTTCTAATGATAGAGATACATTTTATTATATAAATGATCGATTAAAATTATAAAAATTTTAGTAACAAGTATCAAATCATATTCCATTCTATCTCGATTCATAGTCAATAATAAAATGATATATTATATATCCTAATTTGTTATAATACATTTTTCGTTGGAAAATTCACTAAACGAATTGGTCCCTAAAAATCACAGCCAATAAATGCAACCAACAGCAGTCTGTGTGATTAAGGCCACTTGAGTAATAATCACTTAAGTAACAACAATTACGGCACTGACACGTTACAAGAATACACTATCACAAGAACGATATTTTTTCTCACGATTCATCATGTCAAGATTGTAAAAGTTTAAACGTATTTTTCCAATTAACAATATTTCTATCAACTTTTTTCTCCTTTTCCACTCAACACTGGTTATTTGTTAAAATACTACGTCACGCCACAATAGTTGTTAAAACATTGCTTTTGGGAGTATAACTTCCTGTTCTGTAAAACGAATTAATTAAATTTTATAAATTTTGAAACTTTAATGAAAATATCAATTCTTACCTTATCGTTGCATGTTGGGTGGATCGCGACCATCCAGCAACAAGTCCACTTTCTCCACTTCCAATAATTCTTTGATTTGTCAATCTCCCAATTTTTTGTAAATATGAAACACGTGCTCTTTGTACCATATCAGGCGACACAGTACTTTTTACTGCTTTATAAACGATTCTGTAAGGTTAAAAATATTTTTATTATACTAAAAAATTTTTTATTATACTTTTCTTGTGGTAACGGGAAACTTTACCTTGGTAATATGGCAAGAATGGATGCTAGCACTACGGTTAGCCAATATACATGTCTTCCAATTGCCTTTTCCATTACCCAGTACGAACCAGGCAAGCCCATGCAGTTGATGCAAACTGCATTGTAAAACAAACAAAAGCCGAAAAACACTCCGACGGATGCTAAAATTGCTGCAGCATGTATTAAAGTCTGTAAACATGTGTCAATTTTTACATTACTAATAACAGTGATAACATTTTACAATTTTTCACCAACAACAGACAATTTAGAATTTAACTTTTTTCACTCACCCACGATCGAATTTCGGTACTTATATGAATGAGCATGACAATAATACAAGATGTTGTGATCGTCGAACCAAATTCCCAAATATCTACATCAGAATCATGATAAGCCTAAAATATTCTTTTTATTAATATAGATCAAGGGCTAAAATTAAAATTATAGACGCATTCCTTACTCACAGCTTCGTTGAGAAAAAATATAACAATGCTTTGATAAAGAGCATCGGCCATTGTTATCCAAAACGAATGTGGTTGATAGACAGAAGCTAAACGACCTCTTTCGTACAGTCTTGGCGATTCAAAGAGAAGACTAGCTGGTGCTATCTGATCGTAAATGCCTAGTATAAGGGGTGGCAATGATGTAAAAAGTAGATTATACAGCATCAAATATATTTGGTCAATCATTACAGTTCCAGAGAAACCGCAATAAAGCTGTATTAAGAAATATAAAGGTGAAAAAAAAATTTACGCATCTTTTTATTGTTATCGACAGTAACTTACTTGATACCAGAAAATTAAAAAAACAAATGTTGCATTTTTATAAAAAAAGTAGAGAATCATGCGAGACAATCTGTCATAACACCAATGGCCGTGAACCAATAAAAGCCGCGTCAACATAGGAAATCTTGCGATTGCAAAATCAGCTGCCATAACGGCTTGTGTTCCTTCTCGGCCCGACACTCCTATTCCTACGTCAGCAGTTTGTATCATGCTAACGTCGTTAGCTCCGTCGCCAATTGCCAAAGTACGCATTCGAAGCTGTTCTTTCACTACCTTGACAATATACGCCTGTAGACAGATTAACCGTTTAGGCTGTTGATTGGAAAAACGACATTGCTTTATTGAATTGAATATTGAAAGATGCAAAGTACCTTTTGCAAGGGTGTGGCTCGACAGGCTAAAACGCTAGAGCAGGCTCTCGTTAATTCAAGAAATGGTCCAGTCAATCCGGATCGTGGATCAAGTATAAAAGTGAGAGTTTTGCCATCGACGACGAGAGCGCGTTGCCGCTGCCAAGGACTTCCAATTCTATAAGCAAGTCTTTCACTCGAGTCTAGATTATTCGTTTGCATTTGTATGCTCTCACCTGTACCTAGATTCGTCGAGTTTTCACGTTGAATTGCTTCCAAATGGCTGTGAATTAAATTTTCTGCCACAGTCTTGGATCTGGCTTGTAAGCGCAATAGTTGCATGGCTGGACTAAATAAACATGCTGAATAAGCAATATTTACAGCAGTTTCAGGTTTGTCGCCTGTCAAAACCCAAACGACGATACCGGCCGACACTAAACTAGCCATCGCCTCTGGTACGCCGGCTTGCAGCTTGTCCTCTATTCCTGTAACCCCTAGCAGAGTCATCTGATTTTCTAAACCAGCATACGACTCTCGTATTCGACGATCTCTATTATCGCTACTTGCTTCAATTTCAGCATGCTTTTGACGCCAACTTTCATATTCTTGCAATGTTAAACATCTTCTGGCCATAACTAACGTTCGAAGCCCTTGACGAGCGTACGAATGCAATTGCTGTTTTACTTTGGCTGTTAAACTCGAGTCTTCCTCATTGGAATTCAAAGCTGATAATATAGTAGAATCTGCACCTTTACTGTATAGCACGATTTCTCCTGTATGTGGATGCTTGACGACAATGGACATGCATTTTCTATTCGAATCGAATGGTAAAGTCTAAAAGAAAGAAATTTTTGGTCCGTATCTTCTTGTTTTCGATTAAATTTCGTATTAAACTGATCAATGTTTAGTTTTACCTTTAAAATTTCAAAAGTTAGACTTGATTTATCCGGGAGTGATACAATGGCAGTTTGAGCAGTTCTACGGACGAGTCGAACATCGTATGCTCTAGCTGCATGAACCAGAGCTAATTCATCAGGACTTTCAGCTTCGTAAATTGCTGTTGCACTTGGAGTATCCAATAAAGTTGTTCCATTTCTATCAGAATTATTTCTTTGTCCCAACGGAGAAAGCCTTCTGGTCAAAGCACTTAGACTCGTTACCGTTGGTAAATTTAAAAGTCTTGGTCTACAAAAAGAAACGCAAGTTACAAATAATAAAAAGTAAAAGTTTAATATAAAGTTTTTATACCTTGATATTTTGTTCCGCAAAGATGAATCATTTGATTCGGAAATCTCGACAGAAGCCATCGGAGACAGAATTTCTTCTGAATTCATCGGCGACGGGGCCGGTACGAGTGGTAGTGTGGGTGCAGCCGTTTCAAGAGGAACTGGGGTTGCACTTCTCGACTCTGTTAGCCTCACATATCTTTAAAAATAACATTTTTTTAATAAAAGTAAATAAATTTTTACTAATGCATATACTATTTTAATTTTTATGAATACATTTTAAAATTAACAAAATAATAATGAAAAACAGAAACGTACTTGTTAAAAAAATACCTGGTGGGATCGGCACCGTTATTCTGTGATTCTTCTATAACTCCACTAGAATTCATATTATCGTGATGAGGATGAGTGTTAACCACAACAGTATTACAAATTGCTAATAGAATAAGAAATTCTTGAAGTCTATGTCGGCAGGTACCTATTAGCAAATCTTCTTTTAATCTTTTACAAGCTACCAGATTTTCTCCTTCTCCAGTGTGTGCATAATCCTGCCCACCTACAGCACATCTACGAAATATCATTTTATTCTCTGTCAGTGTCCCAGTTTTATCTGAAAAGATGTACTGCACCTATTGCCGGTTTAACAAAAAAAAAAAAAGAAAAAAAAGAAAAAAAAAAGAAAAAAGTTAGAAAACATTATTTTCTAAAGTAAAAGAATAATTTGGACTAGATAAAAAAAAAAGACATTTTTATTGTCTTGAAGAGAACACAAAGGGAAATTAAATTTCATTCTTAGTTTTGTCAAAAAAAAAAAGGTATTCAAAACTTACTTGACCAAGTTCCTCGGTAATATTCAGGGCTCGACATTCAGCGGTGCGATCAGTTTCTGGATCATAGAGTTCTCTATCACATGTTATATGATAGACTTGACCAAGTTTTGCCATTTCTATAGTAACGTAAAGGCTAAGTGGAATCATGACTTGAAGAATTATTACAAAGGTCCAAAAAGTGAGCATGCCCTCGTAAGAGGGATCCTGAATAATGGGTAAGAAAGGTACAGAACCGACTGATGCATACGCAGATAACCAAAATCTGCAACCAGCAGCCCCAACGATGCAAAGTACCACCAAAATAACGACGCACCAAACAATATCCAGATTCATTTGCCGTTCCAAACGCGATCGCTACACATATTTCTTATTACTTATTCAATCTATATGTGAATTTGTATTAATGACAGAAAACGTGCAAAAGTTACCTTGTATCTAGGCCCGCCATTGTTGAGCATTGCTTTTGTTTCGTGTCCTACGTAAATAACAATTCCCTCGACGAAATCCGTATTTTTCAAAAGGCACTCTCTTAACAAAAGATTTTCCGTTGAAACAGGTACTCGAGCTCCATTCGGATGAACTACGGCACCGTGAAATCTATGCGAAAATGTTTCAAAAAAATAAAATTTTAGTTTGATTTCAAGACTGATAAAAAAATATTTTACCTATAAATTTTTGTGCTAGGTTTATCAACTTCTATAATTGACCTAAATTTAGAGGGTTGGAAAGATGCTTGAATATCTAGGAAACCTCGAACGACTTGTCTCTGCTTTAGATTCGTTTCTCCATCTAAATTACAGGTATCGAGGTAGGCGAATCCCTGAGGATCACTGCTACGTAACAAGAGAAGATCGGCGGGCACAGGCTCGTTATTTGACAAGTGAACAAGATCACCGACTCTTATGTCTTTCCACGCTTTTTTGGTATATCGGTCTCCTTCGCTAATGTCAGAAAATTTATACAAGGATATAATACGAGTAAAAGTAATCCCAATAATACCAACTTACCTCACGTATACGCGACAGGTGGAATTATTGATACGCCTATCACTGGCAAGTCTTCGCCGGTCTTCGAAAAAGTCTTTGAGGGCTGTAACGCCGAGGACAAAGACGACGGGAATCATGGCTACCTCTTTTCCAAAAGCATTTATGGCTGGTACCCAATTGAGCAAGACGATGAAAATGAAGTAAAGGTTAGCGACGCGGTGAAATTGTTCCAACAGATTTCGTGGTAAGAAGCTCAAAGCACTGTATTTAGTTGTGCGCACCCTTGAAATGAAAAGAAACGAGTAAAGTTTAAAAAGCATAAAATCGAGTGAAGAATATAAGGTACGCGACAACTATTACCTGTTGTCAACAATGTTGCCGTCGGGATGTCGACTTTGAACCGTCTTGGGTGGAAGCAGATGATTAGGGACGATGGTTCTGATACTCGATTCTTCCGGCAGGGAACCAAAGCAGCGAGCCCAGGCGCGCCTCCACCAGGGAGGTGCGGCGCTGCGACGGATCGTGTAAATGGACTCGGACCTAGAGGCCTGCCTCGAGTGGCCACGAAAGGAGGGCACCTTCCCGGCGAGGCCCGAGGCGCGACCCGGTTGACTATCCTCGCGGTGGCCCGGCGGTAAGATAAAGTCCGTTTTCGAGCCGAGCCTGCTGTGCCCACTCGTCAGCTGGCCCGTGCTACGTTGCACCTCGACCACCTGACCCTGACTGAAGGCCCGCTGGTGACCCGGCTTTTTCAGGGCCGAGGGACGGCCCGCAACCCCCCAGCTTGGGTTCTCCGCACGCGCCAGCGAGGCACTCGCTAGTACGCCACCGTGGCTCGCGGACCGCGCATGCGTCTTGCTCGACATGATCCTCGAAGCCGGGCTCTCCTGCGCACCAGGCTGCTGGGGCTGCTGTACCGAGCTGCGGCTGCTGCTGCTGCCGCCGTCGCCGACGACGCCGCTGCCGTTGCCTTGCGCTAAGCCGACAGAAAAACATCATGTTTAGCTCTCTCTTTTTATCGAGCGCCATCACTCTTGCTAAATACCTTGCAAGCCCAAAGAAGTCCCAGCTGCTGCTACCACCGTCGCCACAGATGCGCTCGGAAATACGTAAAGAGCAGAGCGTTTTTCTATCTCGGCTTCTTCGCACGCTTCTTCTGGCACACCGCTCTTCGACATGCTGGCACATCTGAAAAATTGATAAATGGTCAATAATAATCTTTTAGCTACTTTATTCTTTAAAACCTACACTACTTTGTTCAACATTATATTTTTCAAGGCTCCAATCGAAAAATATACATTTTTTATTTTAGAAGCATATATGGGTACTCACATTTTTCCAAGCTTCGAAGCGTTTGCTTGTTTAAAATTGGATAGTTCAAAGGTAGAAGAAAGTTAAATTTTGTACAACATTTTATTCTGTAGCAAGAGCATCACATTTTACATCTTTCTAGTACACTTCTGATTCTTACATTTTGTTGTAATCTGATTCAATATCGATAAAACAAAGAGATAATTATATTCCCATGTCAGTTTAATCCATGTAAAAACCAATATCTTTAACTAACAATCTGGAAAACAAAGTAAAAGATTTATTATTTTCATATGTAAAGAAATGTTATAGCTATAAAGCACAGAGAGAGAAAGAGAGAGAGAGAAAATCTAAAAAAGAGAGGTTAGAAGTGATGAAAAGGTGAAAATGACCGCAAAAGTGACAAAAATGATCACACCAGATGTAAGACGAAAAAAGTCACCAAACACATTAATTAATTTGTAGATGATCGCAAATTAGGATACTCCAACATATATAATAGGGTAGGACATGAACAGATTACAGTTGCATACGTCAAGAAAACACCAAGGTTGGTGACTGTGAACACGCAACAGAGTAAGGTAGTAACCTTAAAGGTAATAACTGTTCTCTTCTTTCTAAAATGAGCAGACGATTACGGACTAATAAAATTCTGTCCATTACGTAGATAAATACCTACGAATCTTTCTCTTTATTCTCTTCCGTAAAATTGTAAGCAAAAAAGTGTGTAAGGAAAATCTCAAACTCTCGAGCCCAAGTCTGCTCTGCTGAAACTCTGGAGCTGAACTAGTCAATTGTCTATCTACGACGATGTCGCTGTCACTGCACTCGACCTCGACGCCGTATGCTTTTAAAATTTACAAATTGGATCCAACTTTACTGTTTTTTCCATTTTGAGTCATTAAATTTCAAGTAATTTACAAAAATAATAAAAAAACAGACAAAAAAATGTATTGTTACTTATGAAAAATTCATCACTACTGCTTGTACCATTTTAATAAATTATAAACAATATTCAAGGCAGATTGTTTTCAACAAAATCTTTTACAATTGCAAACGTGTAATTATACTTTATAGTGCGCTTGTTATATAGTTTTTAACGTTTTTGTAAATATGCATAGGTGTAGTTGGGTTGCAACGCCTCGGCCGTCGCGCCGTCGGCCCTCGCCGCCACACGTTACACGTATACGAGTATACGCAGCATTTTATAGTGTGCGTATAACAGACCGTGAAGCTCAGTCTGCTCAGTAGATTTTTGACGGAGCTGCGCCGGCAAAGTGGCACGTCGTCATTGGCTACTTTTTTCTGCTTAGAATTTTCTTTGGGTCAGTTTTCTACATCTTCCATTCAGTATTTTCATTATTAAGAATAAATATAAATTTTTAAAATTTTTTAATTCAATTTTTTTCTACAAAAATCTTGGTAATCAAACATAACCGAGAGAGTGTGACTATATAGTATTAAATAAAAACATTGTTTGCTTTTGTGAAATATAGTGGTAATTAAACAAAGTGTTAAATTGTGGTGGACACTCTGTGCCATCTTGCACTCTAAATATTAATTAATTTTGCTTAATTTGTTAAATATTTCATCTGCTTGAAGGAATTATGAAAAGTTTTTATTTAACTTTTTACTCTATTCCATTTTTATTATGTCTAATTGTGAGCTCAAACAGTGATAAAGCTACCGATGGAAAAAAAAATAATGAAGAAATAAAAAATATGATTCTTCCTCCTTGTGCATCTTGCAGAGTATTAGTCGATAGTTTTAAAAAGGTAAAAAATTAAAATAATAATTATTTAAAGTTCAAAATTATTGCTAAATTTAATATTTTTTAGGGAATTGAAAAAACCAGCCGTGGAAAATTTGAAGGCGGTGACAGTGCTTGGGAAGAAGACAAGCTTGGTTCCTACAGAAATAGTGAAGTTAGGCTTATCGAAATTCAGGAAGGTTTGTGCAAGGATGTGGAACGTGGCCAAACTCAATGTCACTCTCTCGCCGAAGATTTAGAAAGCTTCCTAGAGGATTGGTGGTTCAACAAACAAGATAGCAATCTAGATTTATTTGACTTTTTATGCATAGAAAAATCTGAGAGATGTTGTCCAAGGGATCGATATGGACCAGATTGTAAAGAATGCCCTGGATATCCAGATAATATTTGTTATAGAAATGGTAAATGTAAAGGTGCAGGCACCAGAAAAGGAAATGGAAAATGTTCCTGCGATCGGGGCTATATAGGAGAATACTGTTTCAAATGTGCCAATGGATATTATGAATCGTACAAAGATGAGAAAAAGTTATTATGTTCTCCTTGTCATAAAGCATGCAAAAATTCTTGCACAGGAGGAGGCCCAAAAGACTGTCATGAATGTAATCCAGGATGGAAAAGTATCGATGGAAAAGGCTGTTTTGATATAGATGAGTGTCTTGAAAATGAAAATAGTTGTCCCGATAATCATTTTTGCGTTAACAACGAAGGCAACTTTTCTTGCATAGGTAAATACAGATGACTAAAAATCATAATTTATTTTTTGAAACTTTTACTTTTTACAAGATAATTTAATCGAGTATCAATTTTTTAAAATTAGCCTGCGATAGAGCATGCAAAGGTTGTTCCGGGGATGGTCCTGACATGTGTGATGATTGCGCTGAAGGATACAAGAAAAAAGGCAACTTATGTATCAGTGCGTATTTAAACGAGAATTTTCAAAGTAGGATAATCTTTTATTTAAATTTCAAAGAAAATTTCTATCAACATCCTTTCTTTTTCAGACTCTGATATATTTGGCCGTAAAAATCAAGAAAATTGGGCTCGGTATGTGACGTACTTGGGATTGGCAGTGGCTACGGGTATTATTTTCCAACGCAACATATACGCAGCCAGTATAATTGGTCTTTGCGTAGCTATATACATATCTATTTCTGAATATATGATTGCTCACAATGGTATTCAAGACACGATGCCAAATCTAGGCATAATAGATACACTCTCTTAATAATTATACAGAGATTAAGAATAAATAAGGTAACTATTACAACTAAGAATGTAAAATATTCAAGTCATTTCAGTATTCCTAGCCAGTATTATTCTTTTGATTGAAATTTTTCCTTAATATAAACTGAACTCATCTTTGCCGATTTTAAACATATATTTAGTGAAATCAAACACCAAATGTTTAAAAGGATATTTAATGAAACAATAAATTCTATTACTTTTGTTTATTTGCACAATCAATCATTGTGTTATACAGGAAATGAATGTCTACTTTTTAAATATTACATGCGCGTATAGTCATTTACAAAGTGAATTATTTTAAAATAATAATGTGACTTTTTTCAATTATCATTACCGCACATGACATATATTCTTCGCATTTTCTTTTTTATAAATATAATAATATAAATGTAAAAAACTAGGTTTAGATATCTAGTCAAATTATACACATCTTATACAGTGTATAAACTCCAAAAGTCATCAATGATGGAACGTTTATACAAACATTGTAAATGTCACTCCTGTTTTGTGTATTATATCAAAGTTGCAACAGTTTTCGTAAAAATGACAAACAAACTTTTTGTACCTTTTGCAAGTTTATTGTAAAAATCTTGTGTATAAATCGATCATACTTTTGGAGCTTGTTACTAAATTACTATCTTTACAGTAATTTATACTAATAAAAAATACCTTTCTGAAAAAATGAATCCAAAACAATTTCCTCAAACCCAAAATTTTTTATAAAAATTTATAACATGTATTTGGACTAACTGATTTCTGAATAAGTACTTGAAGTAAAAATGAAACGTTTGAAAAATGGTTTGAAAATATTTTATTTTCGTTGCTGTTAATAATCTGTTAAAAGTCAATTTAATTGCTTTCAGGTATTAAATTAATTTTAACATTCTTTTTAATAAAATTTTGAACTACAAAAGTAAATTATTTACAGAATATTTGTGCGCTTGAAAATTTTTTGAAATCGTGGCTATGGCAATATTAAATTTAAAACTTAAAAGTTATTTGTTACATACACTAATTGGTATATTAATTTTTTTTGTTGGCATTAGCTCCAATGTGAAGCATCAATAATAAATGACTTTCTAAAATATATTATATGGACACGTTAGTTGGAATAATGATAGTAGTCATAGAAATGTGTAGAAATCTTAAATTAATATTTATCTAATTTATGAATATGCTGCGAAAAATGTATAAGCATCATGTTCATATTGTAATTTTTATATTTATTGCACATGGTAAATTGCGCTGAGACGCAAAAAAAACTAGGCCACCTTTATACAAATAATTATAATATACTTCTTCATTAGTATCTTGAATTAGTTGTAATTGCAATATTATTTTCCTAACTTTTTATTTTTTTTATTTTCATAAACAATTATCGAAACTTAACATTTGACAATTTGATAGTAGCGCTCGAAATTATATTACAGCTATAGTAATTAATCAAGTAGCTATTTGATTTTTACTTCGGTCTAAAAAATTGTAGAAATACTTTCAATATATATAAATATATACTTTGTTTTTAAGCTATTCAAAGAGAGAGAGAATAAGAAAAAAGCAGCGCTAGTCTATCAAACTAAAGAATCTGTAAAATGAAGAATCTTGATTGCACACGAGCATTATACTGACATTCAGTAAAACTGAATTCGACAGGCAAAAGAGCCAAGGAAAAAAAGTCATGTGTCTATATATTCGTACATATTTACACAATGAAATAATCGCATAGAAAAAAAAGAGCTTCGAGACTCTCGATTATTATTGGCCGTTATTTTCGATAGCAGCGTTGAGCTCGCTGCTCTGGTTGTTCGCATCTCTACTTGGTACATAATCCGTCGCCATAAGACAGGCAAACACAGTCATGATCATCTTCTGCTTGACTTCGGTAATGTCCTCGGGCAGGGCGTAAACGCGCGCTCCGCATTTTCTGGCCAAAGACAAGGCGTACTTGGCATTGTCGAGCTTTTCCTGCGAGATAATGAATCGAGATAGAGAATAAATGTAAAAATGAGGAAAATATCGAAATAAAGTAGGGAAAGTACCTCTTCGGTGGCGCCGTCCTTGACGAGATCGTAATTGACCGAGCCAGGCTTTATGGAATCGATGAGGTCGAGAATGACTTTGCTGTCGGCAATGGCGTAATCCTGAAAGCTCTTGATGGAGGAAGTTTTGCCGGCCGAGGAGAGCTTGGAGTTGACCCACTGGACAATCTCTTTCTCGACGACGATGCTTCCGGGCCTGCCGGTGAGCGAGCTCAGGATCGAGAGGGTGTAGGAGCGCATGAGCTGCCAGATGAGGGCGAGGGTGAGGGTGACGTTGCCCTCGTTGATGTCCTGGCCGGCGATGCCGACGAGGGAGAAGCTCATCTGCCGGCCGAGGTCGACGACGTAGTTGCAGTTTTCGAGCTTCTCCATGAACTTGCGCAGCTTGGAGAACTTTTTGTGGACCTTGTTCCAGTTGACGGTGCCGGGCTTGATGATGTCGTAGAGCTGGAAGAAGACGAGGCCGTCGGCGAGGTCCGAGTAGAGCCAGTTGACGTACGGACTGACGCCCATCGAGTTCATCCAGTTGCGGTAGGTCTTCTCCTCCCTGCTCTCCTCGAGGGTCTCGAGGCCCTCGATGCTGTCGTCCTCGAGCTTGTCGAGGCCCGGGTACTTGTTGAACATGTTGGCGACGAAGGCGAGGTTCAGCTTGTGGATGCCGTTGACGACGTCGCTCGCCGTGACGAAGCTACGACAGTCGATCTTGGCGGCCTGCTGCAGCATGATCTCGGCCCGGTTGACGTGGTTGCTCTCCATGAGGGCCTCGAGACTGACGCCGGCCTCCTTCGGGGCGATCTGCTGGATCAGGTGGGAGTAGATCTCCGAGTCGGTGATGTCCGAGTAAAAGTTGTTGCAGCGCCGGCCGACGCCCGCGTTCTCGAGGTGGTGGTTCACCCAGCGCAGCAGGATCTCCTCGGGGGAGAGCCTGAGCAGGTCCTCGATGCGCTCGCCGTTCTGGAGGAGCCGCGCGAGTCCCGGGCAGTTCTCGAGGGTGATCTGGTTGAAGAGCCCGATTCGGATGATCTGCCAGAGGAGGCCGAGGACCAGATGGGGCGAGCCCTTGCTCAGGTCGTGGGCGTCGATGTTGACGATGTTGCAGCCGATCGACTGGGCCGAGGAGAGGGCGAGGGTCAGGTTCTCGTGCATCCGGTAGAGGGTCAGGTTCTTGCGGTTGATGGTGCGCTCGTCGATCGTGTCCGGGCACGAGTGGTTGATGATTTTGCTTTTTCACGAAGGAAGCGAAGTTATGCATGGAATTCGGCGGGAAAAGAGGAAAAAGTGCGCGACTCACCAGAGCAGGATGCCGTCCTTGACCTTGTCGTAGAGCGCCTTGCCCTCGGCGTCGATGGGCAGCAGGTGCTTCAGGTCCTTGTCGTGCCCGAGGTTCGTGTTGATCCAGTCGCTGAAGGCGAGCTGCTCCTCGAGCCTGACCGAGTGCGTCGTGCCCTCGCTCGAGGCCGCCGAGATGCCGCCGAGCGTCTCGAGGTTCTCCTTCTTCGAGACGACCTGCTTGAAGCTCGAGCTCGGCTCGCTCGCGCGCAGCTCCTGGCAGAGCTTCTCAAACTCCTCGAAGCTCAGCCGGCCCTTCTCCTGCGGCCGGCGCTTGTTGTCGTACTCCTCGATCATGCGGCGCACCTTGTAGCCCGGCATCTTGAAGCCGCACTGGTCCAGGGCGTTGCGCAGCTCGGCCAGATCGATGAACCCGTCGCCGTTCTCGTCGATCTAATGCGCAACGACAAATCAACGATATGAGTGATTCATGCCGAGTGCAGCCGATTGATTTTTTTCTTGACTCATACTCTGACTCATCCGCGGGCAACTATTCAAATCAAACTTTCGAAAAACTAGAGCTCCTTGTGCTTGTCGATCCAAAGGAATGTGCGATACGTGTTTATGTAACGCGCGCAAACTACCTCCGCAGGAGAGTCTCGCTCCGCTCCGCGGAGGTCCTCCTTCCGCCTCCTCGGAGCTTTGCCAGCCAACTATAGATCGAGCCAACGATTCTCAAGCAAAATTATACTAGGCTTATCGCGAATGCTTGCTCTCTCCCTATCTTGTATTAGAATCGAACGAAAATCTCTTTCACGAGTCGTTTCAAGTGCTTTGTTTATTCTATGTACTGGTGAGGCAAGCATTGACTCATTGTCAGCGGAGATTAAAGCCAAAGCCAGGACTGGTGAAAAGCGGCTCAAGGAAGCAGGCACTGTACATGCGGGAGCAGCAACGAGTCTGCGTGGGTGTGTGATTCCTCATTCCTGGCATTCGAGCTTTGGCGCTCGCTCGCTGGAACGGCGGCATCGGAAGCAGCAGCAGCAGCAGCAGCAGCAGCAGCGAGGGGCTAGAATCGAAATTATAAAGAAAAGGACTCACCGCCTGGAAGCGCTCGAGAAGCTCCTGCCGGTCGTCGATCGCGGTGGCCATGTTGCAGCACTCTTAATCCTCTTTTCCTCCGTTTCTCTGATGGGCTGGCTGCGTCGAGGCGCGTCTCTCGAGCTGGCTTTGCTCCCACTGTTCGTCGAGCACTGTGCGCTCCGCGAGGGGATATGCGCGCGCCCGCTTGCGTTATGACTCCGAAACGCTGCCTATACCTACATCAGCTTCTATCCTTCCCTTCCCCGATCCCCGCCCGTCGTGCTCGAGCAGCTCCACCCCTCCTCTCTTATTCCTCCTAGCTGTCTTTTACGCTGATCCGCGCGCATACTATACCTCGTCCCAGGATCTCCCTCTCTACTACATTTTCATCGCTTTCATGCCGATTCGATAAAATATTATATCTATCTATCTCTCTCTCTCTCTCTCTCTCTCTCTCTCTCTCTCTCTCTCTCTCTCTCTCTCTCTCTCTCTCTCTCTCTCTCTCTCCGCGGCTTTCCGCCGTTTTCTTTCGACATTTCCAAATGCATACTATATACACTGACCATGTTAATAGAGTGTATCAATCTCGGCATTCCTAATAGTCTAGCTATCGGAAAAAAAAAAAGAGTTCGATAAGATAAACACTCCAAAGGTACAACTCAATAATTACTCAGCTTTGATTTTAAATAATATTTCTTCTTAGCCCATTGTATGCACTTATACTCAATTCTTTTTTCTACTCCTTTTTCCTTCTCTTATTGCAGGATGTTTGCTTTCTTCTGCATTTGCTCGATCGTTTCCCTAAACTACTACTCTACTCTTTTCTCCAATCTTTAGTATTAAATTATTTATTTTTTCATTTAATTTATCAAACTAGAAACTGCAATATCAAGCTTAGTTAAAATTTTATGTAAAATTCTCGACGAATTTTTAACAGATCACGACTCATCATTCTCACTTTGCTGATTCATCATTTGTACTATATTTCACAGAAACGCACTTTTTCCAAAAACCAATTAATCCAATAATTCAATGATTAACTTTAAAAAAATATTAATTTCCTTTCGGTTTTTCACTTCCATGAGGCAATTAAAAAACCATTTTGGATATAAATATTATATACATTTTATTTTTTTTCAAATCTGTCTTGTAAGTAATGCTTTAATAAAATCATAATTCAAAATGAACTTTAAGGCAAATTAAAATAAAAGAATAGAAAAAACATAAATTTATAAATTATAAATACAGTTTTAAAAAATGATTAAGAAAAAAGCACAATTTTCTTTAGGTATCAATGGTACTTTTTCTACAAGTTTTCCTAATTCCAGCGTTGATACTTTGAGCTTCAATATGTAAGTAACAAGAAACAATATTCATCTTCCTTTTGCCAACTAAATACAACTGGTAAGAATTTTTATATAAAACCACATGAAAAATTTGACAGGTAATATTTATTATTACAATTCTTTCTGCAATCACAAAATTTCTACGGTATGTAATAATCTGATTTTAGTGTTTGCTTCTCTATACAGCTATACGTACAATACAATAATATTAATAATTATAATAAAGATAATAATAATAATAATAATAATTGTAATATTTATCATCTTCACTTATTTCTTTCGTCCTTATTATCTATTTATATAAACTTCATAAATATCGATATCTCGCTTATGTATATATCTCTCTCTCCCTCTCTCTATATATATATATAATACCTTGTACGTACGTTAAATAAGCCTCAGCTCCAAGTCGCGTAATAAAATAGTCATGACTTATATATCAACAGAATAGATTGCATATTTATGTACTTTTAAAAATGCGTGTACACACGAAAACATATTTATTTGTACACGTATAATCAGTATGAAGCATTTTTATTCTGTTTGCGCACTTTTGCTTTACTTTTCTAAATTTTCGATGGATATCTTTTCTGCGATCTTCCATTATGCACAGTTCAATTGCCAACAAAAGATAATGCTCTGTTTACTTCAGATAATTACAGTTGCGTGATATCGATAATTTGTTTTTTAGAATCTTACATTCTTTAACCGAAAAGTTAGCATGTCTGTATATAACATCAAATGTCGTTTACTTGTCAAAAAAGAACACAATCTTTCACGCTTATAAATATAAATATAGAAAATTTGAACTAGAACGGCTTCTTTTAAACGAAAACACAGATTTTTTACAATGTACGAGTTTAAATTGAATTAAAATTTTCAATATTTTAAAAGATTTATATAAACAGAAACTGTAATGTACGATGAAAAAATAAAATATATAATGATTAAAAGTAGGGTATAAGATTTGGATAAATCATGTAAATTACAAGGAGAGAAAGGCAATTAACGTAGAGCATAATTTAACTTGCACTATAAAAAATTTATCGTTTCACTTAGACAAACAAAGAACGTGATCAAGTACAAAATTTTATTTTGTAAACCAATTCATAAAGGAAGAACTGATCGCGCTTAAAAATTTATACAATTGATCTTTCAAAAACTTTGCAAAATAAACCCCGTCTCTCTTTCTCTCTCTCTCTCTCTCTCTCTCTCTCTCTCTCTTTCTCTCTCTTTCGTGACAGTAATCATCATTCAGTTCTTTTTTTTTCTTGTTTATCTCTTTTTTTTTAAAAAAATATATTTTGTCAATTATGCACTGCTTTACAATGGAAACATGAAATAAATTACATTATTAAAGTTTCAATTAAATTCTTTGATAATATAATGCATTCAACGTTTCGATTGTAAGATCTGAAAATGACCTTTTTTAAATATTCAATTAAGAAACTCGATTTTTAAATGTATGATGCTATCTATGTCGCTGGTATTTAAAATGTTACTAGAACGCCGCCAATGTATGTCATGACTTATAACGCTCGCTCTCAGCGCATTTTCATATCATTTTCATTCTATGGGCTTGCAAACAACTTGTAATTTACACCTGGCGCATGTTAACCAGCAACACATCTTACATGCTGTCCAATATTCTTCTTCGTGTATATAAATTTGAATAATTACATTTGCGTATCTCAATGTCTACACTAAATTTTCAATTTATTCAGTAAATATAAAGATACGAAGCAATTTCCGTCACGCCATTTCATCTTTTTTCAATGAACTTCTAAGGTCGACTAATAGATCCCAATGACGTTGACAGTTTCTTGCGCGTCTTCTTCCACTTGTTCGTCTTCCTCGTCTGTGAACTCGGTATGAGACGACTGCGATGAATAGTAGTAGTCCTGTTGGCTCTGAGAAATGGTAAAAATGTGCATCCAGGAGTTACACATTTTTCTCTCTAAATAACCTGTATGTCATATGTACATCTATGTGCATAATTACTTCCAATCCCATAGAAACCATCTCGTTTTACATAATTAACAATCTTTTTTATGCACTAGTTAATGGCCGATAGCACTCAATTAACTAAACCTCCAATTATTTTAAATTTCCTCTTCGAATTCCTTTTCTTGCTTTTACGGTTTTATGGTAAAAACTCGTAAATTTTTATGGGATTAGAATGTGTGAAAAGTCATAAAAAAACTTTGATCGTTTCATTTTATGACAAAAATCATAAACATCCAATCCAAAAATAAAAAATAACTAGGCTAGCCACCGTATTCGCTCGCTGCTATGAATTTTTTGGTAATTTTAACAAACGTGGCACGCTTTGAAAACGTGTGTTTTTTTACAACGTGCTTGACACGAATTCAATTGGTAAATCGGCATCGATTTTATTCGAACAACATAAAAAATGAAGTTTTAAATCTAAGCATTGTCACTTATCGTTTCCTACCGAAGAGTTTCGATCTGCTTCACTGCAGTTACTGCAAATATAGTCATCCTCTTCGGCAAGTTTTGTACGATCCAATCCAACGCAATGCATATGGAACCATCCATTACAGCCACCGTCACACTGAACCCAGTCGACTTCGCGACCTGTTGAAAGGAAATTTAAATTTTAGAATTATCCAGTTTTCTCTTTAAACAGAAACATTATAAAGTCCATTTTTACTACCATTTGGTCTCAAACAATTTATAGCAGCACAATCTTCTTCCTCGTCAGACGTATCTTGTTTGGTCTTTTTTCTATTTCCAGTTTTTCTTTTAGGTCCTTCATCGCTATCCTTTCTTTTTATCTGTAATAAAAATAAAGTAAATTCAATTGAATTATAACATTTAAAACTTTTCCAACAGATATTTTTCTAAATTACAGTTTTCATACAGTCATATTTACAAACAAAACAAAAATGTGTACCTTACGCGGTCCCCTTTTCATTGGACCAGACGGAGTAACTGATTTTATTTCTTTATTTAATCCTTTACGCTTAGGTATAGATTTTTCATCCATTCTCTGTCGGCCAATTTTTTTCCCTGCTTCAAATTCATCAGATTTGCGTTTGCGACCTCGTTGTTGAGGTTGTTTTTTAACATCCTTCGTATCTGTACTGGGTGTCGATTGGTCTAGAGGGGCATATTTTCGAACGCTTTTGGACGACGAAGTACACGTTTGACTGAGAATTCGCCAAATGTGTTCAGTTTCATCCAAAGCTACCTCTAGAAGGTCTCCTTCCATCATTAGTTCTTCTAAACGAGTTGTAGTATTGTTAGACAGAGTCATTGTTTTATCTTTGTCGTCTCCGATAGTTGATTTGGAAGGGAATTTGGACGCTAAAATTAAAAAGTATTCAAAAGTGTGCACGTCGCAATGTTTTGATTCAACTTTGTTTTGCATTCGGAAACGTATTTATATGCTGTATTTGAATAAATTACCTGATGAGTAAGCATGCTCATTACTATTAAATCTGCCAGTGTTGGGTTCATCTTCATCGATGGTTAATACGTCGTCATCACTGTCGTCATCTTCATCCTCGTCATCTTCATCCATTTTTTCATCATCATCCTGTAAATATAAAATATTTTATAGTCTAAAAATTTTAAAATTAAAATTACGTATATAATATACATTGTACGAGATTCTTACAGGAACGCTTAGTACACTATCGTCAGAATGTACTCCACTTATAGAAGCAATTGCTTGAACCCTTTGGTGAAGTTCTGGATTATTTGCAGCTTTCTTCAGTTCAGTACTTATAATTTTTTCAGTTTTTTCTCTAGCAGCAGCTTCTGTTAATTTTTGGGATAAAATGCTAAGCTTTGCCAAAACTGAGGATACTTCTTCAGCAGATAAAGCTTGCCTTGCTCTGTCCTATAGTAATTGAATAATTGTTTTTCAACATCCTATTATTTCTTTCGATTTAAGAAAAAAATTTCACTTACCTGCCAGTTCATTGCTCGCTCGGTTAAACATTGTAAAGCTTCACCTTCTGGTAACCGAGCAGGAATTTTCTGCAGACTTACCAACAAAGACAAAATTGTTTCCAACCGTGGCCTACGCGAACGTAAACAGCAAGGACACAAGAATTTAGTAACTCGTGCATTTTGCTGCTTGCCTTTGTAAGGGGTTCTAGGAACAGGGACGCAGTTTGCTGGAAAGGAAAAACATTTAAATTAAATTTTGCTTTCATTTCCTTATTCCTGAAAGAGAAAAATTAATTACTCACTGTGAAACCAATCTTTACAAAGTTCGCACCGTAACATTTGACCAAATTTCGATCGACGACACACGCAAAATCTCGAATCATCAACTTGCATTTTATTAATATTTCTTTCTCTTAAATTTTTCATGGCTTCCATTTCACGCTGTTCTGCTAATTTAAATGCAGCTACAACAGTTGCCGAATCATTGGAATCATCCAATTTCGTGTCACAAACGTATACAGCTCCAATAGAATCTTCTCCTTTATTATTTTTCCGAGTTTTCATAGCATGTAACCCAACACCAATTCTAGGTGAAAGAGCTTCCATTAATGTGTAATGCGAATTTTTTCTAAGGAATGTTCTAGCAGTTCTTTCTTTCCATATTTTTGCTTGAGCTAAAGTTGATTCTAGAACCGGTAAAGCAGCAAGATGTAACGGAATTGTTCGACCCTTACGTACTAATTCATCCAAAGTATCGTAGTAAGGAAAATTCTCTTTTGCTTGTATTTCCTCAACAATTTTGGTCCAATTCTTAGCCTTGTTTAAAATATCCTTGAGATTATTTAATCCAGGTAAATGGGCATTAATATTATCTGCTTCAGATATAAGCTCTTCGACAGAAGCGATCGTTTGTCTGTTTTTTGAAGCTTGAAGATAAATTTTAGCTTTGTCTTCCCAATTATCTATACTTATCATTAGAGCTTGAAGTTGCGCTAAAGCATTTTCAATCATTGAATGGGGAGGAATATTCATACCCTCTTCTATTAACCTTCCCAAATCTTGTCGAGTAATAGATTGTGGTTCTTCTTGAATAGACTTCACTTCTTCTAGCCAACGCAATTGCTGTAATTTCTAATAAAACAGAAAATGTAATAAAAAAAATTTAAGAAAAAGTAAAAATGGATAAATACAATTTAATATTTTTTTAGTACCTGTTTTAATCTTATAAGTTGAGGTAGTTCTATGCAAATAGAGTCACCGTATTCTATGCATTTTTCAAGTTTATCAATATCACAATCGACTTCTCTTGTTTCTAATTCCTCTGCATCTTTTTGAAATTGAAGTACCTGATCCAAGATATACTTGACACCATCTGCTTCTTTTAATTCACAACAAAGATTTGTTATTTCTTTATGAAATAAAGTTAATTCTTCAACGGTAAGTTTAAACTTTGCTTCAACTGATTGTCTTGTTCTGTAGAAAAAAAATTAATATTAAATAATGGCATATGTGAGTGTATGTATGTATACATATATACATATATACATACAAAT
>JAWWEO010000021.1:5848950-5871217 GCA_035582975.1 Ormyrus labotus
TATATATATGCATGTGTAAGTCTGTGTAAATAACCTAGTTCTTTGTTTGTTGCTCAATAATTGTCTTGCTACACTAGCACACTTTTCTGCATCTTGTACTGCAGTTGTTAAAGCGGTAAGTAGTTCGCTTTCTGGAAATTTCTTGACTTCTGCTTCATCTAATAAATCTTTTAATTCGCTAAGTTCAATTTTTTCTCCTTTTGGATCCATAGCTTCTTTGACCTTGCTTACCCACGAGTCAAAAGACTCAGCTTTCAATTTAAGTTTCTGTAACATGATTGGGAGTTCGTCTAAAGTGTATCTGTATCGTAACGTATGATTCTCAGGAGCACATTTGCATAAATATCTAAAATGTCTGAGGCAAACTAATTGCGAATCGTGACACGAGCATGTCACTGCACTCAAAAAGCACGTAGTTTTACATTCCTCACATTGTCTTTCGTCATCAGGCAAAAGTTCAAAAGCTTCACGTTCTGCCTCGGTTACACCCTGTTAAAAAAATGATATTTCAATGCTCGTTTTATTCGATTGAAATAAATTTAAAGATAAAATTAGAAAATTTGAATCATCGTTTCAAAAAGTGACTATCAACACAAATACAAAAGGACAAATTATTTTTAAATGAAGAAATCAAACAGACTTTTTTGTGTTAAAATTTGAATACGGATTTTTTTAATATTAATTAATAGAGAAAATATGCCTGTAAGATTTAACACAAACACTTAAAACCATACACAACACCAAAAACGTTAGGTAGTATTCACGCGTAATCTTATAAGATCTAAATCCAAAAATTATCAAATTTTAATTTTTGTATTTTAATAATCAATAAAAAAAAAGTTGAAATGTTTTCTCTTACAGCATAAGACAGAAAAATGAAATACAATTTTTAGCAGCTGGCCGGTCGATCTTGCAACATAAAATGCGTCTAGCGGATTAGGTGACAAACATAACCTCTACTTAGTAAAAAGAGTTACATAATCGCGACACGAAATATTCAAACTAGAAAGACGGTTAAACTACATGTCGAAAGGGATACAAGCTTTTGCCAGTTCCATGACCAATTCTATAAGACGCTACGTACTGCAATAATGCACTCGCTTTATTAGTTTTAAGCTCGGTGCTTTTCAAGTATTATTTGCATGATTCGCGAGAACGAAAAACAAAGAAAAATGAAAGGGGAGGGGGAAAAATCGACTGTTGCTTCAGTCAGTGCGTTCCAAACGGCAATCTGGAGAACTCCTAAGCACAAATCAGAGAATCGGAGAATAAGTTTTAAGAAAAGTGATGGATCTGTGCATGAATTAAATTTTATTGAGTATACACGCATGCAACTTTGTATTTGTACGGCAAATTTCTTTCCACAATATTATTGCTTAATAATTTCAATATTTTAATTAATTTAAATTTTTCACGCAATATATAAAGATACATTTAATCATTCATGGATATTATTTATTATTAAATGTTATTTTTTGTAAAAATAATTTAAATTAAAAAGGATTAAAAAATTGAATCTAAAACAAAGATTACTTACCCACTCTAGTAAATTTTTTCTCAATTTTTTCTCATCTTCAACCATAGTCAGCATATCGTGGTATGTTGCAGTAGCAATACCAATGTCTAAACTATCAGGATCTAAAGACATCTTACAAACTAATTCGTCGTGAGAAAATACACAAAATCGTCTGAGATTCGAATAATGCGCAATGCATTCTCTTCCAATTTTTAGCTGAACATTAAAATATAAAAATAGTATTTTTTAAAATGTTTTATTCTTTTTTTTATTTATTTATTTTTTTTTTTTTATTTATTTTTTTTTATTTATTTAGTAGGTAACTTACCCAATCAGCAGGGGCAAAATTCACTGCTTCTGCAAAATTGTAACCCTGATTAAATCCTGCATGATAAGCTCTGGGAAAAGTAACAACGAATTCTCCAGCGTGCTGATCTGTTCTGAATACCGGCACACCTGTAAAAAATTGAAATTAAAGACTTCATATATTATTACTAAAGATTTCCTTGAGCAAATAAACTTTCGATTCAGCTGATATCGATTCTTTGATAAAACATGCAAATTGGTTGTAATTGACGCTTTTATTTAATATCGGATGACATTTAATAAAAACGTCAATTGCAACTAACTTAGTTATTTTATCAGAGACGTTTTAAAAGATCTTTAAAAAAAAAAGTAAGAAGCTTTTTTTGTGTACAGTTGTGTTTTAATGTACCTTCACTAGTAAGAATATTAGGATTCATTATGGTAACTAATTGATGAAGTAAATCAGGTTGGCTATGGAAGAGTTCTGGTGCAGCAGATTTCATTGAATGCTCAAATTTTTCAGCTTCAGAACCAGGAACACCATACCACGTTTTTGGTTCACCCCAGTGTAAGTAATTAATAGAATAACTCCAATGATCCTCATTGTGCCAGCAGAACGTAGCAAAACACATTCCTACATACATCCATGGAACTTTCATACCACTTATATCGGCGTTAATGTGACCAAGAACACTTTCTTGCAGTACCGGTAAATTATTCAAATTCCAGGAAGACTCTGCATATTCTTGATCACACGTAAAAAGATTAACGCTAGTTTTAGTTGGAAAACCAGAACCGTGATCCATGGTGTGTAAATCAGCTCCGTATTCAACGGTAACGTCTTCGTCGATAGAAGACACTATTCTCCAAAATTCTTTTTCCACGAGTTCAGTTGGGACCATCTGTAAAAAAAGTGTTTTTAATAAAAAATGTTTAGCATTTAAATATGCAATAATTCATTAAAAATGAATGCAATAGCAAATATATTTAACTTACATGAACAGGCATGTTAAAATAATCACTTTTAAATTGATCTGCCATTTCGCCAAACTGTTGTAAAGTATACTCCCTTTGTGCCTGTTCGAAACCGAAAGCTTCCATTGGTTTTGATACTTCTTCAGCAACACATTTTGGACATCTCCAGTCTCCTTTTGGAATTTCTGTTAATGGTGGTAACAAACAAAATGTGTGATAGCTATCGTCGCAACCATCACAAAGTAACATATTTTCTTCGTTATCTCCTTTTCCACAATTGTGGCAAATATATTTAGCAAGCTAAAAAGAAATGATATATCATTATGAAATTTTATTATTTTAAAGAGTTTCAATATAAACATATAAATAAAGTAAATGCATACTGGGTCAAATTCATAGACTAGTTTAACGCCTCTGGTTTTATTTGATTTTTTATTAGTTTCTTTGGTATTGAAACCAGCCATTTTAGGACCAGCTCCATAAAATTGCAATTTCTTAAGTTCTTTACTATTTTCTTTATCTTTTTCTATTCCTGATGCTCTGGTTTTGATATTATCTTTACTATCCGGCAAAGCTGGAAGGAAAAAGCGAAATCAAAATTAATTTTGTTACTTGTAAAAAAAGTTTTATTTCATTTTGTTAACTATTTACTTTTAATGCCATCTTTGGAGTCTACTATATTTTTTCCTTTGCCATTATTGGCCTTACTTTCAACAAAACTTTTGCCTTTAATATTAGTTTTGCAATCAGTATCAAACTCCTCTTTACAGTCCTCCTGTTTAATGCTTGACGGACATCCATTTTGTTTTTCATCTTGTCCAGAAAATCGCTTTGATCGACGAGAAAATTTTTCTTGTGGTGGTTTAATCTGTTGTCGTGATATAATTCCATGTGGTTTGTAATCTCTGTCCTTTTTTTCATTGACATCACTGTCTGGTTCAATTTTCTAAAACGTAAGAATCTATAGTTAAAATTCAAATTTATCACAAAATAATCAAGAAATTAATTCCTTTAATATTACAATGTCTGTTAAAGTTTTCCCTTGTTTAAATACGTCAAATGGATATAAAATTCTTTCATAATGACTTTTAAGAATACTGCCAACACTTCGTCCAGAAGGGTATCCTAATTTGTTTGCTATTTTTGCCCATCTTCTTTCTTTTGTAACTGTTTCAATACCACCTACAGTGACAACAATAATAAAATTAATAAAATCATATTATAGCATCAGCGTTGATTTATTTATTTTATTGATTTCTTTAAATCATGTTACATGTAGCTGAAATCATCATATTTGGAAATTAAACTTTAAATTTTGTGTTAAATTGACTTACCCTCGTCAGTCACAATTCTGTGTAATGAATATAGATCCAGTGCTTTACGTTCAACTAATGGTATTTTTAATGAAGATCCTTGGAGCTCCCAAAATTTTGCAATTTGATCCAGGAAATTCAGTTTGATTCTTGTTTTTGCCTCCAACTCATTTAACCTTTGTATTCTTGGAACAAATTTGAATTTGTCAACATCCACAGCAAATGGTGGCTGCCAATTCTAAAAAAATGATTTCTTTTCTATAGTATTTCTTGGTAAGAGAAAATTTGAAAAAATATTTTACTCGAATCAAACTAGGGAAATGACTTAAAAGTTATAGATGAATTATCTTTTATGAAAAAAAATCTGTATTTGAGAGTATTTTGCAATAATTAAATGTTGATGATTTTACAAATGGAATCTTTTTGAAATCATTGAAATTTCTATGATGCACTTTGCTTATTTATGCCAGAGAAGTAGTAAGCTTCGAAAAAAGTACAAAAAGGCACAAATGGCGAAAAACTAAAGAAATTTAAATGATCTTAAGCTTGCAAATGGCGGCAAACATATTTCGTCATCGTATATGGAATGAGTCGCTTTGCACGAATTCGAACGATAGTTATAAGGATTGAAAAACGAATGCGCTCGACGCTTATTTTCAACAAGTTTCGCCGAAAATGTTAAACAAAAATAAATTCATGTCGAAATGTAACGAATTTGAAAAACGATAGCGTCGAACGCGCTACGCTTCTTTTTAAATATAGCGATCAATACTTAATAGAGAGAAAGGTAAAGCTAATAGAGACCGATTGTATGAAAAAAGTTATTAGGTATAGATATTGTTCCAGCTGCAGATAAAAAAAAAGGGCAAGAAGAACGTGGCAAAGGTATTGGGGCTTTGATCAGAGGAACAAAGAGACCGTACACGGCAAGAGCAAAAGAGAGAAAGAGAGAGAAGAGTACGGGGACGCAGTGACGCTCTCCGCGGACAAGTGAAGCAAGGATGCACAGAGTCCTGTCGCTCGGGCGAAAAGTTGGAAATTTAAAGAGTAAATCGATCATGCCTTATATAACCGAGCGTCGAATGCTACCTGTCAGAGCCGTGAGCATATCGTTGGCTGATGGCCCTTGAGGGGCCGAAGCGAGAAGAGAGAGAGAGAGAGAGAGAGAGAGAGAGAGAGAGAGAGACATTGTGGAAAAGGCTACTCACGGGTGGCGGCTTGATTTTACAGATGCCCGACTTTTCGGCGATAGGCCGGATCTTGGCAATGTAGCCGAGAGGATCGAGAAACTCCTCGCTAGTCGGTTCGAAAACTGGTGCCTCGGGAGGCGGTTGAAAGTCAAAGTCCTCCCGCTGGGCCATCGTCGAGTTTTCCGTGGCTCGTCTGCTTGCGGCAAAGCTCTCCGAAAACTGGCCCCCGCTGCACTGGTATTTGTTACTGGCTCCGTGCAGCTTCGAAACCATGTTGCTTTTCTGTCTAGTGTCTAGTTCCGGGCCCGGCTCTCTTCCACAGGAGCTCGGGCGCATCAGGCTTCACGCTCCGGCATTAGCGCCGAGCAGTCAGTCACGGACTTTGGAGGATCAGTTTTCTCGGGAACGGGGAGGCATGGGGCAGCGGCAGGCGCCAAGGCCCCCAGTACTTGGAGTAAGAATCGCACTCACTCAACGATTAGATCAGCAATAGCACGACTGCACTTTCTCGCGCAAGGATCAAAACGCTATAACAGCGGAGAGAGCTCGTCCGCGATTCGCGACACGCTGCTGCCAGTGCCACTGCTCTTCCGCAATGTAGTCGCATACATGCGCACTTGTCTCCTCGGTTCGGCACTACTCAGTTCTCGCTCGCTATACTGCGCGTCAGAGCGTCACAGCAACAGCACAGCAGCCGCACGCGTTTCTGTTTGCACTCACTGCTGGCGGTAAAGGCCCACGTCGAACATCGTTGCTGTACCAATCGACGGGCCAGGATAGGCAAGGCCTTTCACGTACTGCTTTAAACTGCGCCGATGCCTAGGTACTACTAGCTTTAACCCACCCGAGAAAGCACTGCACACACACACTCACTGCAATGCTCTATGAGACGCTCGGACGGAGAAAGAGGTTACGTTAACTTTCGAAAGCGGCCGTTTGGAGCGCTGCTTGCTTGTACTGTACCTTCTCTGCAGCTCTCTCTCTCTCTCTCTCTCTCTCCCCCTAATTTATCTTGCAGCTACTGTACATTACATACATTTGTATTCTACGTTTATTTTCCTTTTAAACTAGTACCATCCCATCATTATCTTCTGTTCTTCCATATGCTTATCCACGTCAAACATTCCTAATAAAGCACTTTTCCAACTATTACAATAAAAAATTAACGTTTCAGCTTGCGCATTACTTATATATACCCAATAAAATTACTTTATCTTTATATTACTTGAATTTCTTATTTTTGATAAAATTCTATTTTTTCTAATAAATCTTACTTATACAAGATCTATCAAATTAATATTTTGATAAAATAATTATTTTAGCTAAAAAGGGAATGAAAACCTCGAGAACGGAAAAAAATAATTATTAGCTTTCATCATACTTTTTATTTTGAATCATAATGCTCAAGTTTAACGAAGATTTAAGTATTGAACATTTACCTTCAACCGTATACGAAGATTTAGTGAATGAATTAAATAAAAACGACAGGTGGAAAGTATTAGCTGAATACGTCTGCGAAAAACTTGAATTTTCTAGGTATCAAAAGCAGATGAAAAATAGCTTAAAAGACGTTGAATTTATTTAATTAAATTTATAATTGATTTTTAATGTAGCCAGTGGATAAGAAATTTGGAAAATAAAACATACAGAGGAAATGAATCACCGGCCGAAAAGCTACTAATTGAGTTAAATATTAAAATGTGCTCAGTGGGCATTCTTGGCACGCTATTGGAAAATTGCAATTTGCTCAAAACCTTGTCTATTTTACATTTACCAGGTGAGTAATACGAGAGTATACAAGAGCCGCCTTTTCTCGTAAAAAATAAATTTATGTTGATTCTTTAAAGAACCTTTAAAGATCATATCACATCCCGACGAACATAGCAGTTTTAACGAGACTTTATTTGTCTCTATTGGGCGCGAATTGCGATTATACTGCAAAGCTTATGGATTACCACCAGCTAGCTATCAATGGTATCACGAAGATTGCCCACTGGAAAATCAGACTTCCGAGGAGTTAAAACTTGTTATAAAATCGTGAGAACATCTTTTGCCATGCAATTGAAAGTACAATATAATACAATAAAGTGTCCTCGATTTTTAGCTCGTCTCAGGAAGGATTTTACAGATGTCAAGCTTCTCAGACGGATCACAAAGGGCAAAAAATTCATCAGCTCTTCTCTAGATCGATATTCGTCAACATAAGGGCAACTCCTGTCGTAATAGAAAATCAGCCACAGCTGTTTGTTGAAGCAAAAGAAGGCGGGACGCTTGTCTTATGCTGCGAGGCTACTAGTCACCCCTGTCCGCAATATCAGTGGTACCGGAATAACGAAAGATTGGATCAACAAAATTCTAATTTATTACGAGTAATAATTTATGGTTAAAAACCTGTACATTCAATTAATTATGCGGGAAAGAATTATAATCTGCAGCTACATTTTCCCTGAATTTTTATACAAATTTTTATAACATAATCATATTCCAGATTGAAAAGTTTACTGCCAAGGACGAAGGAAAATATTTTTGCCACATTTTTAATCAAATTAGCGAATTGTATACTCATAAAAGCACAGTAATGGTATGCTGCAGCTAGTCAAGTCTGCATAGTCGTTTTTTTATTATTATCCGCCATTTTAGAACAATTTATTCTTTTCCAGATGGAGGTTCCTCGACAAAAAGCTGTTGCAAAGGTAGCTTTATTGATAGCCAATGAAAATTACGACGATCAAGAAAAATTAAATACTCCGAAGAACGATGTTGCTGAAGTAGCAAAAATTTTAAGTAGCCTGGGATTTCATACCATCTGTCTTGCAGATTTAACTCTTTTACAGATGAAAAATGCTATTAAAATTTTTTCCGACTCTTTGATCGAAGGAACTTACGGTATTAGTTTGCCTCCAAATCGACAATTAACATAAGTTACGAATGAAATAAACCCTTGTTCTTAGGACTTTTTTACTTTGCTGGCCATGGATTCAAAATGCAAGAAAACTATATGCTTTCGATTGATGCTCCAAGAAATTATTTAAGGAAAGATGCAATTTGCGAAAGTCAATTACTTTCTATGGCCCTTGCTAACGATCCAGCTTTGTTCATAGTCGTATTAGACATGTGCCAAACTTTTCCGCCCGTGTAAGTATAGGTTCCAATTGATTAATTTGCCGTTTCAGTTGACTATTTATTTCTGTGTTAAAAATTCTTAGGGAGTGCAATCCCGATATTCATGAAGAAATACCACCCATTAATGTTTACAAAGGTCAGAAAAATTTAAGAAATTTGTTGCAAGCTTACTCTACATCAAGCTACAGACCAAGCTATGAACGGATGGATAAAGATTACGGCTTATATGCGACGCATTTGTGCAAACACCTCGATGAAAATATTCCTGTTACCAAAGTGTTTGAACAAGTTGGAAAATGTCAGTTTTTTTTTTACAAACCTCGGCCCTTATCGTTGTGGGTAATATTGATTAACTGTTCACTTCTTTTGCAGCTATTGACACGTGGTTAAAGGGTGCCGAACGAAAACAAATTCCCATGTTTGCAACTACAATTACAAAACCTTACAGACTGACAGATAGTACTTTTCAAAGTAATCCATATCCATATCCGTCCTTTTAATTAACTTAATTCTTTCTTTTAAGTTTTCATTTTCTTTCGATACTTTTCTAGGGGAATTGCCTGCATCAATTGCAAATCTAGAAAAATCAATGACATTTCCAAATAAAATTGTAGCTGTTAATTTCCAACAAACTGGTATAAGATGTAAAGCAATAATCTCTCAATATATAAAACCTTTCTTAAACTTTGTGCAAGTTACGTTGTTTGAATTAGATGATCAATGGGAAGTTAATTTTTACACATCGACTCACGCAAAACGAGACAATTTATTTAAATGCGCTAAAAAAAATCAATGTTGGATTCATTGGCCCCAAAACAATGAGGTGCAATCAATACAAATTTCAATCTATTGCAATTTTTATTTTAAACTCTAGATGTTTGATAATAATTATTCTGTTTATGCAATTCTAGGGGACTTTAGTAATATCACTTTTAGAAAATAAAGTTCAGGTTGGTGCAACTTTATTAGAATTAAACCACTTTGTTCCTGTCATATTGAATAAGTTAAATTTGCCTTCTTTATCTCAATAATTAAGGTTTTGTAAAATATTTTTTCATTAATATGTAAAATATACTTCCATAAAATCTATTTTTTAACAATAAAATATATATATATATATATTTATATTTGAATACACTTACAATTTTTTTACAAATTATACATTAAACAAATTATCTTTTCTGGGAGAAAATATTGTAGAAATAGTTACCTAGACGTGTAAGAAAACTTCTTACACATAAACAAAATGATCTAAACAAACAATCTCAAGCTTATTGAGAAAAAGTCCAATTGCTTTATTTACAACTACAAAAAAAAATCATTAATTTATTAATTTTTTACTTAAAAATCACCAAAGTAAAAATATTTTTTGCACTTACCAAGGCTGGCATAAAATGATTAATCATATTAATAGTCCAAGAAGACTGTGCACCTTCTGTAAATTCACGAATAAATCTGTAATTACAAACAAACATGAGTCTTTGATATTCTGGCAACAGTCCCATATTTAATGGAGGTTCTTTCTTTTCTCGCCTCATTCTGCCAAGACCTCTCAAAGAATGGAATACAACCAGTATTTCCACAAATCTTTGATGAGCTAAAAAATGAAATAATGTCTAAGTTGTAAACAAATTTTCAATACAAAATCTTTACCTGTATTATCAAAAATAATTCCAACTTGGTAAGGAAATGTTATATAAATGTCCTCCTTATCTATTGCTAATAATTGTTTTTGTTCTAGATTTAAAGTACTGATTTTGTTTCTTATACTCTGAATAGTATCTATTGTTACCAAATCTTTGATGCTATCATAATCTTCTTTTGCCAAAGCATTCGATACAACATTTAAAGCCTACAAAGATTAAAACACTTTGTATTGCTTAATATTTGTTTTTCATCATAAAAATTCATCAAGTTTTCAAATACACAAATTACTCAAAAATGATCAATTTCTGCTTACTTGTTTGGATCCTTCTAAAAATTCAGACATAATAAAGTCATTATCCATGTAAGGTCTTATAATAAGATTGCATTGTATAAAAGTATTGATAGTTTTAAAAAAACTTGGCCAAACTATAGGAGGATCATCTGAAAGTGCTGGTAATTGTACATCATTTTGAGAATCTTTAAAGTAATTTCTAGTTTGTAATTTATTTGGTGAAAATATTGTCTGCAATAATTTTGTAGAATTAGTACAATAATTAGCAAGAGAATTACAACCCTTTGATTTCATTTGAGTTTTCAAGTGACATAAAGTTGTTTGAATAATATTCTTCTGAAACTTTGTAAGTAACATGGTAAAAAAAAACTTATGAACTGCATTCGTCGCTTCTTCGCGGCCTTTCTAACCTAAAAAATTTCTACTCTGAGCTGAGCCGTGAGCCCTGAGGCCGCTGCTGGTATTATATTTGAAATCTCATATATATATATGTGTGTGTGTGTGTGTGTGTGCGTGTGTGTGTGCGAGAGAGAGAGAGAGAGAATTTTAAAATATAAAATTATTAACAAAATATTACAAAAATTTTAATTATTTTAAATACTTTTTTACTAAATAACGATAAAATTTGTTTATCTAATAAAAATTTGTTCTAGATACATAAAAAAATTGCATTTATATTTAACAGGATAATAATAATAATAGATTGTGTATTCCTGCTTTATTGCATCTAAATGGGCAAAAGAATAATTAAGATGCACCTTATCTTAATAATTAAGGGCATATATATACATATATACATATATATATATAAAATATAAAATATAAATGCAATTTTTTTGTGTATCTAGAACAAATTTTTATTAGATAAACAAATTTTATCGTTATATAGTAAAAAAGTATTTAAAATAATTAAAATTTTTGTAATATTTTGTTAATAATTTTATATTTTAAAATTCAAAATTGCAACCATGGATGCTCTTCTGCTGCATGAACTATATATGCCAGCCATGGCCATGAGCATGAGCCATGAGCACTTGAGCAGCGCCAAAAATCACATGTACTCATGTACATATGCTTTTGAATGTGTGGATATTAAATATTGCCTCGAAACTCTCGAAAGCAGTGGTGGGCACGCGGCACACGTTTGGAATTTTGGATGGGATGGTTACCAACTGTAGCCTAAGACGAAATTTTTGGTATAACCGTATAACCACAAAATTTTGTTTGAAAACATGTTTTGCAATATGATATTTTAATACGCGATAGATCTCGAAATAGAGTCATTCTAATAAAGTGTAGTAAAATTTAATAATTAATTTCTAATCAATGAAAGTAATTAGAATCCAACTAAAGAGTTTCTTGAATACAATATGTATATTGTTTGCTACACCGGCTACTCATACGCAATGTAAATATCGTGCTAATAGGCATGAAAGAACAAAAGTTTTGTTGTGAATAAAAAAACTAGATTAAAAATAGAGGGATTTAACATTATGATTAATGTAAGAATGAATACTTTCAACGATTCAACTATTGGAGAACCAGAGCAAGATGCCAACACAGCCCTTATTGAACTCGATAAAGGTATGATTATTGAACTGTATAGGTCTACATTAAATAATTTTTTTTTAATAATTGATTTCTCATTTTTTACAGGGTTGCGGTCAGCCAAAATAGGAGAGCAATGTGAAGCTATTGTGCGGTTTCCTAAACTTTTTGAAAAATATCCATTTCCAATATTGATTAATTCATCTCTTTTGAAATTGGCAGATGTTTTTCGGGTAGGAAGCAACTTTTTGAGAGTCTGGGTACTTCGTGTTTGTCAACAAAGTGAAAAGCACTTGGACAAGATTTTAAACGTTGATGAGTTTGTTAAAAGAATTTATAGTGTTATGCACTCTAATGATCCTGTTGCTAAAGCATTAACTTTAAGAACTTTGGGTAGTGTTGCTAGGATAATTCCAGAAAGAAAACAGGTATTATTTGTGACTTTTTAATTTATTTTAGAGATTTAATTCACATTCTTTATTACACTATTTAAATGTTTCTGTTTTTAGGTACATCACAGTATTCGAAGGTCGTTGGATTGTCATGATCTGGTTCAGGTTGAAGCAGCTATTTATGCTGCTCAAATGTTTGCAGCTCAATCAAAATTATTTGCAATTTTTATGTGCAGTAAAATTTCAGACATGATTAGAGGTCAAGCTACTCCAGCTTCAATGAAATTACAACTAATACCTATTTTACAATATATGCACCACGACATTTCTACTGCTTCAATGGTAAATATTTTTTTTTAACACATGCGTGGAAATGGCCCTTTTTCGTGTCTATCTTTGCGCGAAATGCGAATCGTTCACTTCCTGCACAGTCTCGCAGTGCGAGAAAGTGGACATTCTCGCACTGGTGAGAGATTCAGCATTTTGCACATACAAAATTAAAAGAGCTATCGTCCATGCATTTGCCAAAAAAATATCGTGTGTAACGTGCGGGAAATTATTCCACTCGTCTTTTTTTACAACAATCGACTACGCTAGCACGCACTCGCCTTTGGCTCGTGTGCTCGCTCGTCTCTTCGTAAACAAAACACTCTCGGTATGATCTATTTCCCGCACTTGTTGCAATATATACTATTTTATTTAAATTTTTATTTAGAAATATTTATTGAAATATCATTTCTTTCTCTGATATTTTAGGCAAATGAATTATGTTTAGAACTTTTGGAAAGCTATCCTGCTGCAGAATTTGTAAGAGTAACATTAAGTGCTTCGGCTACTTTAGCTTCTGCTACCTTAATAAATGTTCCAGCCCAAGTAACACTACTTTTACGATATTTACGCGAAGATCCTAGATTGTCGATAAAAACGCACGCTTTACGACTTTTGCACTCTTTGGCTAGAAAAGAAACTCATTTATGGCCCCAAGGAGCACTGGACCAATTAATTGGTACTTTTATTATCAATTAATTATACTTTTCTTTATTCATAAATTAATTTATATTTTTACAGACAATACCTCGAGTCTTTTGCAAGAAGGGGCAGGAAATGCCAATTTATTGATTCGATCGCTAAATGTTATTGAGGTATGTACATTGAATAATTAAATTTAAAATTAGTCTTGAAAATTTCATTGAAGATTAATATTGCAGGTTTTGACTGAAAATCCTATAACTTGTGATGTAAATATGGAAGAGGGTAGTCCACTCATAAATTTATGTTCCAAAGCTTGTTATTCTCCAAATCCAATTGTTGCTGTAAAAGCGGTCACAATTTTGACTAGAATAGCTTGCTACTGGTACTAAATCTTGATAATAATAAAATAACATATATAACAACAAGTGCATACAAGTTTTTAATCTTTTTAGCTACGAAGAAAACTTACCAATTTATGGTATACAAGATGTGGTATCCTGTTTAGAATCCTTACTAATGCTTTTAGCATTAGATGATATGTACTTGCATCAATTAAAAGTATGTCTTCAATTAACAGTCAAGATTTGTCAAGCTCAAAATAGTCATTGTAACGTTTTTGTTGATGCCATTGGTTCTACTCTTACAAGTACAAGCATCAACAATAAACAGAATGATCTTCAAGCTGTTGCACTTTGTGAAGCATTAGGTGCCATTGGAAGTTTAGGAAAAAATGTGTTGCTTACACTTTTACCTGAAATTTTGCAAAAATTAAAGCAAACGCCACATACTCTCACAAAAGTAATGCTGTGTACATTACTCTTTCAAATGGTAGCTAACGGTTATGAATGGAATTCTGAATGTTTAGAAACAATTGATTTAGTTGTTCAATCTATTGATAGTTGGAATAAATATCGAATAGCCCGAGGAGCAACGAGATATGGGCACCATAAAATTGCATCGCAGATTTTTAAAGCCCTTAAAGAGGCTGTAGCTTCGGAACAACTTCATTTTTGGTTGTTGGGTTTAGAATTACTAACAAGTGCTGAGAGTTATTTATTGTAAGTAAAATATTTGTTTTTTCAAATTAAAAATTGATAAATAATTATTATTTAATAAATATTTACTTGTTAGAGAGGATGCCAAAGATAAAAATAATACAGTAAGAAAACTGAACGGAGCCATAACTCGTTATGCAAGTGCTTGCGCGTGTTTTAAAGCTGCCGGTACACCCTCCCGTAGTTTGCAATTTGCCTGTGATTATTCTAAACTACGTTGCGAATTTTTGCAAGCATTATTGCAGTTGCTACATTCGTGCAGATCATTGTGCACAGCTCCTCCTTTTGCCATTGCCGCTCACGAGGCTGACACAACCAAGGATGAACTTCAGCGATATGGACGCGTCACGAGTCAAGTACTGATTTTTACTGCTTCAATTTTTTATACAGATCGTTTTTTTATGTTTAATTTTATTTTGCAGCTTCGAAAGTCTGTGCAGGAGTTGCGAACATGCGCCGATAATTATCAGAAATTATATCAAACTGCTTTTGATGCAGATAATGGCTCTTTAAATAATATAAAAGCGTATCCTTTTTCGATAGTGAACATTGATAATAAAAATAATTTAATAGAATATATTTCCTGAAAAAGAAATGATTTTTCATTAGCTTGCAGGAATTATGTCTATTGATGGCGCATAGCGTTCAACGGGTGTGCGGTGGTCCTTCCATCTCTATGGGTTTTTCTAGTTCAAATGGAATCTTCCACTTTGGCGACACAGTGGAGGTACAGCAGTTGGCTAAATGCTGCGCTCAAATTCAAGAAATGGCTCCAGCTAGTTTGCCCGAGGGCGAAGCTCCAAACCGCGAAAACAGTGGTATAAGTCATTTGCGTGTTGGCAATCTAATATCTCAGGTGACTTTCTTGGCCAGCAGCAAATTGCGACTACCTGTGCCGCGCTATTTCTTCCAGACCTTGCAAACGACAAGCATAAAACTATCAGTTCTCCCGCAACCACGAGTTCTTGGTGAGCCCGTGTCGGTACCCCAAGGAAGTCAGCTTGCACTTAAAGTCGAAGGTGTAATCAGGCATGGCAAGAATGCATCTCTATTTAGATCTGTTGCAGCCATTAACATTAACGTTTCGACTGCATCGCCCTCCAAAATCAACTCCGATAGAAAGGTAATGTGTAAATTTTTAACAAATTGCTCATATTTATCGATAAAGAGATTAAAATAAATTATTTCTTTTAGGACTCTGTTATTGCCGAGCTTGAACAGACTGTAGTGCCTTCTCGTGACTTTTTTGGCTGCGAATTTTTACTTTCTTTGGGCTCTCAAAGCAATAATAATCCTTGCGCTAATAATCTCGTTCTTGGTGGAGGAGGAAGCGGTGGTCAGTACCAAGTAACAGCAAGTGCAAACATAATCGACGAAAGTGGAAATATTTGGAGATGCGGACCTCGTTCTGTTTTGCAAGTCAGAGTACACGAAGAACCGTCAAGAAAAAAATTAACTTAGTCTTTATTTTTTAAATAAATTTAATTTAATTACAAGTATATTGCGCAACAAATTATACATAATCTTTTTATAATAATTTTGCAAAAAATATTTAAAAATCTAGTAGTATCTCTAAAATATTAAATCTAATTGCTTCTCTCAAAGTCGCCTCTTGAACCACCCTTCTTCGAGATTAATTCAATTCCGGATATGTACATTGTATCAGGAGGAGCTGCTGATTTACACATATCATAGACCGTCAGAGCTGCAACACTTACGGCAGTAAGAGCTTCCATTTCAACGCCTGTTTTTCCGGTACATTTTACTTCAGCTTGCACTTCAACTTTATGCAGAGTACAATTTAATTTTAAATTAACTTTAATACAATTAATCATTAAAGGATGACATAATGGTATTAAGTTTGAAGTTTTTTTAGCAGCCATTATTCCAGCAAATTGAGCTATCGTTAATACATCACCTTTTTTAACATTATTTTCTGCAATTAATTTACTAATTAAAGGACCTACAAATATATGACCTCTAGCATTAGCAGTGCGTACGCTTTCATCTTTAGGTGTTATATCTACCATTGTTGCTTTACCACCGTCATTCAAATGTGTTAATGAAGAATATAATCTAATATTGTACTTAATTAAATGTTGATTTTGGGTAAAAATATTCATTGAATCAATTGAAGTCGGGCAATGAAAAATTCTCTTTCCGGGCACCACGGTAATTTGTATTTTTTTTTTTAAATCTGCAAAACAGAAAACTTTATTTTAAAATAAATTTTACAAAGCGCTTAGTAGTGATAAATGAAAAGTAAAATCATCTTGTCTAGTCACCTTTTTACTCTTTAATTTTAAACTAATTTATGGAATTTAAAAAACTTATATAAACACATTTTATCGATCAGTAATATGTATTTAATATATTAAAAACCGCTGTCAATTCATTGGCATGTAACTTCCTCCAAACTAATTTATCGTTCCTACATTTATAGTAATAGTTCAAATATGAAATATATTAATGGAGTATTTTAAAAATTGTTTAAATAAAACTAATTAGAAAATTTTAAAATTATTTACAAAAATAAATTACATTTATAATTTAAAATCGTTATAAAACAAAAACAAATATATGAATTTTAAAAATCCTTTTTAATTTTAAAAATTTTGTAAAAGACGAAAAAATAAAGCGATCGGTTATTGAAAAAGACGAATTATTTTCTAAGATGTAGCTATTCAAAAAAAATTCAGAAAAAGAAATTAAACTTTAATATCTTTGGACCTAATAAGTTTCGTAAGCTATGCCGAAACTCGACCGAAAAATATAAAAAATCTACCTTTCTCAAAATTTCAACTCAATTGAAATCCTTTTTCTCCCCTAATCGACGGTCATAGAAAACTCATTTTTTTCTTTTCAACTTTTTGACAAAATCGTTTGAAATTTTTACAGATTATAACTATTTATATACTAAATTACCGACATCTTTTTTAGAACAATTGATCATTTAATTTGAAAGTTAAGCACACACTCACACACACATCCAAACAGACATTTTAAAAAAAAATGTATTTTGATTTCTTGCAACTAATCAAAAAATTACCATCACAAAGCTTCCTCTATAGGAGGAAGCAAAAAAATTTTACCCACTAAATTGCGGAAATAGAATTTTAATTTAAGTAGAAAACTTGCAAGCTTCAGTAATTATATAGTTTCTTTTTTCTACATCAAGCCATTTGAATTTTCTGTATAGATAACTCCATTTCTGTAATTGTACAAAATTTTTTTTTCCAAGTTTTCTAAGAATACGATACATTAGTTAAAAATTAAAGAAAAACTCGAAAATAATGACTAGATGCCAACGCGACTTTGAGGAGCACCCTTAATATATCGTATATAATTACATCTAATAATTATTAACCACCAATGAGGATCATAGGTCTATTTTCCATATGGCTAAGATTGAGCATACCTGAAACATTATAAATACAAAAAATTTATAAACTTACATAATCAAATGAAAAAAATAGAATGAAATTATAAACGATATAAAGTTTAAAAACACAATGTACATGCCTGCATGCTGCTTTTTCTTTTTTAGCACTGCATTTCTTATCAGCATTCTTAAATCTTGAATTGAAGTTCCTTTTCTCAAAGCATCTCTCAAAGATACTTCACCTTTCCCTTCAAAGAGACATACCTTCAAATTGCCGTCAGCAGTAATTCTTAAGCGATTGCACGAGTTACAAAAGTGCTCGCTCATAGAAGTAATAAAACCTACTTTTCCCATAAATCCAGGAATTTGATAAGCCTACATATAACGTATACTTATCATTATATTTGACCAATTGTATTTATTTTATATTTTAAAATTATAAAGTATTTAAGATACAGTTAGCACTCGAAATAGGACTGTTATAAAACATATTTAAAAAAATGTATATTTTAAGCTGTCAAACTATTAATTAATATCTGTTGTTAAAATATTTACATTTATTTATTTCTTAACTTAAATTATATTTTTGAAAAGTAATTGATGGATTAATACCTTTGAAGTATCATTTGGTTTATCAACAATTTTTTGGAATTCAGGATACTTTTTTCTAATGATTTGTTTCATTTCTGAAAATGATACCATTTTTTGATGATTCCATTCATTCCCAGAGAATGGCATATATTCAATAAATCTTACATCTATCGGTTTACTTTTTGTTAATTCTACAAAATCGATTAACTCATCATCATTAAAACCTCTCATTATCACAGTATTTACCTGTACAGAAAAAACTTAAACATTACGCTGAAAAATATAATTAAACAAGACAAATAGACTAAAAAATCACCTTTACAGGATTATATTCTAATTGGATAGCCAAATGAATAGATGCCATTACTTTAGACCAACCTTTTCTGCGCGTAAACTTTTCAAATCTTTCTGGCTTTAAGGTATCTAAAGAAATGTTTAATAAATCCAAACCAGCTTTTTGCAGATAAGGCAATTGCCTAGTTAAAGTAATACCATTTGTTGTCATAGCAAGACTTTCTAAGCCCTTAAGGGATTTAAGTTGCCCTAAAAGCAGATTATTAAGATAATATAGGGGTGCATCATTAAAATAGATTGAAAAAAAAAATGTTTAATGCATTTTACCAACAATATCCACAATGTCTTTTCTAATAGTTGGTTCCCCGCCTGTCAATCGAATTTTATTGACACCTTCTTTGATGAACAAATCAGCCAACTTGATAATTTCATCAGTTTTCAAAATATTATCTTTTTTTGACAGTTCAACTCCATTTGCAGGCATGCAATATGTACCTAATAATCAATTAGAAAATGATAAATAAAGAATTCATTGTTCCATCCTTTAAAAAATTTTGTAAACTTACATCTTAAATTACATCTTTCTGTTAAAGAAATTCTGAGATACGTATGATTACGACCAAAAGAATCTGTAAGTATGGAATTATGATGAGCATCAGAAATCAATTTTTCTTTGAGCTTTTCCAGCTGGAAATAAACATAATAAAATTAAATTTGGAGTAAAAAAGTTTTTAGATTGAAAAAAATTTACTAAAAGTATAAAAAAACAATCATCATTTATTTTCTTACTCTGCTTGTCGAATACTTTGCGCAAAAGGTGTTTATTTTATTAAAGACCCTAAACATTGTTCTCCAGATAAGAAATAAAAAATTATATTGGTAATAAAAGTAAAAAACAAAACAGAACTTATATTTGCAATTTTTAACTCAAGCAAGGATCACATGTTATCAGTTTCCTTTGAAATAGACGTGACAAATATAAAGTAATAAATGTACAATTCAACTTAGTCATGCAATACACATCATTTATATATAATCAAGCAGCTATAACCTCCAGATAGTAAATGATTACCACTATCTACATGTATGTAATTTATACTACTATCCATTCCATTTAACAATTAACACTGCTATCTACATGCTAAATAAGGAATATCTGCTATTCCCACAGTGGCACAATCTTGAACGTCAGCCTGCAGGTCGTCGTCGTCACTCGTCAGCTCTCCCCTCCTAATTCCTAAACTAGTACTTTTAGCATTTTTGAGGTTCGCCCTCGTTAGGGAAAAAAAGGGATTCGTTCTGCGCAAAGTTTGCAAGCTTATGTAGGCGTAGCCTTATTTAATAAACAATAAACGACATTTTCAATGCAATAAGAGCATCTAAGGAGCTATTCGATCAATGAAGCTCCACGTCATATTTCGATGAGATTCAATGACCGAGCCGGAAGAATTGCTCGTACTGGAGGTGAAGGATGGAGCGCCGGTTGAAATAAAGATGATAGGACGTCGAGATCCTCCTGTTCTTAGAGCTCTTACGGACTTATGTCGCACATGCTATAAAATAGTATGCGATACTCGTGCTGAAAACAGCCCTTTATTGCACGGCGTTTTCTGCCGATACAGTATATTTATAACCGTCGAAAAACAAATATATTTTAATAACTTTTCAAACTTTTAGAAAACTGATTTTCGATTTCCTATTACTAAACGTTAATTTTTATTAAATTTCCTTTGCAGGTAAAAAGGGCGAAAAATCCCTGAACATCTTCAAGTAAGCCTTTGGAGAATACAAAAGGTACCAGTTCAACAGTACAACAATGATAATAACTCGAAAATTGTCTTCATAACTCGAAAAGTGCCTCTCTTTCTAGCCATTCCTATTCTCTAGTACGTAGATCACCCACGCATTAAACCGAGCAATTTCATCCATTGCGCGCGCGAGACGCCGCTGGAACTGCAGGGGGATCTGGCATTGACTGCTCGGAGGATTTTTTTTATGGAAGGAAAATAAAGCGTAAATGGCTTCAGAGAAAAGGAGTTGTTTCGACGCTTAGAGATTTTTTTTTTAAATGGGAGTGTATTGTAATCGGCAAAAATTTAATTTAACTTGGCGTCATTCTTTTGGAAACATTAAAGGTTTCGAATAATTACACGTTAAAATATTTAAAAATTAATTTTCTTTGAAGGCAATTTACTCGAATTTAATTCAATTTTTTTTTTTAAGGGATGGAAGTGATTTTTGGTCAAAAGCGATCGTGATTTATTGCACGAATTTGGAGTTTGAATTTTACTAAATTCGCATTATTGATAAGGAATGCCAAAAACATCTTTCAAAGACGTTAAAATGCATTATCAGGCGTAATAAATAAATACTAATAATATTTACTTATGTTTAATTCATTGTAATTAAATCGAGATCAATTTTTATCTCTTTTTCTGAATTATATTACTTACTCATTCCAAATAGCAACTTCATCAAATGTAAATTTAATTAATTTAAAACGTTTTGGCTTTTGATTAACTTTTAAATCGTTTTTTCTTTTATTTTAATCAACCGGAAGATACGAATTCAGAGTTTCCATAATGTGTATTTTTAGTTAATGATTCAACATAATTTTTATTAAATGTAGAAGAATTAATCTTATTGTGTTAAAACCTTTTTTTAAATAAATGCTTGACTTACATTACAATTATTGGATTGGTAGTAACTGATCTTATTGTCGCACACAATAAATATTAGAAACTAACAGCTTTGCTTGTGAATGCATCTTTATTTACATTTGACCCTATCAATTATAATGCACAAAATCATATAAAAATATAAAATACAAAATTTAGTAGCAGGAATACGTAATTTACACTGATTTACATAATTTACAACATGGAGGACGAGGTATTTACATAAATAAATAAATTTAAAAAAAACATCAGTAACAATGATTTAATGTTACTACTATTATGAAATTTTTGCATTATTGATGAAGTTGTTTGTTTTGATGATTGAGATTATATAATCTGTAAAAAGTTAGAATACAAAACTAAATAGTATAAAAATAGTTTTATGCACAAATAAAAATATGTAATAACTTTTCATACTATTTTTTTAATAAAGTATTTTAAAGAAAGAAAATAATAAATATTAATAATATTCAAATAATGAATACCAATAAAATTAAAAAAGCTGGTTTCTAAATTGCTGATTCAATTAAAAAGAATTCTTCATAATTATAAACAGACATAATTATATCAGACTATGAACTTTTATGTAAAGTTTATAGTAGATTTTTACATACATAAATTTATATATTTATTTATATGCTTATATAGTGCATTAAATTTTAAAAAACTTCAATACCCAACTTATAAATTAATTTTCCAAATATTAAAAGAATGTAAAAAATAAATAAAAATAGTAGAAAAATTATTATAGTCAGTCATTGATCCATCATGAGTATTACTTAAAATTTAAATACTAAGTTTAAAATTGATTTTTTACTTCAAGCTAAACATCTGTTGCATTTTGTACTTCTAGTTGATACTCACTACTAAACTTTAACCAAAGTTTCTCATATTCAGTAATATATCCATTAACAAGTTCTTTCTGATTTGTTATAAGAATATTTTCAAAATTGCCAAAGAAAGCTTGAAGGGTCCAATTGGCACTGCCAGTAA
>JAWWEO010000021.1:5871317-5929720 GCA_035582975.1 Ormyrus labotus
CCCGATAAAATTTTATCGGGTTCTATGAGGTTTCTGCTCCCTTTTATCGGATTTTATGAGATCTTTGCAATAGGGAAAGAAGCGAATAAAATACTAGTATCCAGTTGAGCATGAAATATAATTAATCGTAAATCTATATAAACCAATCCAAACACTCAAAGCATCGGCACTCGTACTTTCAGCACAAAGCTGTCCTTTGACAGACAATAAATAACTTAAATAAAGCAGAAAAAATAAAAACGAAAGCTCTGAAAGCTTTCCTCTCCTCCAGGGTTAATAATAACTCCCTCCGTAAATAATCCAGCACCATAAAATCCGATAATCGAACCTCTCACGCAGCAGCGAAAAAAATCCCAGCAGAGGCTGAAAATATCGAGGCGCTTTTCAGTCCCCGCCGCAGAAAGAAACGCGACTCCGCGGCCGAAGGTGTACGTTCTAAGAACGCGATCGTGCGGGGGCAGCTTTTTTGGACAGGAGCGGTTGAAATGGAGCGACGAGCCGCCAAGCGCCGACGGTAAAACAGGCCCGAAATTTCGTCGCTCTGTTCTTGACGGTTCGTGGAGAAGTCTGATGTCATATAATGAGGATACTTACCTGACGACACGGCCAAGTGCGCCTTTTCGAATTCACGACCGATGCATAAAAAGTCATGCAGGTGTGTTTTTAGCATAGCTCTTTCGATGATTGCTTTTTTATCGTTTCTTAGATTAGAGGACAATTTTGGCTTTTGGCAGAGGGGAATTGCGAAATATGAAGCCAAGCGTAATAAATTACGGTGGAAAAAATAGTTTGTTACATGAGCTAGTATTATATTGATTTCAAAGAAATTTATTAGACCATTATTAACGTTGTGTAAGACATTAGGGACTTTTGATGACTGTATATGTCTTATCTAAATACTATTTTGTTTGTTTAAATTACTTTTTATCTGCTTAATTCCGTTTTACGTAATTTTAATTAAATATAATAACTAATGATTAAATATTCCACGTATTATACTTATTATATTTTTAATAGATTTTTCTAACGGTGAATTTGAAGAGTTTAATTTCCCTTTAAAAAAATGGTTAAGAAAAAATTGCCAAAGAAATTGGGTAATAGAAATAATAAGGGAAAGCAGTACGATGATATAAACTCGTACATTCGCCCGTGCGCCGAAAAGACTGCCGCCGCTCGGCGTCCACACCTGCAACTCACGCTCGCACCCACACACATCCTGTGGCCTCTCGCACAACTCATCAATGAAAAATTTCCAAGAAAGAAAAGCATCAGAGAGCCGCGGCAGCCTGGCCTGGGTTAGTCGGTAGCTGAGCTCGGCTCGCGGACGGTCACTTGCTCAGTCAGTGACGGTCCTCCCACGAAGAGAGCGAGAGAGAAGGAGAGTGAGAGAGAGTGAGACTGTGAGAGCGAAGCCTCTGCGCGAAAGGGCTCCGCTCCGCGCGTGCGAGTGTGTGTGCGTGCGCGTGAACGAGCGAGAGAGAGAGGAGGGCTGGGGCCTGGGGCGCTTCCTGTTAAACACAGTCGCGCGCGGCAGGCGCTAGCCTAAAAAAAAGGCGCAGGCAGGCTCTCGACACACAGGCACTGTCTCTCGCTTGCGCGCGCGGGCCCCTCTGGAGGAGAGACAGAGAAAGAGAGAGAGAGAGAGAGCAGTGCTGTGTCGCCGTCGTCGTAGTCGTCGTCGTCGAGGTCGCGGGAGCGCGCGCGGCCCCCCGAATGTCGTTTCAATGCAACGAAAATGGTGAGGTGTGCGAGAAAGTGGGCATCGAGTAAAGTAGCAGCAGCCACACCAGCAGCGGACACTAGCCCGAACCATGACAGAGGCGTCGGAGGAGTAAGTATCCCCAAGGTCCCCGCCTACCCACGCGCTAGCAGCCCTCCACGCTGCCGCCCAGAGAGCCCGGGCAACACCCCCGTTTCGCGACTTGACACATGCTCAACCTGCTTCTGCTGCCTTGCTTTCTGGCTCTTGGGACTGCTGGGCTCCAGAGCTCTCTGGAAGAAGCTGTTGCTCCAAGAGCTGCTCTTGTTGTCATGGATCTTGCATACTTTCATCACTCCTCTTCTCTGCTTATTATTATAAACAAAATGCTTTTTCTTATTTATAACAATAATTTACTTCCTCTCAAGATTTGCACTTTGTAGTAAATAAATTTAATTTTTTACTAATCTGAAATTTAATTATTGTTGCATTTGGTTATTAGGTCTTTATTGTGTTTCCACATAAATAAACAAATGTGCTCTGATATTTGCCCTAATAATTGCTTTCCACATGAATGCAGAATCTTGGCAAAGGCCATTGAATGGGTGACCTGTTCATTCAGTAAGACCTGTCCTAGTTTCAACTCTTGTTTGATAAACAATCATTTTTTAAAATAAATGCAAATTAACAATTTTGGTGAATTGCTTAGTGAATTGATGATCAATAATTTTTATCAAGCCTTTATCCTACTATTAACTTGACCCTTGAACTTTCCTGGTTAAACTGATGTTTACTATTAATCAATACTGCTGAATGAATGCCCTGTTCATTGAGGGAAACATGTCCCAGTTATCATCAAGCCAGTGATTAAACTTTGATTTGAAGCAAACTGTTGGGAAAATGTTGTTCTTGAGGAGATCCTAACATTTGCAACAAATTTTTTGTTAATTAGTGAAGTGGAGCTTGCAGAAAAAATATTTTTTGTGTGACCTTGTTTTAAATAGGGCAATGTTAGACACAATGAATATGGATTCTATGAATGAAGTCTGTTTATTGAATTAATTTAATTTTAATCATTAAAATGTTGGATCCAAATAAAAAATGATTAAATTAAATATACATATTACATAAAGATACTTTATCAATCTTTATCATTAAACAAATACCTAACTGTAATAAAAATTATTGATCAAGTGCTCTGTTTATTCCTTTTTACGCACTATGATGTTTACAATTGTAAGGAGATTAAAATGTAAACTGATATAATCTAAGATAATTGAATACAATCTTGTTAAAGATTCTTAGTGAATGAATATCCATTTCATTGAAAAACATATATTGCTCCATTATATTGATGAATGAGATAAGAATAAAATACATATATTAAAATATTTTTGAATAAATTGAGATTCACAATTTTAAATGAAATTACATTAATATAATTAAAAATTAATTACCAAAAAAATTAAATATTTGGTAACTGCTTATCAAATTGAATCTCATTACTATTGTCTCCATCATTCAAACTAATTAGTGACTAATGGATAGGACTCACGTTCTTTTGAAATCTACACAAGAATGTTAATAATATATTATTAATAAAAATTTATTTTTTCAGTGGTAACTATTTGGTGAGGGTACGGGCACAAGTGATGACTAGAGATGACAGTTCAGGAGGCTGGGTTCCACTAAGTGGTGGAGGTTTAGCCAATGTATCTGTGAGAAGAAGACCAATTGCTTCTGCAACACACCAGCCTAGTACAACGAACGGAACTAGCATACCAACAACAGCAGCAGTCACCCCTGCACCCTCTACCACCAACTCTGCGCACTCTGTGGCCACAACAGCAAATAGTCAGAGTAACGGATCATCAAGCACTTCCCCACCAGGTGCACCCAAGAGAAGACACGAATATCTTATATACGGAAAGAGGATTACAGATCAGTCTGTAAGTTAGTCCTAAAAAATATAAAATTATTATTTTTGCAACAATGGGAAATTTTTTTCAAAATTAAAGAGCCCTTATTAACATCTCTTAAGCATTTTATTTATGTATTTATTTATTTCAATTGGCAACAAGCTTTAGACCTTTTACAAAAAAAGTATGTAATGTATGTTGTATAAGTAAAGATATCAATATAAGAATTCATTTAAAAATTGAAATGAAACTAATTACGGAAATTGTTTGACTTTGATTTACAGGTAGTATTAAGCTGTACCATAAAGAAAGATTTTGAGTATAATAAAGTGATGCCCACGTTTCACCACTGGCGTACCGGAGAGAAGAAATTTGGACTGACTTTTCAAACAGCTGCCGACGCGCGCGCTTTTGACAAAGGTGTTCGGACTGCGGTTGAAGAGTTATTAGAAGGTCAGAGAAACGTCTTTTATTGAAACCAGTTATTACAATGTACTTAAGTTTGTACATAGCAATTAAAATTTGATGTATTATTCAGTTGTTGTTTCTTCTAAAAAGGTTTTACAGGCATAGAAATAAAAAAAAAAATTAATAAATAAAATTGAGGAAAAAAAAACGTTTTGCAATTAAATGTTTTAAGTTTTGTGTTAAATGTGTTAATTTTTGTAAATTTAAGAATCAAAATTAAACTTAATTTACATTTTTCATTGCCACAATATTAATCTTGGATTAATTACTTGGTAAGCTTGAAGGAAATAAACGAATATTAGGTGTAAATTTGTTTATTTTGCACTAAACAACTTTTACTTTCATTTTCAAATAGGTCTTGCCGATGAACAATGCACGTTATCGGATGAATACGGGCAAGCAGATGGTGGTGATGATGAAGTTTTTATGGTATGATATTTAAGAAATACTAATTTTTTAATACTTTATTATTGGTTACATGAGCTAAAAGAAAACTGTTGATTGACTGATTCCAGACGCTAAACTTGCCAGTGGAACCGCCGGAGCCGCGCCAGTCGACGGAAGCGGTGCACCGAAATATAGTCCGAATGCCGAATTATCAGTCTCAGTGTTCAGATCATCTGGATCCCCTCAACCGACCCATCACCTACATCAGCGGGCCATCCATCGTTAAGATGCTACCGCATCATCATCCGCATCACCAAGCGCAACACCAACACCATCATCCGCTCGAGCCTGGGGCGACGAATCTTGCCTCCGACAATTATCCATACGTACAGCTGACGACGCTCAACCACGATTACCTGTATCCGGTGATAGACGAACAGCAGCAGCAGCAACAGCACAAAGCTGGCCGGCTCGATCGCAGCAACTCGGGCGGCTCGCTCAAGAAACCCGACATTCTCGCGTCTCAGGTGACAAAAGGAACTTTCATGCGTCATTAGATATCTGAGCGCCTGCCTACCTCTCTATTTTTCTTAAGCTCGCATTGGCTCGTTTCACAAATCTTCGATGTCAGCTTCTTTATTTTTATTTGTTTTGCACACACCCCATTGCTTTCCGGTAACAAAACTGCATTATTATACTTCTTTCGAGCATTCTTTTAGATCGCATCTTTTATCAGAAGACATACTGTGAGAGCTTAAGTTTTAATGTTACAATTTATTTTAGTATGTAAAACCTTAACAATTATAATTATATTTTTACATTTTTTTTTACTAGGAATGTGTTCTTAGAAATACATTTATCAAAAACTATTAGGATAAATCATTCACTTATGTAGTTCAGAACTGTTTATTTTATGTATTTTCAAAAAGTACATAATATAATCAATTTCTCAACTAATTAGTTGATAGAATCAAGTAGATTTTAGTTTTATAACTTTAAAAATTCATGTTCTAAAAAATCTTATCATTATGTTTCAAAAACCGATTATCACCAAGTCATAACTGCATGTATGCTTATAATCTACAGCTTCGTTTATAAATTGGCCTAATAAAGAATTATGGAACGTGACGCTGATTTTATTTTCAATGAAAAAAATCTAAAAACTGCTTACTTCCTGTCCTGCACGTCTACCTTAGCTACTAGGCAAAATGTCTTTACTAAAGTCATTAAATTCTCAACTGACAAAAAACATTGGCTTTTCAGCCAGCGAAAACTGCAGTCGCAGGTGCGATGACAGGCAAGACGGCTGGTCGAAGCAACCTGAGGCTGCGCTGCAAACATTGTCAGGAGATGTTCACGGAGCAGCATAATCCACGGGGCGCCTGCGAGTTCGCCCCGGACTCGGTGAGAAGCGGCATCGCGACCGTCTCCTGCCTCTCCTGCGCTCAGTGTATGCTGTACCACTGCATGAGCGACGCCGAAGGCGACTTCCAGCAGAATCCGTGCAGGTATGACGCCGATTAGCCTAATGAATCGTTTTCACTGAGTAATTTACTGGCTTTTTCCTCTTTAATTAGAGAACTGGGTTATCAAATTCCTATTTTTATTGAGGTAACGTTTGCAGTGAGTAAATTTTAATGAAATTTGAAGCTTTTATGAGAAAAATGAGTGTTCGTTAAACACAATGAGTAAACGTTTTCGTGGAATAATAAAAGAAGGATATTTCCTACTTTTTCTGTTTGATGAAATCGAGTTCCGACAGTCACGATTGCATCTGGCTTTAAATTTTCTCAGAATTCATACAGTAATATGCTGGGAGTTTATTAGGAATCGTGGGAAATTTTATTTTCCCGAATACTAGCATTTCCATCATTAGAAGTTTCTATACAACTATTTTAATATATGCCTCATTTACTTTTACTTTCTAGTTACTATCTACACTAATTAATAAATATGTAGATAATTTTCTCTTCAATCTTGAACGAAATAATTATTCTTTGCGTTCGCGTATTTTAATTAGATAAAAAATATTTACTCGTTTACTAAACAATAATTGTATACTATAAAGGTTGCGAGTTTTGTAATTTAATAAAACCAATTTTTCTTTCCAGCTGTAGCAACGAAGAAGGCTGCGGGCGACGTTGGCTGGGCCTGGCATTGCTCTCGCTGATCGTGCCATGTCTGTGGTTCTACCCTCCGCTCAGGGCGTTCCACTGGTGCGGCATGTCGTGCGGCATGTGTGGAGGCCGGCACCACCCGTCCGAATAACTGGAGGAGCCCTTTGATATCTCTGCATCGTTCTCTGCCGTCGGCGGCTCAGCGGCACCGGCCACTACCGCCACCCCCAGACGAAGACTCTCGAGACCGACTGGCGCCAATAGCGCCGTTGCCAACGTTTACGAGTGTCACGACCTCAGCATGGGACGGTGCCAGAGATACCAAAGGGGTAGGCAGCTACCGGTTCACGCGCTCATTCACCAGCGTCATCTATAACGCGCTTAGCCATTGGGTTCTACTTCCTCCTCCTCCGATTTCTTCGACTTCTTTCGGGTAAGATTGCCGCAAATAGACGCCCTGACCATTTGCCTACTCAAAGTGCGACTGATTTCAATCTTACTCCAAAGGAGCGCCTTTGAACCCAATTGCTATCCTGTACTGTCGCCGTTACGGCTTTGGATGCTTTTTCTTTTTTAACGTTTTATTCCCTTATCAAGAATTTTTTATGCTTTTAAACGTTTTTAACCTCGACCATTTTTTTTGGCGAAATTTATGAGCGTCCGAAGCCGTTGCGTTGGTAGTGTCTTATAAACACAAGGGAAAATACCGGCGAAACGGATCGCCCGAGACGCATTTATCCCATGAACACAGTGTATATTCCGTATGTTTTGTATATTTTGTTATGCGCCTATTGTAAGGGAATGGTATATCTTGTTTTTTGATCTTTGTACTTTAAAGTCTATCCTCCGGATGGTCGATTCCCAACAAGCCAAAGTATAAGAGTAACTTAAAAGCAGGTTTGACGGTGAATCTAGAGTACGAAAGAAATTTTATAACTAAATAATCTTGCCTGTACGGTGATGAACGTTAACCCTCGATTAGACATGCGAGCAGTTAAACAAATTGTAGGAATAACTTTGAATGTATGATAGAAGCTTTGACGAGTAATATCGATTGCTGTATGTTTTGAATATTTATAATAAAATACAGAAATTTTTTTTGTAGGTCGTTAAAATAATTATACGTCATAAAGTATGCAGCTTTATTATAAATTATTCAAAATGCACACACCATCTAGTGGCATGATAATCGCATTTTGTTAGGTTCAATTCAAATCTTTTAATATGTTATGTAGATAATTTTATCATTTACACATTTTAATAAGTTGCAACTACGTTTATCGCCATAAACGTACTTGTATAATACTTATCACGGTTGTAAATTATTTTTATTATTAAAATGTCAATTTTTTAATTGCCTTTGTAGTTAATAGACATTTTAAATAAAATTTCTTATTCTAAATTATATGAAAAAAGCGTAACTAGAAATATACATTAAATATTTTAAGTATATTTATTTTTGTCTATATTCTTTTAAAATGAATAAAATGATATTAGATCTAATGGAGGGTTAAATTTTGAATGATTCAATTTTAAAAATCTATGAACGCTTACTCATAATCATGTCTATGTATAAAAAAACTTTTGTCTGAGTAGCTGAATAATTATATTTTTAACGTTACGCGTGGAATTTTTCCTTCACACATTTACGTAAAAAACTCCATTCCTTTAAGTAGGCATGCCGAATTAAAAAAGTTTGATGGATACGTCGATCTTTGCATTCAAATTTGTTACTGTAAATAAGAGTTACGCTTAGCAATGCTTGAATTGAGAATCAAATCTAAACCACTAAAACATACTCTGCCTCAAAAACGAAAACGTACAATAGATTAATGATTTTCGACTGGAAAATATTTTTTTAACGAAAAGAGTAAAGAAAAAAGTGCATTTATACGTCGACGACGCAAAGAATCTAAAAAGCTCTCAATTCAATCCTTGCTCAAGAAATTTAAGAATTTACGTGCTTTTGTTTGCTAGTAAGTGAATATATGCACTAACGTATTTTAGATATATCGCTTGGGCGATATGTAATATATATACATAACATATTTCTGCCAATGCAGAAGAATCATTCTCAAAAGTTTTTAAAGTAATTCTTTCTTTCGTCACGCAATACAAAAGGTATTCAGTTGATATAGATAGATATCCATTTGTTATTTATAATTTTTACAAAGTGTATAAGAGTATTCTTTCTCTGCTCCAAACGATGAAAAAAATAAACACAACATAAAGACAGTATCGCGGACTGTGGTCAACAATTTTCGCTTCTTGTTAAGCTCGTAAAGCGTCTTTTGTACATATTATATAAAACTATAACAGTATTTTAATTTATGTGTTACGTTTCAAAGGCGCTGATGACTTGTACTCTGCTGAAACTAAGATTCTTTGAATCTTTGGTGCTTTTTTAGTACATTCACGATTCAACGATATAAAAAGAAAACAAAAAATTAGCAACAACGAATCTTTATTATTGATTTTCCATAGCGCACGCAAATTTCTTTTTACAATGATACAACGTTTGAAAATTGTGATACATTTAAAGCTAATTCTATCAAGTCATTATTTCTTCCAAACAATATTTTAACTGATGTTCTACGTTTACGTATATCAGTGCCTAAATCCAACAATTGTTTAAATGTTTATTGTAAAAAAATTATTATATTCATAAGTAGCAATTATTGGTAAAAAAATTATGACTGGTTTTAGCAAAAATTTAATTTAAATTGTATAAAAATGCTAGAGGTTTAGTCGCCTAGTTTAAATAAGTTTAAGTTATTTGACAATGAAGTCAATAATATAATTTCGTCTGTTTAAATTTGCTTTTGATAGAAACGTAGAATAATTATCGAAAACACTAATTATTGAACAAAATTGAAGTTATGCTTATTCGCGTGAATAAAAAAGAATGGGCAAATACAAAAGTTTGCTTGATAAAACAATACTTGAATCTTTATTTAAAAGCAAATCGTTGTTGCACATCTTGCTTTTCTCGTCTCGGTAAAAAAATGCGTCGCGCGATGCGTTTTTTCATCCTCGTGCGAAGCAGCAAAACAAATGGAACCAATGTCCTTTCTCATCTTTTCCTTTGCACCCATTAGACGATATTAAGCAGTACTATATTTATTTAAGGAGTCTTAGTTTCCACTCCAAATTTTCTAGTCTGCTTAGGGTTTCGAGAGCTTCTCGCATCAGTAGAGAACTTTATGTCATTCAAGAACACGATCTTCTCGTTTCTCAACAACGAGACGTAACTTCATAGTATACTTTCTTTATCAACTATTAACTGCGCATGTTTTGCAAATTATTATTGTATTTATCGACTGAGTAATTCTTCCGTAGTTTTTCATTATTGTTACATAGTTTTCAGATGTAGAGTTTTTTTAAACAGCGCGTTTTTTTAAGTAAAGTTGTGTGGTGATCGTTAGTTATAAATTCAATCAGTAAGTTCAAAATTGACTTCGCTTAATGTCCAGTTTCTGTTAGGCATTGTTTAGTAAAGTTCATCTCTTAAATCTAATAATTCGGTAAGTCACTCTGAGGTTTTTAGGCGATCTTGTTGAAAAAATTGTGCAGATTATTCGACAAGAATCCTTTATCGATTTCAGCATTTGAACTTTATAACTACGGAATGCTTATGAAATTAAAATCAACCGCTTCTTCCAGTGATTTCGAATTCTCAATCAAGCTGATTGGTCGGTAACGTACAAAAACTAAGTGTCCCCTGAAAGCTCACGTAGCTAAACTTTCAATATCATTTGACTTTCTGCAGCAAGTTTTTCAGGGACGCGCAGGATGTGGACTCAATTTTTAAAGTCTGATTTTCTTAGGATCGTCTCGCGCATGGAATAATGTGTCGTTCGTTGTTATGATGTATGAACAAAAAGTCTCGTAAACGCAAATCTTAATTATTATCCAAACGACCTCTTAAAATGAACTAACAATCTTAAAAAAAGCGAGAACACAAAGTTTGAATTAAAACACGGTCGCTTCGTGATTCCGAAACGAGTCGTCCGCATCTGCTAAATGTAATCGAACCACAGCATTTTATTCTAAAAAATGACGAACGAAAAAACAATGGACCTTTGAGACGTTTTTTTATGAAAGTATTTTTCCTAATGAATTTTAGAAACACTCGGAAAAAATTAAAGCGAAATTTTCTTAGCATCGAGGTATCATAAGTAGCTCGAGACTCGACAGGATCATCGAAGTGTCTGATCGTTCGAACTTTTTTTTCTTTCCAGATTGAATGTCAGCGTCAAAATATATATATATATATATATACACAAAATTTATCCTATATAATAATTGAATGTATGCGAGAAGTGATGTTTAAAAAAAAAACGAAACAACTTAGACACGAAAATATAACGATATGTAAAACGCGCAAAGGCTTTTTTAGATGAATATTAGTGTATTCGATTTTGTATTACACTTTTTTACGGTTTTTGTATTTTACCGAAAAGCGCCGGGTGCGTTTCTCTCGCGCTGACGAAAAACGCGCCGTGCGCCTTTTGTTTTTAGAGTAGCACATATCTAGAAACGTAAAAGTTACTTTACACACGATTATAAATATACACACTCACACATACACACACGGACTGTCTCTCCTCTCTTTACAGAAAAAGAAACAATCGTTCTTTCTTTCGCGATGCGACTTGTACGAATGGATGTCTTTTTTTGCATTTAGACGACGCGTTAATTTATTTTTCTAGGAAATTATTGGCTTCTTTGCTTGTCGACTTATTTAAACGGATAGTACAATACTTCTAAAAGATTCGTGAATTACGATTTACGAGTGCTTTAATACGAATATTATTGGAACACTCGTATCTGAAAAATTGTATTTTGAATAAAGGAATACTTGTTGAATAATTAAATTTTTAAAGGATATACGTAAATAGTTCGCATTCTAAATATATGTACATTATATATATACGTTCAATTCAGTGCCAGCTTTTAAACGAAAAAAATATATATACGGATATATACGTATACAAATGATCCTAGGACAAATTGCAAAAGAATTGATTTTTTAGCCATAAAGCGTTCGTACGTTAAGTACGTATTTTCTTTAAGCAAAGTGTCATCTTTTTCCAATAGGATAGACAAAGAATAAGTAATTAATTAAAGACTCACAGTTTTCCATATAATGTAGCATACAGTTCTTTCGCTTTGAAAAAATCGTTTCGTTTAAATACTTTATTTGTGCAAATTAAAAAAAAAAAGAGACCTTGATGAGGATATATTATTAAAGCGGGACTGGACTCCCGTAGTTTAAATAAATCGTTATGATAATGAAAAAATATATTATAATGTATACAAGAGGGAAATTTAACGTTTCTTCAATCATGTAAATACGAAATATTGTTTGACTGCCATACAAGCCGATTGATTTAGACTCTGATTACCTGCAGTAGTAATTTTCTAATTGTTTCATGAATGTATATTGTACTAGCAATTGTGAGATACTGTATTTGGTTTGAAACACAAAATCGAGCGAAATTTTCAAGTTTTTAAAGAACTGATCGACTGCTTTCACTCACAATTCCAAAGTACGAATGTGTATAAAAATTCAAATTTGCGACATCGGTTGGTCTCCTTTCGTTTACAAAATGAAAGAAAAAGTACAAAAAAATTTATTTTCTCATCGGGTCCGTTGTGATGACTACTACCAAATGAGGATACGCGCGTAATCATCTTGAAAGGTGCGTGGAGCTGCACACACACCATTTATTATTAAAAAAAGAAGCGTGTGAATGAGTCCAACAACGTGCGCAGAGCGAATGATTATATTTAATTTAAGTTGCTTCAGGTTGTGCCGAATGAATAGACAATTATTGCGTGAATTTTTCGATGTGCGACTGCGAAAGAGATAAAGAAATTAAATGAAATAAAATAAAAGCGGGCAAAAAGCAAATTATTATGAACGTGTCTATAATTATATTGATCAATAAAATAAGACGAAAATTATAAATATCGTGTACAATTTACGTATGCGACGACAAAGCGCGAGAGATGATAATAATTATTGACACAAGATAAAATATACGTGTATAAAATAAAATATAAATAACGTACGTTAACGTAAATGAGGCGAAAAAGATTAAAATTAAATTTTATTGCGTAAATGAAGCATAAACGATAAAAATTCCTTGCGCACATTGTGAGGGGACGTGAGGATACTTCGCGTCTCCAACAAGTCATTGATCAGCGACTTTTAATCGGTATCGAAGGAAAACTCCACCGGGTTTTCCTTTTTCAACACAAGTGTTGCCAAGGTCACGAAGAGTATGATTTTAATCTGCAAAATACATTATATCATAAATGTCTAAAAGAATCTTGTATCACTGTAATTAAAAAAAAAGAGAAAAAGAAATATGTATTATAATCCTAATGTATGAGAAAAATAAATATATTGTATCATGATATATATTTACATACGTTGTACAATTCATTGAATTTTCCTTTTTTACAAGCATAAACTTAAACAAATACTACTTTTTGTAGTCTTACTTAAATAATAAATATTTACAGCATGTTCAAGCTTGATTTTTTAGTGAGGAGTTGGCGTGTGGCCATCTACATAAAAGTTTCGAGTCGCTGCAGGTAATTGTAGCTTCATACCTTCCATTTCCTTTGTTAAAATTATTTGACAACCTTAAACAAATTGGTTAATGAATTTTACAAACTAATTTTTAAAGTCGTATTTTATTTTAAACATTTACCTAATCTAGAATTCTCTTTTAAAAATGGAGCCAAGTCCAATAGATCCTCTTCTTTTTCTTCTGCTTCAGGAAGTTTATTTAAGTAATCATAGTCTACATAAACGTGACAGGTTGTACATGCTAAAGAAGCTTCACAAGCTCCTTCCATTTCAATATTGTATCTATGAGCTAGATAAAGTACATTGTCTCCCACTTTGCCTCTAATTTCAAATTTTTTGCCAGATTTATCGATGAAAACTACATTTACACTGAAACAAAGTATTCTTCATGAATTGACGACTAAAAACCATTTTTAAGAATTAATACACTTGCATTGTGATGAATGTATAAAATGATTTTGTAAACAATGTTCGCACATTAAAACTAGTAAAGTAAGGAATGATTCTATAGGTATAATAATATAAAACAAGAAATGATTCTATAGGTATATAACACAATAATGAATGACTTTGTACGTAACCACAATAACAAAGTAGAAAGTCAACTTACACTTCATCTTCAGACTTTGGATCTTGGAATTCAAATTCTCCATGGAAGAATTCTACAAGTCAAAAAAGTAAATCAACTTTTAAAATTTTTCAAAAACATTAAAAAGTGTCCCAATCTAAGTATAAAGTAAACAATCTAAAATTGGCAAGACTCACTAGAGGACGTGTGAAAGCTTGCTCTCGCCGGAAGATTCCTCAAGGTCGCGGTTGTCCTGGAACGGTTCCTAAGCAGCGTAGCCAGAGGTCTGAGCACGAATATCATCTCGTCCCCTGGGCTGCGAAAATCAGCAGCAGCATAACACGATTATTCCCGGCGGCGGCAACAACGTGCAACAACGTGCTCTCACGTGTGTGAGTGTGCGCAGGCGCGCGCGTAAAAAACAAGCAGAATAGAGAGGTTAAAACGTCGCCGCGAAACGGAAGAAGTGTTCGTTGTCGTCGTCGTCGTCGCGCGATGGCCGGTGATGCTTAAAGCGCCCGCGACGACATCGTCTGCATCCTGAGCCGTCGTATTTTCTGTACTTCTTGCCTTTCTCTCTTTCTTCTTCTCTCTAGTGGTTACGTTACTGTGCAGGTAAGCCGAGTGTTGAGTGCTGCTCGGGAATCGATCCGGCGCTTTTCAGGCGGCCGCGCCTCTGGAGAAATCCTTCGCGCGTTGAGCGTGTTGACGCTGCTCAGGCACTGTAAATAATAAATGCTCGCTGTAGAGTGTAGGTAGAGACTCTTATGGATCTCCCCTGTTGAATTATTCACCTAAGCCGATCTTTGACATTGAGTACTCCCGGGTACTTTTGATTACTTTACGAGACGCTTTAGCCCATTTTTCTTTTGTTTAGGCTAAAGAGCGTTTTAAGGGCTCGAGAATGTAACTGCTTTTACGATTGGGTTTTTTGCGCGTGTATATTAGGATGACAGTTAACGGTAACTGCTATTGATTAAGGAGTAAAGTATCAACTGTGTGTCACTTATTTACTTATGTTTTAGAATTTAAAGATTTAGTTGTTTGAAAGTTATTAGACTGTGTGCTGTATTGAATTAAAGTATTATTTCAGGAAAGAGTATGGTTTTACAGTTGATAACCGATTACAACTCTCCCGTGTTGGGTGTTCGGCATGAGGAGAACAACACTACTTTATACATTAATAACAAAGAAGTTGGCAAAGGAACATTGTACATCACAGAAAGGTATGTATTTTGCAATATTTACAATGCTTCTAGAAGGCTTTATAACAATGCTTTAAATGTCACATTGATAGAGCTATTATAGTATATCAATTGAATGAATCATTAACATTGTAAATAGACTCTAGTTTGTAGTTACACTTTATCAATTTCATTTCATCAAAGTGCTAAAAATAAAAGTAAATAATAATCAACAGGATTCTTTCATGGGCCAAGAGCGATACCCAAGTGGCGATTCTTGTAGAATATCCTAGTATATCCTTACATGCTATTTCTCGAGATGTGCAAGTTCATCCCAGACATAATCTATATGTAATGGTTGATGTCAAAATAGAGACCCGAGGTAGAATATCAATTAAATTTAGAGAAAACTATTACACTTATTGTATTGCATTTATAGTTGTATCATAGAAAATGCTAAATATAGCTAAAATAATTAAATTTAATTAGTAACTGTTATTTTATGCACGTGTTTATTTTTAGACTTCTTTTTTCTAAATAACGAGGAAAATAATACAGAAAACAATGACAACAATGACAACAATGATGATGATGATGATGATGAGGATTCTGAGAACCCTATCACTGAATTGAGATTTGTGCCAGACAATACAAATAACTTGGATGCTATGTTTCAAGCGATGAAAGCATGCCAAGCACTTCATCCTGATCCACAAGACAGCTTTTCTGATGGTAATGCCTTTTAGTTTCTAAAAATTATCATTTTAAAAATGAAACCAATTCCTACAATTAAATATTTTTTTAACTAGCTGACGAAGACGTTTATGAAGATGCAGAGGAGGATGAATTTGAATATTATGAAGCTGGTGCAGGTGATGCTCCATACATTATTAATGCAGGTAAATAAAATTTTACTTTTAACAAATTTTAGTTTTTAATTTTGTTCAAAACGTTAAATTAAATATTTTTTTAGAACAAGTAGGAGCAATGTACAATGGTACTGAAGCAGAAGAGGCTATGGATGTTGAAGCAGGACAATTTGAAGATGCTGAGGAAGATCCTTAAAAGGATTTAAAAATGCTGTGTTGCAGCTTGTATTCTCCTGCATTTAGTTACAATAATCTATTCTGTGTTATTCATTTCACGCATACTCTCGTAGATAAAACACTAATCATTATCGTATGCACAGAAAAGATGTAACAAATCTCAATCACTAAACTTTATTTATATTCATTTTGTACATGGTGGTTTCATAGATAAAAAAATAATTAACTAAATGTCAAAACAGTTTGTTTATTTTATTAAAAAAACACGCACTTAATAAAACTCTCAGTTTTTATAATTCATAAAAAAACGTATCCATAAAAACATAAGAAATTTTTATTTCTTTGAAAATTAAATTTTCAAGTTAATAATTTACTTCTGGTAACGCTTTTTTGAAAATCACCTACAACGCCGTCTTGGCAATATCACAATATTCATAGTGACTTAAAAAACGCGTTTTTTTAATTAATTATAAATGACAATGATGTATATGCAACGTAATGATAAATCATGATTTTCCTAGGTACAGTTCAAAAACTTAAAACATAAAAAAATATCTAAATTATTCTATCTTATTAATGACTCAATGTACAAATTGCAAAGGCTATAAAGCAGAGCTATTGTTAAAATTAATTTTCTCAAATTTATAACATATTTTTTACACACTAAAAAATATTCATCAATTTATTTAAATTTTTTGATTAAAGTGATAATTTTTAACATTTTAAATTCATTAGAATGATGTATTATGAATATCTAATGAAATGAAATACATAGTTTCATTTTCTTATTTTAAAGAAAAGACGCTAAATTTTAAGATTTTATTAAAAAACTAATTTTTGATTTAGGAAAACTTATAAATAAACCAAAATTAGTACCGAAGTCCAAGGTTTTACATAAGAAGAAAATGAAACAATTTAAAACATTAAAGAAAAATCACTGTAATCTTAAAGGAAGTTCGCAAAACCATCTCCCTATAAAGACAAAAAAGCCTTGAAAAGTATTTGCAACGACAAAAATTCAATCAAATGAATCCTTTGGTTCCCGAGACTTCTTTTACCTGATCTTCTTGGGGCCGAATATAAGATCGGCATCAGGTGCTCCTTTAGGATGATTGTATTTCTGCCTCCTCTCTCTGTTTAAATTGACTGTGACTGGTCTTGTGCCTTGATTTATTGCTTCTTGATAGTCTTCCTCTTCCTGCCTTTCCGTGATATTCAATGTCAATCGTTTGACTCTTTCTTTCTCCTCCTTTTGTTCTTGTTCTCTGTTTCTCAAGTTCATCGCAAGTTCCGAAGAGACAGGTACAGCCAAATTTTTGTACTGCTGCTTGTTACCTTTGCGCACCATCAGCACGAAGTCCACCGTCGAATTATCCGAAGGGCCTTCTTGCAGCTGCTCGTACGTCTTCTTCGTGCTTTTCACATGCAATGGCACTGAAATATCCACCTGTTGAGGTTTCACTGCATCTCTCATTCTATCCTGAATGTTGTCTGATACCATTTTATCTAGAGCAGAAAGGAAGTCGTCGTCCTCTTGGCAATGCAATCGCTTTGGACCTGAAGGTAAAGCCGCAACCATATCTGAAGTATCCATTAATACACCGTCGTTGCAGCCTTCAGATAAGCTTTGGTCTCCTTGAGTATTGTCTTGAGTGCCTTGATTCTCTTCTCTTTCATTTCCTTCATTAGTCCACTCTTCATCTGACTGAGCTTCGGAAACATCCTCAGCTTCTTCAAAGTGCAATTCTGGAACTACCTTAGCATCATTGGAATCTGCCGCGGTTTCCTCTTCTTCCGGAATCGCGTTCATTTCGTTACTGTCATCAGGAGCTTGCTCTGTTGCCTCTAAATCTGGATATAAGGTACTTCTCAAATCTTCAATAGCAACTTGAGCTTCTTTTAAACTTTCAAATAGTTGCATTTTTGGTCTAAGCATGGCAAGAGTATCGCGGAACATGTACTCTACTCCAACAGGGAATAGATTATCATTGGTCCATACTGGATCAGACCTCTTAAACCAGTAATAATGTTGAAAGAAAATGAGGAAGTAATCTAGCTTCTTTTTACTGGAGCCTCCACTGAAGTATTGGCCACATGTTTCAAGAAGTGTACAGACTAGTCTAATGCGGAAAAGATGTTCAGGTGGATCTAAAGGACTTGGCAATGAATGATCCATGGTTATACCAAAAGTAATCAATAGATATAGAGTTCTGAATATATCACCACTTTCAACCATTCTGTAATTATAAAGTTCTCCTAAATATTTAACCATGGCTATTCTACGTTGATTGAATTTTGGTAAATTGATTTCCATACATAATCTAATGTCTTCTAATACTCCATCTACAACAAGAGGACCCACAGCTTCATAGTGAGCCACAAGACCTGCTAGAAGACTGCCCACACATCTAATATTTAAATATTTTACGTTATAGGCTGCAGTAAGACATTTTATAGCATAAGCTGCAATATTTTCATCCTCCCAGTCAAGTTTTCTCATCCATTTCAGTACTTTGTCTGTATTTGTTTTTGATAGATCTTGGTAGAGCAATTTCCTTATAAATTCGTGAATAGGGGGCCTATCTTTTTTAGAAACATTGCTAATAGACTCAGGAGGATTAACAAAGTAATATGCATTCTCAATTATTGTAACATAACGAGAATCAAGAGCAGTCACAGCCTTTTTCCTCATCATTTGTTCCAGGTAAACTTTGGTGCGCTGATGAGAATCTGAAGAACAGAATAAAAATCTTCCACAAGTTTCAAGTAAATTGCAAGCCATCTCAATGTGATGGTGTGTAAAATCATGAAGTAAAACTTTCAAGCAGTATAAAGCTTCAATTTTTGAGTAGAGTTTAAATTTAACAAGTTCTCCAATATATCTCACAACCTTGATTTTTGATTCTATATTGATCTGATCCTTTTTGTGCACATGATATTTAAAATCATGTTTCAACATTTGACATAATTCATTGCCTACTTCTGGCATTACAGGATGAAGAATTGCTGCAAGTCTTGAATAAAAGGGCAATAGATCTAAACGAATTCTTGATACTCCAAAAAGTGCCTTAATTAATTTTTTCTTATTATGTTTTGTATTGAGGTTCATCAAAAAATCTACAGCAGCATTGTCAATCATTTCACGATTTACACAGTTAGGTAAGTGGGTTAGAAAAGCATCTAACAAAATTTTGTTACTTATATTTGTAACTTGTGGTTCTTCAACTTCTGGTTCTGGTTCCTCTACTTTTTCAATTTCTTCAAGTTCATCAAAAGTTAAATATTCATCCAAAGTTTCTTCTGTTATGGTAGCATCTTGTTTTTCTGGCTTTGGAGTTTCTTTAGGATAAGAGCCTGGTAGAAAAACTGTCAAGTCTGTCAAAACCTCATAGAATCTTCTTGTCTCTTCATCACCCCACATATCTTCAAGTGAGCTGTTTTCTTCACCTTCACTAATCATTTTTAAAGAATCATCAGATTCAGTTTTAATTTCATTGTCAACAGGTAGTTCTGGCATGCGTTCATCCAAAGTGTCAGAAAAGTTTTGAACACTTGTCAATAATCTTTCATAAGAAACTTGCAAAACTTCCAATTTTTCTTTTCTTTCAGTACTCAATTCTCCTCTTGTTTGTAAAATCTTCCTGTTTTGTTTTTCAAAGGCCTGCAATTCTTTATGTTCTTTTAAAAGATGTTTGCATAAGGAATTGTAGTAATCCCGTAACAATGTCCTTACATTCTGCTGCTTATCTGGAGAAAGGAGTTTACTTTTTGGTATTGAAACATTTAACTTTTCTGACAACTCTCTAATCTTTTTGGGTACAAGACCTGCATAATCCTCACCACAGTGTCGACAAAAACTTAGTATTATACTAGCATTATTATGTTCTTCTTTATCCATATTTATTAGGACAGTTAAAATTGAACCTAACAAAGGAAGTCCTTGTTTGTGCGTGAAAATTCCAGCATTTATAAGTTCCGCATAAAATCTTAAATCTACCCTAAGCTTGCTAGGATTATTAATCTTATCACCAACTTTCAGAGATAAAATTTTTTGCCAATTTTCAAAAAAATGTGTGGAAAATTCAGCATATGTTTGATGTAAAACACTACAAGCTTTAACTGCAGGGCCAACATCAGTCATTTTTAGTTTTGCATCTACCAAAGCAGTGGCAACTTCACTCACATATTTAGTAAGGTTTAAATTCACCATGTCTTTCATAAACATATCCAGCTGAGTACCACTGAAAGTTTTTAACTTTTTTACGAAGGTAGTATTTCTTTTTAGACTAGAGTCCAGTTTGCTAAAATGCGAATCAGGTGGTCGTGTTACGTTAACATTCGCCGAGCGAATTTCCTCCTTGGCTAAAAGTCTCTGTTCAGTCTCTTTGAGATACTCTTCAAAAAATTTGCGGTCTTCCTCAGATACGGCATCAGGATCTGGATTCTCTGTTGACGGAGTTTCTTGTGTAGTTTCTGACATTTTTGCTTATTCCTTCGACACTTCCAGCTTTTATATTTTCCTTTATTGTAAAGGTTTGTTGTCAATACCGGTAAGGTTATGTTTAATTCGTTCAGCTTCTGCAAAATGTAGTTTTTATAAGAAAAAGTCGAAATCCTTAAAAGAAAGAAAGATTTATGTACTTAAAACAATATTAAAATGAAAATCTTACCAATAAAATGTTAAATCTTTGTATTACTAGACATATTTGAGATCTCACCAATGCTTAATCGTTCGCTAACCAACAAAGACACTATAAGAATTTCGTGATCAGAGCTTTGCTATACTTTAATGCTACTATGCAGCAAAATTCAGATTGTCGATGTATGTGCAAGTGTTGGAGAGTGAATATTTGAAAAATCATTTAAAAATCATTTTACATCTTTGTATATTACGTAGAACTTTTACTGGTAAATAAATATATACTTATATGTAAAAAATAAAATTTGTGAAAAAAATGTTGTAGTTTTTAAAAGTTTATTAAAAAATAAGGTACCAATGTATGTACAATTTTGCTGCGATCTTAGCGCCGTCCAGATATTTTTCCGAAACTTTGAATGTATATAATACATATATGTATACAAGCACTGTGCGGATCGTGCCAATGCTAATACAAAATATATTATAACCGTTTCATGCCAATTCTTACAGTGTCTGCTCTAATGTGCTACTTCTGTCAAGTAATTAATGATGTAAATAAAGGTTGAAGTGTGGTTATAAAAGTAATGACATTGATAATAAATAACAATGAATTCTCAACGTGCGCGCGTAATACCGCTTTTCTTCAAAAGAGATTTAATTCATTGCACAAGAAACCTAAAAGAATTTCCACGAGTTCATTTGCACAGTATTCCAAAGTACAAGAATACTATAATATCTCAGCCTGGAACTTTTTTGCATCATAGTGATTGCCCTCCTAAGTGCTGGCAGTGTGAATTTCCCCATAAATCTGAATTGTTTTGCTCAAAATGTAAAGCTTTACAAAAGATGCCAAAAGATTTGAATTTTTTTGACATTATTGGGGTTAAAAATGAATTTGATATAAGTATTGAAGATGTTCAGAGAAAATATAGACAATTGCAGAATCTTTTACACCCAGACAGATTTGGGCAAAAATCAGAAGTAATTGTCAAGTATTAATTAATTACATTAAATGTGGTAATTTAAATAATCTTTTTTTAAAAAGTATTTTATAAAAGCTTGGTTTCAAAATGTTTTTTTCAAATAAATGATTAGATAAAGAATATTATTTAAAACACGAGAAAAATAAAATTAAAAATATGATATTTGTATAACATTTTTTATCTTCAAAATTTTAGAAAGAAAAGAAAATATCTGAGGATCTATCTTCTCTAGTCAATAAGGCTTATAATACTTTGCTCCATCCTTTAGACAGAGGCTTATATATGTTGAAATTGCACAATATGACCATATCAGAAGAGACTACAAGTTTAGATCCTGAATTTTTAATGGAGGTAATGGAAAGGAATGAGGAAGTTGAAGAAGCTGCTGATAATAAAGACAAAGCACTGAAACTAGTGAAGGAAAATCGTGAAATATTAGCTACATTAACAAAGTATTTACAGCTTTAATCAATGTTATACTAATTGCTGAAACATTTTTTAAATATTGATTTATTATTTACTTTCAGGCAAATATCAGAAGCATTTCACAATGAAGATATTGAAAGTGCTAAGAAACTTTTGACAAAAATGAAATATTATATTAGTATAGAAAACAGACTTAAAAAATTAAAGCAAGACTTATGTATTGTTGAATAGATATATAAAATTTAAAAAAAAATTGTAAATATTAGTTGTACATTTTTGGATAATTAAATTGCACATTTTTAATGATAAAGTACAAAATTTATTCATTATCTGCTTTCCACATTTCAATCCACATACATATCCTATTTACATTTTCGTGAGTTTGTTCTGGTGTATCACTTTTCAATTCATGAACTATTTCCTTCTTATAAGATGCTCTTGCTTCTTCTAATATAGTTTGAAAAATTTCACAGTCAATATTATCTTCTAACTTCTTGCCTGTGTATCCTCTAGCAACAAGTCGATCGTATAATATAGTATTATTAGTTCTTAAAACAAAAACAATGTCAAACCATCTCTCTGGGAAAAAATCTGCTCCATGATAATCCACAATTTTTCCACCTTCAGCCATAATTGGTTCCATTAAATCTAATAACTATAGAAATAAAATGGTACGTGTATTGAAATTGATTATTCTTTAAAAAAAAAAAAAAAAAGTACCTGGTCTTCATTTAAAATTGGACATTGGTATTCTGCATCATATGATTCTAAACATTTATTTTCAACTGCAAATTTGCTTACATCGATCCATGTGAAACCAGTGTGTTCTGAAAGTAATTTTGACATTTCACTTTTTCCGACACCGGGCGTACCTAGAGACGTAAACAATTAATAAGAAAAAGTATACAAAGCAATTGTTTTAAGAAATGCATAAGCACGTTGTTACTTTATAGCTTTTTATTTTTGTTTACATTTAGAAAACTAGTTTTAATTTTCAAAGATGTAAAAAGAAACAAAATTGACCTGTTATTAAAATATTAGGCTCCTTCCTCGACATATTAATCATATTCATGTCAGGTATCTGCTACAAATATAAGTTGTTTGCAACACCGTTCAGTGCTCGCGCTTCGATGTGTTTATAGACTCATGCCATGCGGTTAGGTTAGAAAAGTCTCAATTTACTGCAGCGCTCAGCGGTCGCTGCTGTTGTCAGTTCGCTTTCCTTGCCCATACTGTTATACAGTCCATGTGTTCGTGACGTCATATTTAAAGCATGCAAAAATTTCTGTAAGATGATTTTTCATCAGCTCGATCGTTGTTTTTCGGGCCCGCATCAGCCGTTCCCTCTCCTAAAGCGTTGATTCAACGATGTAAAAGGAGAGGAGGAAAAACACGGAGCTGCAAAGGATTTTGGCAATTGTGAATGTCTCCGTGCGCGCATTCTGCAGTGTTCTTGTGTAGCGATGTAGCGACGTCGGTGTCGGTTGTGTTTGTTCGGACAATTGGCACTTGACGGACGCGATTGACGAGTGGCAAAACGTAATCTCGTCGGGAAGAGAAGAACAGATTGGACGACATAACGTTGCAGCTTTGCATACTTTGTTCAACTCGTTTGCTGCATTTAAAAGAGGAAAGTGGACTGGTAAATGTGTAACAGTCTTATTAATTTTAGTATGCTACTGTCTTTGTTGAAAGGCTATTCAATATGTATCTCCAGAAGCATTTGCTGTGGACACATGAAGCTGTATAATAGTTTTTGAGATGAATTTTACTCTTTGATTCATGAGTATTTCTCAGAGTACCTAGAAAATAAATCCAATAAGGTTATGAGGCTTAAACATCAACCATTTACTTTTCTTGTATATTATTTCTCTGGATTTATTTTTTCTTTTGGAGTTTATTATGGCGGATAAGTGCAAGGTAAGAAAATTTACTAAAAAAAAATAAATGTTCAATTTTCAGAAAGAACACTAACTAAAATGTAATAGAAATTAAAGATACATGTTTATTAAAATAATTTTTTTTCTTTTTGTATTCTAGGAGTGTGGCTGCATATGCAAGCAGTGTAATCAGAGTGTGCCGAAACATCATGATATGCATCTACATGTAGAAATAGAAAATCTTCGCCAAAGATTGGTTGAAATGGATAATCACGTTGTAACAATGGAGACCCAGTTTTTAAATGAAGCTGATAAGTTTCCTAATGGGGAATTGGCCTCTTTGAAGGAAGAAATACTTATTTGGCAAGATAAATATACAAGGCTCTATGAGGCACATAAAAGAGTTCAAAAAGTTAACCAAAACCTTGAGGATAAATTATTGAGGATTGTTGATAAATGTGAGACTGAGAAAGGTGCCTTTACAAAGGACATAGCTACTCTGTCACACAGATTGGCTGATGCTAATTACACTATTCACAGATTAACCCAAGATAATGTGAGTTTCAAATTTGTATTGATTTATTTTTATATCTGGGTATAACAAAAGGACTTGACTATAAATTTTGTTCTTATTTATAGGAAAAGTACAGAAATGATGTTAATTTAGCAATTCAATTGCTCCAATGTAAACCATCGAATTTTGTTGGTCAAAAATATGAATCTGTAAGTAACTTAGTTTTAAAAGTAAATTTTTTATTTAAATAAGTAAGTAATTGGTATAATGAATCTGTTTAAAAAAATATTTCTGTTTTTTTTAGCTGCCACCAGAAGTTCAGGCTAAAGTAAAAACTTATGTTTCACAAAAAAGTCGTATTAGTGATGTGCCAACTATAGAAGTAAAGAGTATAACTGTTCCAATATCTACGTTTCCTCCAACAGCTATGGTTTACAATGTTGCAAAGCCAATAGTTGATAAGCAGGATGCAAATAGTGACGATGAATCTAAACCCCCTATTGATACAGTATCAGCAGCTATAATGGCCAAAGTTCTGGAAGATAGAGAGAAAGAAAGAATATTTGCTAGGCACTGTAATACATGTACGTGTCATAGAAGTGTTTTGAAAATAGATAGTGAAACCCAAACTATGCCTGAGCAAGATGAAAGTAAAGATTATTTTAGAAAAATTGATCGCAGTGAAATTAAAAATTCCAAAAATAGCAAAGATTCACCTCAATCTAACACTCGAGAAGAAACTTTCAATTCCAGTAAAGGAAATACTTTTTCAAGTGATATGCCTACAAAACGTGCTACATTTTATTGTGTAAATGAAGTAGAAGGATCTAAATCTAAACTGAATGTAAATGATAATAATTCAAGATTGTCTAATCGATATAGTTCTAATGCCAAAAACTACTTGAATATAAAGAGCACAAATAGTAAACATAAAAGTCTAACGAATGAAGCCAATGTTAGTGATAAGTCAAAATCAATGAGTCAAGAGGATAAGAATGTAACATTATATAATGTGAATCATTGTAAAAAAGCAGTGGACGAAAAGAAAGCATTAAAAGAAACCAAAAATTTTGATGACCAAGCGAAAATTGATATGATAAACGAAAGGCTATGGAAAAGTAGTTGGACTAATTCAAAAGCATCACTAAATGTAAAAGACAACGAAACACAAGTAGACGGAATAAACGACCGCGTCTGGAGAAACAACAGCAGTAGTAGTTTAGAAAAACCAGCTCGCCTAACGGTAATAGAAGTAAAAAGCTCTGATGATCTAACAAATAGAAGTGAAAAGACGCAGACTGAGACTACTACTAGTCCCAGTTTCAGCGGGGAAAGCATGCTTATTTCTTCCTCCGATCCTTCCAGTCTTTCGAGTGACGTAGTTTTAAATCCAACCACGAGCAAGTCAATGAGTAAGTCGGAGAGAACAACTGGGCCTAGAAATTGTTTAATGCGAGTCACACCTGGTTCTAAAAACATTCTTTTAGACAATGTAGGTATTTATCAAACGGTCTTGTATACTAGTGGATGCAGCAGACCTAACACAGCCTTAGTACACGTGGCTAAATCCTCTCGATCCGGTAGATCTGCGTCTATCAGTAGCGAAGAAAATGCGCCTTGCACTGTGCACGACAATATGCATTTGCAGAGGGTGGCAGAGTGGGTAGATACTCTCTCGAGTGACTGCGACTCCCACAACGCCCAGCCACTTGACACCTCTTCGGAAGACCCGCTTCTCAGCGCCAATTACAAAGCGAGCAAAGTTAGTAACGATCTTTCTTCTTCTCAAAATGAAGAGACCAGGGATTTAATGACCTTTGAAGGTTCTAGCGACGAAGAGCACAAGTTTAACGCCAACCTCTTTTGCCAATCCAACATTAGTAAAGAGATGGAAGAAACTTACTTGAAATTAGCGGCCAGCTTAGAAAAACCGACCTCGCAAATACAAAGCTCAGTTGATATTGATTTGATGACTATAGAAAAGTATAGAAAAGAACAAAAACGTTCTTTCAGAAACTCGCAAATTAAATCTCAATCCAAATCATGAAGAATTTTCGTTTCTAGAATGTAATTGAAATATGATTGAAAAGTCTTACCTAATGTATTATATTATTTTGATATGTAAAACGTTAAGATAACATTAGCAGATGACTTGCTTTTGTGACTGAATTTAAAAGGCTAAATTTAAAAATTTGATTGCAAAAAAATTTCTATTATTGATATTTTTTTGCTTAATGAGCACTGTTGACTATTATCTGCACTGTAACTTAACTTTAAAAGTAACTTTGAAACTTTCATTTCATCACTGGCTTTTTTCAACAGATTTTTGTAAATATGCATAGTAGTGATTTCATTTTTACGCTTTTAATGATAAACTTTTTCTATCAGAATAGAAAATAATTGTTTCTAACGAAACGAAAGCTAATTCTTTTGTAATTATAAATAAACATCTTTTACGGATGAAGTATTATAAGTGCAGAAAAATCGTACTTCCATGTAGACGTAAAAACCACAAGATATAATCTGATTAATCGAGTTCCTTGTGTGTAAAACTTCGGGGTTTTGTTAAATTTGTTTTCTTAAAGTTATTTTTTTATTTTGTTTAAACATGTGCAATAAATGTTGCCTTACCGTGAAATTTTTTTAGGTACATTTTTCTTTTATTTATTGAGAGATACATATCTAACAATTATATTTCAAAATAAAAAGTGAATGATATCAAAATTCATTTTAAAATGTCATTTTTCAAACTAAACTTTTTTAAATATTAAATTTCATTCTAAAAACAGCTTGCATTTTGGAGAAATTCTACGAGTTATTCGTTCAATCTAATTCATGAAATGAGTTTTTGAAGTTTTAAGTTTTATTAAATTGCTGTCATACTTTTAGATGCAGTAAATCTCTTGTAAGTCTGATTGACAATACTGTCGCACAAATAACATAATTGGCAGTATTAATCTTTAAAAAAGAGTTTGAAATTATCGAAGTATCTAACGGCTTATAAATAAAACTTAATTAATAGCAATTAATACAATTTTAAAATTATTTTAATTTTTCAGATGGATTAAACGTGTATATTTTTCGAAAATGATGAATAAAAAATAAAGTATTTAACTATAAACAAATAACTTCTTGCCGTTGTCAATACAATTATAAAACTTACACATCATTTCTATAGGAAGTTATTTGAAAACTTTTGGAGGTGCTTATTTATAGAATAAAATTAATGTAAACTGAGAGTATAACTTGAGGTCAATTGAACATAAAAATTTATAAGAATTGTTTGATTAATTGCAATTTAAATTATTTAAATTATTATTTAATTCAGCATATTATTTCAACGTTTCATTTTGTTTACAATAAGTATATTTGTTACTTACATAAATTCAACAATTTTACATATCGTTTATTGTAAAAAATGTTTTTAAAAAATTTTAATTTTTTTTTATTAAAAAACGCAGCTTTTTTTATTTTTAATTTATTAAATGATTTTTTTTTAATAATTTAATTTTATTGACTTTATTTTTTGTTAATTGCAGCATTATTAATTATTATTTATTTTACGAATACAATATATGTAAAATAAAATTTCTATAATTGAGCAAAAAATAAGAAAAAATGCTTATCACTGTACGGTTCTAAAATTTTATTGCAAAAAAAAAAAAACATTCTGGTATAAAAGTTGATATATATTTCACTGTACGAGATAGGAGTTATAACAAGAAAAACCCGTAGGTTAGACGTTTGACGAGTTCGTCTGATTTTGTACGTTGATCGTTCAGATGGAATCTATAATGATAATTTCATTCGAACATGTCGTTGTACTATATTATAAATACATATATAAATGTTTATGTATACATATTGTCTAGATAATTTCTTCTTCGGACGGCATTTTTGCCAAGTTTGCGGTGAGAATTGTTTTATTTTTAAATGCATTCTTAAAAGTCAATAAGTGATACGTAGATCGTTTTCTATAAAAGTTGTAGAATTCAGGGGTCTACTTTAAGGCAGTTGTACAAACGTCTTGCTATATTTAAAAAAAAATACGCAAGTTAGTGGTGCTTATTCTTCTTCCGTCAAACTTTGCAAAATTACGTCGCGAACTACTTGCCAAAAGATAAAAAAAAGCGAGAAAAACATTGTTGTTGATATAGTTAGGACATTTTGATAACAGCGAAAGAGTGCAGATTAGAACAGTTTAGTTTAAAGTTCCAATACGTTTATATATGATGTACATATATAAAGCTTAATAATAGACGAAACAGCGTAGCGATGCATTTACATGATGTTTAAATTTGTATTTGTATGAACGAAAGAAGCTAAGTGTCTTGCAAATGTAAAATTTGGCAGATGTACGCGATGGCCTACCGATTATAAACTGTATTGGTTCGAAAGAGAGTGAATAAACTCACTATTATAATGTATATACAATTATAACGTTGAAGTTCTTTTCCACCATCGTCCTATATTACGTGAATGCGATTTTAATGCGGAACGCATTAAGTATTTTTCGACTCGTTTACCGGGCAATGCAATTCCAGCATTCTTTTCCCGAGCATCGATATCTATCATTGCGTAGTTGCAGGTAAGAAAAGCTTGGGTGTATCGGTGCAGGAGGAAGGCCTCACCCCTGCCCTGGCAGCTCGTTCAATCAGGCTAATGTTCCAATAATTCGGTGCCTGGCTTGCAGCCTTCGCGGCCGTTAATGAATGAACGGACGGCCTCGCCCTCCCGTAAAAGCTCCGCGGCGGTCGAGATTTGTTTTTTTTTTTCTTCTTCTTTTTTTTCTGTTCTCCTTGTACGTAAGGGAGCGAAATCGATCTCCGGCGTCCGCGGTGCGTGAGGTGCCGCCGGTGGATTTTCGAGGCGGTCCGATTTAGGCGGGTTGATAAATTTTTCCGGCTGCCGCGACCTACATCCGAGGTCAGGAGCTAACGCACCTTCGCGATTCGGACGCGCGCCAGTGAATTATCGGTGTGTAGCGGGAGGGGGACGAACGAGTGTTAGTTCCCCACCTTAAGGCAGTCGGCCGCGCTCGGAGTCAGAGCGAGCGAGAAAGAGAGGAGGAGGGTTCAGTCAGCACGCGTTCGCGCATCAGACAGGACCTACGGCTTCAAGGCGGAGCACCGAGGCACTTCAATGCGAACCGGCTCCCTCAGCGAGACAAAGCTGCTTGCCCACCCTCGGCAACACCTCTTCAGGTTTGACATCGCTTTGCAACTCCTCGCGTTTCGGTCAGCTTTTTTTTTTTTATCGATTCTCGGGGGGGCCCTCGAGAGAGAGAGCTTGCATGCAGCCCGATAACGAGCTTTTCTCCGCTTATTTCGCAAGCGCGACGCGCTCCGCAACGGGACTTTCCCTCCGAAGTTTCTCAAGTGCGCAGCTATATCGATGTCCGAGCTTTTTTAAACTTCGACGAAGTAAAAAGGATCCTGATCGCGTCGCGAAGCGTTCGAAGGATCCGAGAGATTTTAAATGGATTATTCGGTTAAACACTACTCCAACTTCCTGCGTTAACTTTAATAGCGTAATGATGCGTGCTCGTAAACGCGTGTACCGGAATCCTCGTCCCGATGCGCTGACCCAATTATCAACGCTCCTTCCGCTCTTCTGCCATGAAATCACAGTCCCGCGGCGGGGGTCTTTAAGGAATCGTGCTTTATTTTTCAAGAGCAATTTAGCGGCTTTCCATTATGCACGCGCCACTTTCCAGGCTAACCATTTTTGCGAGGCGTCTTTCTTTTATTGCGAAGGAAGTATCCTCTTTTCGAGAAAGTTGCCGGGGGAACAAAGGCGATTTCGTTCGGCGGAGAAAATCCTTTGATTCCCCTGAGCAATAAACCGCACAACCCATTGTTAATTAAGTCATTGATCAAGCAGGCGTTAAGACCGTTTAAAAATAATCCCCGGCCAGTGTTTTCTTTAGAATTCTCGAGCTAATAATAGCCCCCCGACTAAATTCCCGCGAATAATAATGCACCGAGATCAATAGCGCAATTAGAAAAGGGGACTGCTCGAGCTCGCGCGACGCGGCGGTCCGAAAAATTTCGGTAGAGGAGAAACTGTGTATTATTCGGCGAGTGCCGTTGCTTCCTTTTTTTTTTTTTTTTTATCTTCTCTCCTTCCTCGCGCCGATGCGCGCAGGTAAGTCTCGGTACGAATCACTCATTAGTCTCGCCTGCTGCGCTCCGGGAATCGCGGAACATCATTGCGGAACCTCCTCTAACAGGAGCTTGCTCCTCTGTGTTTGCTCCTCTCCGTCGCGAGCGCCCTTCGATCTAAATATTGATCAAGTCGATCGGTGAACTGGCGCTCGGGGGGATTTACTGTTTGCTCGGGGAGGCGGTAATAATGAGCGGTGGTGGCATCGGACGCGCGGCTGCGACGCACTTTGCTGCGTCCAATTTCGCGTAGCGGTTTTGTAAATTTTAGAGCGAGTTTAAGTCGTCGGTGTGTCGTAAGCTCCGTTTTCGAGGAGGTTTCCGTTGCGAAATGGAGTGCAATTTGTTTTACGGTAGAACAAACTCGGCGCAATTTACGGCCCCGAAACTTGCGCGTTACGGCGATGAGTATGGAATAATAGAATTCGCGGTGACATAAGGCTTTTCAAAAATTTCGAAATCCTCTCTATATCCAAGTGCAAGAATTATATTAGCGCGCCCGTTAATTAAACCTTAATTCCCGCGAGCCGCATTAACGCTCCGATCTAAAAGCGCACGATCCAAAGTCAATAAACTCTCACGGCGCTCGTCCGGTGGATTTCTTCGAGTTCCCGCGGGGGAAAGTTTTTATTATATCTCGCGGATCGCGTGCCGCGAAAAGTAAGAGTGCGAAAAGAGCGCAACGAATTATTCGCCAGCCGCGGAAAAATCCTAATCGGGCCCGGCTCTCTTCCTCCGCGGCGGGCGGGGGGAGAAAAAAAATCGCGGGCCGAATGCACGGAAGAGAAAGCCATCGGCGAAAACGGACGGCCCGAGAGCCGGTCGCGGAGGTCGAGTCCGAGGAGAGGCGTTTAAATCACCCCTCTCGCGTGCGCACTGTACTCGCCCCGCGCGCGGGCTATAAACGTATGTTCGCGTGAAAAAGTGACAGCGGAAGCGGCTGCGCACTTGAACTGTACGGTTGACAAAAATCGCGGCGGGGTGTAATAGGCTGATTTTCGAGACTGACTTGTGTTTTTCGCCCAATTTTCGCGGTTCTTCGTTTTGTCGAGAGCGCGTTTGGATTTTTGGTACGATTGATTTTTAATTAAAATTATGCAGCTGGTGCGCCGAGGAAGTGGCTTTTAGGGAAAAGGCGTTAAAGGCGATTGCGACACTTGTTTAGCGACGGCGTGATAGAAATACGAAGGTGAAAGGGCTAATTAAAAGTGAAGAAGAGGTTCGTAATAGATTTGTGCACTCGAAGAGAATAATAAGGCGTTTCGTTTCGAGTAGAATCTCTAACGGATCTACAAGCTTTGAAATTATGATTAATTTTAGCTGCGAGAAGGTGATCGTGATAGCGAGGGCGGCTTTTAATAGATGCAATATTAATTCAACTGTAAGCAGTCGCGATCTAATCTGCTCATCGGTGTCTTGGCTTTGAGCGTAAGATTCAGCGGAGAAATTCATTCTGCGAAGAGTCGTTAGACAGGAATAATTGAAAATGAAGTAAAATTTTCAAAGAGATATATTTCCGCGAGCTTTTACATTACTTTATTTATTAAAAAATATTATTCTGTCGGAATAACTCATAATAAATTCACGGTCAAGTAGCATGAATATCGAGCCTACCCAAAAAACGGTTCCAAATATCGCCAATTACCGAAATAATCGAGCAGGACTACTATCCAAACAGTCCGCGCTCCAATTCAGCGTCCTTGCCCCACCTCCCGCCTCCATCAGTAACGCAAATAAAGACGTCCATCCCGCCACCCTTCCAGGCGCAGACGTAGTCGCAGGAAAGCATGAGTAGTGGCGGCGGAGGGCGGCTCGGCGGCCGGGAACCAGCAGCGTCATCATCAGCATCACCAGCATCCCGGGCATGATGCGCCGGTACCAGGAGCCGGAGGCGCCGTTTCGGGTGCTGTCCCTGTACTCGCCGGAGCCCCTGGCCCGGGCCCCGGAGCCGTACAAGGTCGCGCCCCAGGCCTCGAGCTACGGGCGCAGCCAGCGCAAGTCCAGCTTCGCGATAATCGCCGAGACCAGGCCGCCCAGCCCCCAGGCGCTCGCCGTCTCCTCCCGTCCGGGCTCGCCCCAGCTATCCGGCTCCGGCAGGCTCTCGCCCTTCCGGGGCAGGGGCTTCAAGGAGCCCGCCAGGCCCACCGCCCGACATGATCGCCGAGGTATGCAATTTTCCCTCGTTTACAGCGCTTCTAAGAATACGCAGGCTCTCTGCCGCCGAGTTTATCTAGATCCAACGCCGCAGTAAAACGATTTAACGAGCGAGCCCGCGGATCCGAGAAAAATCCAGTACGATTATACCATCGAGCTTCTTTCCCCAGCGTCGTTGTCGCAGCAGAACAGCCCGAAGCGGAGTCAGATCCCGCGGCCGGCGCGCAGCCGGTCCATCTCATCGAGCAAGGAGCGGCAGATCGGGGGCTCGGATGCCGCGAGGAAGGCCTCGCCCAAGTTCGGACGCCGCGCCGCGAACCGCTACAACTCCAGCGTCGGCAACGGCAACCAGCGACGGATGCCCCAGAAGGAGGCCGCGGCCAAGAAGCAGCTCTCGCCGATTCAGGGAACACCGACCAGACCCTCGCCCGATAGGAAGGTAAGCGCTGAGGGACTGCTGTTTGGGATCGGTGGGCTTTCGCGACGACGGGAATATCTGTCCTGTATAAAAATAGACATGAATTTCGTAGATTTTCTATTTTGTCGGAATCGATTGAAATTATGCATCAATGATGCTTAAGGTAGTAGTACCCTCTAAATCTGGGGTTTACAAAAAAATTTGTATCTTTAAATTTTTAAATCTAACAATTCAAATAATAAATGTATAATAAAGTAACATTGAAGAAAAACGCAATTTCGTTTAGTACAATTTGAAATATCGATAACAAAGACAATCGGCCTTTCAAGAAATTTGTATTTTCTACCCGATTTAGATGTGTTACAGCTTACTTTGTTCCTTGTACATTAATCTACAAATCTACCAAGTAAAATTGCAAAATAATCTGGGAGAACAAAATTGTGCCCAATTGTTTAACAGCCCTGACGCGTTTTTATATAAACAATTGAGCACAACTTTGTTCTCCCAGATTATTTTGCAGATTCCCACGGTAGATTTATTAGATTAATGTACAAGGAACAAAATGAGCCCTTCCACATCTAAATCGGATAGAAAATAAAAAATTCTTGAAAGGCGAAATGACGATTGCCTTTGTTATCGATGTTTCAAATTGTACTAAACGAAATTGCGTTTTTAATTTTTTTTCTTCAATGTTACTTTCTCTACTTTTACATACATTTATTATTCGAATTGTTAGATTTAAAAATTTAAAGATACAGATTTTTTTGTAAACTCTAGATTTAGTCGAGAGAACTAGCTTAAGGTGTTTAACATTAACTCTAAGTAAAAATGAGGCGTGTAAACTTTCATTAAATATTTACGTAAGCAATCTCTCTAACGTAGTATAAGAGAAATTTTCACTTATTTTGGAAGTGAGTATGGTTTTCACGCATAAATAAGTGAAAATATTATTTTGAAAATTAAATACTTGAAAATTGACTTTTTTATAAGTGAAAATTTTGAATTTTCTCAGCGCTTACATGATTGTCACTTACATAAGTGATAATTCACTTATTGCACGTGAAAGATTTTTGATACGGCGAATAAGTGTATACACATACACTTCGAATAAGTGAATTTTCACTTATTCTACTTTAGAGAGTTCTTTGTTCAAGCGGGGAAACGTGTTTCTTAAAATACCAAAAGAATATTCTTTACAACAGAAGCAGTCGCTCCTAAAGGGAAAACCCGCAGCCGGCTCTCCCGAGAAGATAAACCGAAACCTGCTGGCCCCTCCGAAGCTCCCCCCGGGCGGCAGGAGGTTCGTCACTGCCAAGACCCCGGCGCCTCGCACCGATCCCTCCAGCAAACAGGGACCCGACTCGCCCTCCAAGATCCCCCTCAGGCGAGGCTCCGTCAGCAACTCCAACTCCAACATCGCTAGCCAGCCGGCCAAACAGCTGCCCAGCAAGCCCGCCAATCCCACCGGGGTCCAGACTCAAGCCGCTGCCGGCAACGATGCCCCCGAGCCTCCCGACGAGGCCTTTAAGGTGAGATTCAAAAAGCGGCAGCGGGCGTTTTCCACGAAAATTCAATCGCTCCTTCCAGGTGATATCGAGCAAGAAGAAGAAGAGCTCGACGAAGCAAGCGGCGGACGAGGACCTGGGCATCGTCGACCTCCTGAAGCAGTCGTCGGGCGCGACCGGCACCTCCAGCGTGGTGAACACCACGACGACGACGGCGGTTCAGCCCCTCCAGATCGACGCCTCCTCCATCCTGGCGGAGAGCGAGCTCGTGGCGAAGCTCTCCAACCTCGAGAGGCAGCAGAAGATGGAGATGGAGAAGAGCGCGGAGAGTCAAAAGCCCTCCCCGACGCCCAACAAGAGCCAGGAGACCGAGCCGAAGCCCAGTCCGAGAGAAGCGGCGAAGGACGAGAAAACCGGCGCGAAAAACGGCAATATGACGCAAACGATGATCAAACACTTCGGGCCCACCGCCAATAACGAGGAGAAGGAGAAGAGCGGCAACAACAACATCTCCGTGGCCCCCGCCGCGACGGATACGAAGCCGGGCAAAGAGAGCAAGGCCACGGCCGAGATGGAAAAGGCGAAAGAGGAAAAGAAAACTGCGAGGGAAGAGAAAAAATCGGTGAGCAGTCTATACTATCTTAAATCGCGGCCAGTATACGAAGACTGATGAATTTATCCTCAGGACGAGTCGGAGAAACAGAACGAGTCGAGCGCGGCAGCGGGCCACAAGAAGACCGACAGCAAGTCCTCGGAGCCGAAGAAACCCTCGCGGGCCCCCAGCCCGTCCAACAACTCGGCCGACGACTCCGCCAAGAAGAAGAAGAAGCAGCCACCCGCCGACACCACCCTCAAGTCACAGGCGCAGGCCGTCTCCTCCGAGTCCCTGGGCAGCTTACGCTCCACCGACACCGGCGTCAGCGTCAACACCGTCCGCGGCGTCTCCTCCGCGAAGGAGAAGTCCGGCCTGGTGAAGCGGCCCGAGGAGATCGAGACCCTCAGCGGCAACATCGTCCACCTCGAGAGCAACGGCGAGCAGCACGCGTGAGTGTCGTCGTTGCTAAGGTCCAGAGGTCCTTAACCTCCCCTACCCGCCCGCGAGCCGCGCGTCGATAAGCCGCCCCCGAGCGCCCGCGGCCCGCTATCGATCAACCCCCGCGCGCGATTTACATCCCCCGGCCGGACGACGTCCGAGGAGGGCTTTATAAATCAGGAGAGCCGAGGCCGGGAGTCGAGACGCGCCGAGTCGGTTTCGCCGGCGGCGGGCACTCCTCTCTTCTTTCGCCCGCGGGGATAGCGCGCGGAAATTGGGAGTGTTTTGCTTTAACGGTCGAGAGGGTTGAAACGGGTTTTTTTTAAATGAAACTCTTTTTTTTTGAAGAGGAGGATCGATAGGCGCCGGGGGGTGCTTTTTTTTCGAAACGCCGCCGCTTCGTTTTTGCATTTTCTGTCGGTGGAGGAAAAATTTGACGGTGGGAGAAATTCGACGAGATTGCCCTGAATACTTGGAGAGATTTTGAACGATAAGGTAAACAGATTCGAGATTGTGAGCTTTTAATCACTTATGGATTCTCGTGATGAGTCATGAAATTCGCAGCTTTCGGGATATTAAAGTGCATCTGTAATGAGAACTTAAAGTTTGCTAAAGCTCAGTTTTAGAGCTTTTTAGTTTTACGGCATAATTGCGAAGTGCTCGACTGTACGACCAAAGTAATTTTGTCGAAAAAGTATTAAAAGTTCTAAAGCCAACGTTAGGTTGCAATAAAATTACAATAAAACTTGCATACAGCGAGATAAAAATCATTACTGCAAGATAATGTACGACAATCGGCCAAGATTATTGTAAAAAGTTTTTCCGAGAGTATTGACTTTTTGAGGGTGTCTGTCGAGTACATATAAATTCATTAAATATTCATATGTTTTAAATGTACGACGTTGAATATGTGTTATGTAAATTTGGCGGTCTTATTTTGATCCAAGATCCATTACATTTTTCAACTGGTTCATAATTAAAATATCGTTCATCAAAAGCTACATTCGAAGAATACAACTTGACTCATTCGTCCGCAACAAAGAGCTCCTTCATGAAATTCCGCGTTTAGGTACTGATAGAGCGATTATTTTCAGAAAGCCAAGCTCGATCGCTTGTGTCGTTATCCAATTTCATAAAAAAAAACTCGCGAAAATTAAAAATCGATCGAAAAAAAAAAGAAAAAAAACACGAGAGCGCCTGAAATTTTCGCACCCCCCTCCGATTCTTCAGAAAGCAGCGCTTTCCACGCGGCATCCGCAGAATCGCGAAGCGCGGCTCCCCCATAAAATAAACTAAGCAGCGGCAGTTAAAAAATTCCGCTCGCTTTAAAATTGCCTCGCCTCGGCTCTCTCGGGGCGAGGTAGTATTGAGTGAGCGCCGAGAGCGCTGACCAAATCTGCATACACAGTGAGAGAGAGAGAGCCCGTGCAGGTCGCGTGCGGCCAAGGTCGTCTCGTGCGTAACGGCACACGTCCCAGTCAATTTTCAGCTATGCGTTTCTCCGCTCGCGAAAATAAAAAGCAATCGCGGAAAGGGGCCTATTTAGGCCGCGCGCCTGCTAAATGAACGGTGTGCCGGGGGGCGAGTCTCGGCGCAATATATAACAAAGCGTCGCGACCGTTTTTCGATTGATCGGCAATCGGTTACAAGGCTGCGTTGGGGGGGATCGATACGTGCACGCCTGAAATCTCGGGCGGTTTTTTCTCGCAGCTCGGGGGGGTTTGGGGGGGATCGATATACGCGGCCGAAAAATCCGCGCGACCTTGGCTCGTTACGCAGCTCGCGGAGCCCCGAAGAGTCATCATGGGGCAGGAGAGCCCAAGACGCCTTCGAGAGAGTCCTGCTTGGTATCGATCGGCTCCTTCGAGGGCCGGTCAGCGGTCGCGTGACTCGGCGCAACCCCCTGGCCGGACGCTCGACCAACCGCCGCCCCGAGCGCTCCGCAATCTCGGCGGTCACTTATATACCAGTGGCCCGCTACTCAGTGTGGGCTCGACCGCAGCAGCTTTTGCGTTCTTCTCTCCCTCTCTCTCTCTCGCTCGCTCTCTCTCCGTCCCTATCCGCCGGGCCAGCGAGGCCTGCGTTCCACTCAGGAGGTTGGCGGTGATTTTCAGGGCCGCCAGTGCCGCGGGGACCGACTCCAAGGCGGCGACGTCGCGCTGGCAGAGGCTCAAGGGTCGCTGCTGGCCCAGGAGGAAGGTAAAGCCGAAGGCCAAGGCGGCCGCCGAGGGCAGGAAGAGGGCCGCCAAGCTCGTGGGCAGCTGCTGGCCCGAGATGCGCTGCTTGGCCTGCAAGAGGGACCCCAAGGCCCAGCTGTGGCCCGGCAAGCAGGCCAGGGCCGCCTCCAGGACGCAGCTCACCAGCGGACCCGAGGATAAGCCCGCCGGCAGATGGGCCAGGATCAAGGAGGCTTGCAGGTACGCAGTGGAATCCGATAACGATCTTTACGAGTCTGGAGGGTTACGGATTTTGGTGAAACTTTGAGAAATTATTTCGGTTCGGTTGCCGTGCTTTTGCACGAAACGTCAAGCTAGGCAGTAAAATGGGCACAAATTACGCAGCAAAAAAAAGAGCGTCCATTGAAAAGATTAACTCGGATAACTAGACTCCAGTGGTGCAATTCCTCGGTACGTAGGTCGGCTAATCCCCGCATCTGACAATTATTTAATCCAACGAGGCTTGCCGTTTCGAAAAAAAAGCCAAAGAATCGGCCAGGCCTCCTCGCGGTCTCCGTGAGCCAGGGGCGCCGATAGCATCTCTCTCCTCCGATCGATCGGCTCACGGTCTCTCTCTCTTCGCTTGCAGGTGCGCGCAGACGGGCGGCGAGGGCCGCTGGTACAGCGGCTGGCGTCGGCTCAGGCACCGGCAGCAGGTGGCGCCGGCGCGCCCGGGCCCGGCCAGGCGCTGCTGGCCCTTCGGCCGCAGGCGGCGCGCCTCCGAGGGCCCACCGACGAGGCGGCCCACGGTGCGCGCCAAGCACAGCCTGACGAGCGTCGCGGCGCCGGCGCCCGCCTCCGAGGAGACCCGGCCCAAGATACCGGACGTCCTCGTCGAGCACAACTCGGTGATGCGGGGCGCGATACCCTGCCTGCCGGTGCCGCTCGCCTGGTTCTGCCTGGCCTGCAACGTGCTGCTGCCGGGCTCGGGGACCGTGCTCAGCGGCCTCTTCAACCTGTGCGCCGGGCAGCCGAGGTTCTCGGCGACGGCGAGCCCCAAGGCGAGGTTCGGCTCGTTGATCGTCAATTTGGTTGTTGGGCTGAGCCAGCTGTTCACCGTGCTGTTCTGCCTCGTGGGATGGGGCTGGAGCATCTGGTGGGGCGTCACCATGATCCGGCTGGCTAGTGAGTATATGCGAGTCCGTCTGACCGGTCGCGGGTCTGACTACTTCCTTTTAAAAGAGAAAGTACAAATCTTCTTTAGGTCTCTTCCCAGTTGAAAGAAAATCAGTTGGATTCAGTCCGATTCCACACGGCGACCGAATCCGATTGATTTTTTTTTCAATATTGGCTCTCGATTCGCGTGACGCTAAAATCGGCGCTCTCTCGGCTTTCAGGAAAATACAAGCGCTTCAGGGACTCGGAGGCAGCGGCGAACGACCCGGAGGCCCGCGGCGCGGGGCCCGAAACGGCGACCCTCCCAGCACCGGGCGTGCCGGCCACGGCCCTCCGGGGCATGGAGCGCGCCCGCTAACACGCGCCCCCGCGTCATCTTCAATTTACCCTATCACCGACTATGTGTACCACATATAAACGCCTCACCAGCTAAACATATATTCCTAGATTAGAGTTTCTAATATATTTTTTCAATTGTATCCATTTTCTAAATCGGTGCCGCATCACACTTCCTACGACGGATAAGATGATTGCAATTTTTTTACAATTTTCGGCCCGCGGAGCGTCGGGCAGAGGCGCTACGCGGGCGATATATAATGATATATATCGTTCAATTGGAATGCTCGGGACGCGCGGAAGCCTTTCGTATTTTTACATACTCATATGACATTCTTTACATGAAAACTTATATGTATATAAACTGCGGAGAACGTTGCATATTACATACATCACCTTTTTGAACTATATAATCTCGTGTTTTATACTTACCTATATCCTCTCTGCTATCCTTGTTTATTTACGTCGAGATTACACGCTGCCTCGAGGGGTTGCGGAATGGATCCGTGAATATAATTTATATATATTTTTGGCTTATCTCCGAGCGGAATCGTTCGCTGCATAAATAATTCTTTTGTTGCGTGACTCTTGTGTATTCCGCGATAATAGTTTTACGGCGTTTAAACGTGCAGTTCACATCCTAAGGGTATTTTCTGATTTGCTCTAGAAATTATAATTTGTAATCAATATAATTGCACTCTGATTGGTTTATTCGTTTATTTTGTTTATGTATGTTAATGTTTTAACTATATAGAACATTTGCCCGTCTTTGCTCATCTTTTATTTTGAATTTTAAAGTTCCAACTTCTTGACGAGACAGCTGCTAATAGGTAAGTAATACTGTTTTTCTCTCTTAAACTCGGTCATTTAAAACAGTCTTTTTGGAATAAATAATTTGATTTATTATTAGTTTGTAATGTTCAATGACAATCTTACCTGCGCTGATTCTTTCCTGGTTTTGTTCCGGTCAAGCAGTTAAATTAACTGGCACTACTTACTATATAACTCTATGCTTTGACTACTTTGATAATTCAAAAGTTTCAAAACTTGAATAAAAATAAATTACTTTTTATATAACTTAACGAATAATCCTTGTAAGATGCTTATATATATACTTTTTTGTAGTGCAATTTGAGTGTAAATAAACTGAATGTAATTTCAAATTTAAAGAAAAAAACATTAAGAAATACAGACAATCAGTTCAGCAGTGTAAATTTATAAAGTCCGAATTTATCGTTAACGAAAAGAACAGAGAAAGAAAGAAAAAAAGTTTCCTTGTCGAATAGAATTGTTCTGTTTGCTGGAAATTTAATGAAAATGTCCCAAGCTGTAAGAAAAATCTTGAATCTCAAGAATGGTGAACTTGAATTGGATCAGTTGGTTGTTGTGTGAATGATGCGCGGTGGGGAAGCTCATTTTTTTCCAATCAAGAGAAAGAGACATCCATTCGAAAACAAGTGCTCTCACCACCGCGCTGTACTGGATAATAGGTATCGGTATATTTGCTGCTGCATGGCATGGTGTGGGTGTCAATGAATCGAGTCGTTGACATTGAATACATTCGAGTAGTATATGTTTAATGATGTGACTTTATAATATATATGTCATTATGCACAAGTAGACTTTAATATATAATCGTGTTACAGTGTGTAATGTGAATATTGTATATAATAATAAATCTAGAAATAACGATTACAGTTACGAGAAACTTAAAATAAATCTAAGGAGCAGAGACTACAAATCTATGTCGATATAGCGACTATACAGCAATGTAGTCTAGCGTTATGTAGTATTTTATCTCTTCCTCCCACATAGTTCTATTACCTTTATTTTTTTTTCAAACTTTTTTCTGGAGTTATGCGGCGCTAGCTTGCAGTGTCTGTGTAGTGTCGTCAGTGTGCTGTGATTCGTGTACGTGTGTTGTAGTTGTTGTTCGTTGTGTGCAGGTCGACCAGGGAAGAGAAAGAGAAAAATCGCTCAAAGGAAGAAAAAATATATATGCCTTTCCGTCAACGAGAAAAATCACGCGCGCACACGTCATCACAATCTCTCTCTCTCTCCGGATATCGGACTCTGCGGTGTGATCGAAATTAATCATCGACAGGGTTCAGAGTAGTATACAAACGAGTGGCTCGAATATGGCCTCGTGGTTTTGTGGTTTTCGAGTTAAGTGTGGTTATTGTGCTGTTGTGTTCGGGTTTCTGCGAGTTTTAGCTTCTCTACGATTACTTGTATTCATTTGTTTGCCTGTTGTATAAGCTTACATCGTACACAGTATATGTATTATAACGTGCGAGTTTCGTGTATCTGCTGCAGTTTCTGTTGTTAGCTTAGTTACTTTTTTCCTTATGTATTCAGTATCGTCTTAGCGTTATAAGAAAATACACCTCATGTAGAAACATACATAAACTTGCTAAACTTCTATGGTACTCCTTACCGAAAATTCTCTTTTCTAAGCTTCGCCTAAGCTAACGGCTGAGATCCGATCAATTCTGCATTTCACAGCTCGAGGAACGACTTTATTATCTAAGTTTAATCAGAAAATTTTAACACTGTTTTTCTTTCATTTGTGTAGTGTATGTACGTGCATGTACAAAGTATACAGAGAGGTAAAATAGTATCAAACAAAAAGAGAGGAGGACAAGCATGTTTGAATATGTTTCTACTAGACTAGTGAGAAACGAAGAATACGTGAGACTGAACTATATAATATATTCATGTATAAGTGTATTCGGAGGGTATCAATTCAGAAACCAATTAATTTAATATTTGTATTCGTACTTTAGTTTTTCTATATCGTTTCTTTATAGATATACATTGTAATTTTTCTTATCTCAATCTGTTGTTATCAATCATTTTTCTAAACTATCCTGTTTTTGGCAATTCCAAGAAGAGAGGAATCGAGAGAAAAGGCAGAGAAACTGCTCGAACTAATTCCTGTTGTCAATGCTTTAATTATAATAATAGGAACAAAGTCTTGTGCGAAAAATGCGTACATGTGAGATTGAAAAACGTTCAAAGCACGCTTTCGTTTTCGCTCGACTGGCTGTTGGCCGCAGCCTCTTACTTTATTTTCATTTCTTACAATATTAGTGCCACAGAAATTTCTCTCCGATAACCGAAAAAAGTTAATTGACAAAGTCTCTTTCGTATAATACTTTCAGGTGACGGTACGTTTAAAGGAAAATTTAACAAGTGGCAAACGAATGCATTGCGTTTCTCTTCTGATCTCCCCCTCTTTTCTTTCGATAATTTATAATCTTTTGAATGCGTCTTTACTTGAGATTGCTGAATACTTAGTACTTTTACGATTTAATTTATCATCAGAACGGTGGTACATCATTGGTAGGGTGCGCAGGGCTGCTAGGCACAGATAATTGACTCGCAAATTCAAACAACATTACAGCGTACGACATACAGTATGATACACATATTACAATTCTTCTGTATTTTTGTTTGCTCGTATTGTTTTATTTTTTTATTACTTTTTTCCACCTTCCTCGAATTCTTAGCTTTGAACACTCGCTTTTCGCTAACTCTGGTCTCGTTATTTTTTTTCTCATTCGTTTCTCGTTCTCTCACTCTCTTTCTCTTTCGCTCACTCTTTCTCTCTGACCTTCTTAGTTAAATAACGCACCAGCTTGATTCAAATGCAGGAAAGCCTTTATACTTTCGTGCCGTACGATGTATTTTTTTTTTCTTTTCTAGAGATAAAACTATGTCCTTAAAATACATTCACATACGTTTTGACCGCGCGCACATCGTCATCATCTGACGAGATCCGTAAAACTCGTGCCGATTGCACTTGTACGTTCGACTTTTCGGTATAAGGAGATTCATCTTTTTGTCTGTTTGGCATTTTCGTTTTTCGAGAGAGAGAAAAAAACAATACAAGAGTGCAGTGTTGAACGCGTAACATTGGCTTCGGGAGTCGAATTACAAACAGAAGGATCAATCCTTTGTACAAAACCACTTGAAACTGATGCATTCTCGACGCTCAAGTGCAAGGGCAAGTATCGAACTCCAAGTGCGGATTACCGTCGGTAAATGAACGCGCGCCACTCGCGAAATCTGATAATTTCACTTATATTTTTAATGCATAATAATGTATACAGTCAACAAATCTTATTATATCTAATTTGTCTTTTGACGCAGCAATGGGAAGACAGAGCTTAGAGACCCTTCCGGCTCAGACGTATAACAGACACAGGATAGGTGAGAGGACAAAGTGTGTGATTTGCGTGCTCATTTATTCGCATTTTAGTCTTTACTTTCAAATCTCATCGCTCACCGAGATAAGTGCACACGCAAAACGGAGGATACCGTGGAAAAAATATCACCCAGGATTTATTTGCAGATAAAGATTCAATTCCAGTGAAAAAGGGTTTCAATCGCGGGATATTTGTTCCACGTGCACAGAGTCGGGTAATCTAGCCGAAGGCAGATGAGACAGAGATATGAATTTGCAATAGGAGAAACAGGAGAAACTCTATTGAGTGACGAGTGGGACAAGGGTTTCTCTACCTAATTGTTTTTTAAGGGTACATATCATATGTATAATAATCACACAGGCTTTTTTGTAAACGGGGAAATATAACGCTAGAGACATTGATATGACACGCTTTTGTGCCTTGGATGCCTACTTCCTGATATGTGGGACAGGTATATGTCATCTATATAATACTTGGGAACTAGTATGCTACTACTGCACTTCTGCTTGTTTTGTAACGCTTTCATGGCCATTTGCTTCCTCTCGCTCTTCGAGATCTTTCTTTTTTTTTGTCATTTAATTGTCGTTTGTCGTTTTTTCACCTCTTAATTACTAATAGCACTGCCATTGGAATGACTTTATTTATCGATAGTGCCGACGCTTCAGATTTTCTCCACGCTGATGCGACCAGTCTTGATATGACGTAAAACGAAACTAGAAAAATATAAATACAATATTCTTGTAAAAAAGCGTATAGTTGTATACATTTTTTCTTTAAAATTATTGGGCGCATCCGTAAGGAAATTCTGAGCGATCGCGCCTACGGAAATGACAGTAAGATCACGGGTAATTAGAACGTTACAAAAGAAGCGAAAAAGCGCATCGGCAGTATTAACCTATTTCGCAATTCTAACAATTAATATAACAATTAATTAAGTAATTAATCAATCAAGCAATTAATTAATTAATTAATTAATTAAGATAACGATATGCAGTCCTATTTGAATAGCTAACTACTTAATTACGGAGACGCACAAAAGTTTATAATACGTAACGCTGTAAAACGCAGTATCGACTCTTTAAAATTTATTCACGTCTCCATAAATATATGACACGTCGACTTTTTCAAAATCGCTGTCTTTCAAGAATAATTATCAATAATAATAAAAATCATATTAATAATAATAATGATAATAATAAAATAATAGCAATTATAGTTGTAGTAAATTCGTAATTATATTATTTCATCCATAAAGTGTACTCTTAAGCTTCTGCAAATATATACATATAGAATGGGAGATATGTTTAGTGAAATTTCTTTTTTTTGTTTTTAAAGAAATTTAAAACGTTCTATAATTAATTATCGACACGGATTAGGTTTTTACTTATTACAACCTCGAGTTTGTTGTATACGCGAATATGAAATTTAAATAATCTTCGATGAACGCGGCTTGGTCTCCCTTTTTCGCGATATTTTTTATATTGTTATGCACTAATCCGGAATACTGCATCTTTCACAAGATTCTACCGTCTACTTTATTCGATTTCATACTTTTTGTACACAATACAGCTGATGCTTCTGAAAAGGAAACCATCGCTTTTCGTTTTCTTATTAGTTTTGCTTTTAAGTATTCAATTAGTCATTTGCATTAATAAGTGACAAGATATGCAAAGTTTCAAATCCTTTAAAAAATTATAGAATTGCCTATATTTTTTTATTCGTTAGCGCTTAAACATCCAGAGGAATCAAATTTATTGCGCAATCGTAATAAAGCTATATAAAGACATCTACAGTTGACATGTCGATACGTTGCACGACACGTTTGTCGAAAAAAGTTTCAAGATTCAACCCTTTGCTGAACTTGCAACCAAGTAAAGAATAGAGAGAAAGCAGTGTAATAACAGGTGTTATTTTTACTTGGCTAGTGGGAGCAAAGAGTCAAATCAAGAGCCTACTGAGCCGAAATCCATAAAGTACAACCTAACGCGTGGGCTGTTCGTTGTTGTATGTGCAACACTTGGCGCTCAAAACTTTTAAAGAACTGAAGTTTTTGCTCGCAAGAGAAATTAATTTTTGCCATTGGATAAGTTTTTTCCGTGGCTAAAGTACAGTTAAAACACGCGCGATTTGCATGAGCTGTGCCTAAACCGTGAGAGTAACTGCAATCAGGAGTGCATCGTCGAATTGAAAAAGAACTCGAAGCCGGACCAGTTCGCATAAAACATTTTTTTTCTAAAACTTAATTGTTACACCGAATAAAAAGATCAATTTTTGTTTCTTTATAAAGTTTGAAAGGAACTTTAGTTTATCTATTTTGATTTTCTATAATACGTGTACGAGGATTAACGGAAAATTGAATTGAATAAATCCTGGATGTTTTTCAACAAGTAATTAGAACATTCTTATGTGTAATGGTTTTTAAACAATATTTTTTTTAATAAAAATCTGAATTGTAAATTACACGCTACCTATTATAATTTTCTTTCCAAAATGACAATATTCTCTTGATTCTAAAGCGCAGCTCCTCTCCGTGATCACATATATACATCTACAACTTTACCTATTGCGGTAAAATTACACTAGATCTAACATCTTAATGCTATTTCATGTGTTTTCACACTTGTATGAAATTCATAAAAATAGTCAAGTCAACAAATTCATTATTGAATACATATCTAAATAAATCTTAATTTCAAATTAACATAATTGTAAAGTTATTAAAGTAATATAAGTCACAATAATCACACATAAGTCGATAATTATGATAGCCGCTGTAACGATAACATGAGAATGTGTGACGTGTAAAACGATCTGAAGTAAATAAGAAAAAAATCAAAAAGAAAAAAATTCAATGGATGGGAAACGCGACGGAGGAACATAACCACAAATAAGGAATCAAAAACGAAATATGATGAACAAAGTTTTCTCTGCACGCGGGCACGCAATTTAGTGCCTATTCGGATTCTCGCCTACCTCGTTATATATATGTATATATATAGAATAGCTTCTTTTTACTCTTGGTAATTGAAGTATTCTTAATTAGCGAGCGCTTAGGCTACTTTAACGTAAACCGAGCTCCCGTCTTAGTTCTCGCTTTCTTCATTTTCATTATTTCGGTCAACTTGTACACACAGTGCGCAACTTACGCTCTAGTCGTATTGTAACAAATATTGCCTCGAATATAAATTTTTTTCACACTTTGTTTGTGAGTTTAGCTCTCTTTCTCTCATACTCTCTCAGACGCACACCCAGTCATGCACACACGTATGCACGGACGCTAACTTACAGATCTCTGCTTTCACTCTTTCTCTCTTGTGGGCGCGTGCGCGTTCAATGGACAAAAGTGCTCCCGTTTTACGTACATTTCGTTCTCGCACGCTTAAGTCGTTTAATATTTTGTTTTGTTTTTATTTTGTTCTGTTAATTCTTTTGTCACAACCCTCAAAGAAATCGTCTTACGTTTACGTATGGCCAAGTCAAGTCTATAATATGGTTAGTAGTCATTTGGTTCGCTTTGAAAATGAGCCTGCGAGATCTAAAATCGGTGAAATCCGTTATAAAAAGATCCCCCTTTTGCCGTTTGAAAATTTAGCCGAGGAACTTTGACTGATGGGACACTGATTATACACGATGAGTAGTCGGTATGTATGTTGCTTGTCGTCGTAATCGTTTCGTCCTCGTACACATGATTCTGCGTCATGTCAAAAAGCGCTAGATACACACAGACAGAGAATCCTCTCTCATATATATATATATAAAATCGAAATCGAAAGCGACGAAGGTGCGCAAAGTCGTGTCGTGAGAGAGTGATAAGCTTTTCGTCATTTGTCGCAACCTGAACACTACAGCTCTTGCGAACACTACTCTGCGTAGGTCATTGGGCCAGACATACGGTAATTAGTAGGGCCAAAAGGCCGGCAGAGGCGGAGGTGGAGGCGGGGGAGGTTGATAGTGGGCTGGATGAGCGAGGGTGGGTGCGGCGATGAGGAGGCAGGTGGGCGGCGGGGGCAGAGGCGGCGGGTGCGGAGGCAAGACCGGGGACAGTGCGAGAGCGGTGGCTGCGGCTGCTGCTGCCTGTTGGGGGCCGCAGAGCGGCGGGTGCAGCCCGAGGCCCAGCCCGAGTGCGGCCCGTTGGCGCTGCTGCTGCTGCTGCTGTTGTTGCTGCTGCTGCTGCTGCTGCTGTTGTTGCTGCTGCCGCTGCTGCTGCTGCTGCTGCTGCTGGCGCTGACGCTGCTGGCCCTGGGCCTCGCCGTTCTATTCCGAGTCCTGCTGCATTTTGGCGTGGCCGTTGTTGGCCGAGGTGGACGACGAGCTGCCTCCGCTGGTCGGGGGGAAGCTGGTGGGTATGGTGCGCGACGACGAGAAGCACAGTTTCATTATGTACGGAAACTTGCCATCTGGAAATAATTCACGCTTTTCAATTACTTTACTCTTTCTCTGCAGCGATCTTTTATTCAAACTGAATAATTCAGAATTGAATTGTAAATTAAGTTTGCTTTCGGAATTCTCCGTGTTAGTTTATTAATCAATGCCGTTTCAATTCACGAACAAATTGATTTTCGGATTTCGAATTAATTTTTATGGAAATTTATTTGTATTAATGGGGCTGACGTTGTAAAACAACAAATGCCATTCATTTCGCACAGAGTGAGGAAATATTCAAGAAAAAGATAAAAACGACGAAAGGGAATGCTCACTGCTGTTCTCGAGCGCTGTATGATTACACTCCATGATGGCGGCAACGGCAACGCCGACGCTGCTGAACTCGATGAGGCCAGAGGAGGAGCGCTCGGATTTGAGCGGAAAGAGTTTGATGGTGGTGGGCGCCTCGATGCCGTGCTCAACGAAGACTCGGTTGACCGTCTCCTCGGTGAGATCCGGCGGCGTGTTGAAGAAGTGAACGATCTTCGAGGGCGGCTGTATTCGGTTCTTGTTCGCCATCGCGGGGTTCAGGAACCTGTTGTTCTTGCTGCCGGTGAAGTCCTTGAAGCTTGGCGTCTTGTCGGGCAAGACGTAGGGGTTGGTGACATCCGAGAGGAAGGCCTGCTTTGAGAAGCCCAACTGTAGCTTGCCGTCCTGGCCGATGGTGACGTTGTTGAGGTTCTGCAGGCAGCGCTCGACGGCGATGCTGTCGCCCATCTGGATCATGGCGCAGCCCTCTTTGGTCTTGAGGAACTTGACCTTGGTGACGTTGCCGTACAGGCAGAAGAGATTGAAGAGTTTGTCGGTGTTGACCTTGTCGGGCTGGAGCCCGTAGACCATCATGACGGATCCCTGCGTGCTAGTCGGTGGACTCTGACCGAGAGCCGGAACGTAGCCTGGCCGGGGTGGTGTGGGGTGAAGGGGCTCGCGACCCGCGAACTCTGCCGCGGACTTGAGGCCGTAACGTTCGACATACGGTTCGGCGTAGGCCGCCGGCCCGTTGAAGCTGTCCTCGTATCTGTCGTGTGCGCCGGCGCCCGCGCCAAACTGCACACCACCCGCCGCTACCGTTGATCCTGCTCGAACATCTTGGATTAGTTCAAAACAGAAACACGAATCAGATACTTTTCTCGGAATTTCGGCATTGGACGTAATGGTCATTCGTGCTGGAATGGTATAATGCGAGGGGCTTTCTGTTTTCTATTAAGTAATCTCTCCACTCTGAGTACTTTCAAGTGCATATCAAGAGCTTTTCTGATTAGATATCCGTGCTCTTTATGTTTGTATTTTTATATTGAGAACTGAGCATGCAAACAGTTGTGTTCAAAAGTTTCAAATGATAAAATACAATTTATGTAATTATTGAACGCGACAGGCTTTAAATTAATTAATCTTTTCCCTTATCTTTGGTCGGCAATAACGTTGTTTGTTTCTTTCATTATTCAATAATAATCAAGCGAACTGCGGACTTTTTACAACAAAGGAAAAAAACCTCTGGTAAAATAGCGCAGCGAGAAGATAATTTCAAATGAAAACTACTACTGTATTAAATAAAATAAACAAAGAATGTAATACAATGTTTTAATAAAAACATGGTTTTGAATTTACTTTTTAATAACGGCAATGATTGCATTGCTCCGGCAGTAAGTGGAAAAAGATTTCATATACGGTCTCGTTATAGCGGAATAAAAACCAATTTCTTTTTACAAAATGCACTGACTGCACACGCAAGAAACCCTCTTTCTAAAGAATTTCCGCCCCAGTTATTGGTCTTTTCGAAAAGCATAAATCTTCCTCTGGACTGATTAAAAAAAAAAAGAGAAAAAAAAGCAGCTCCAAAGTAAGGCAAGTACAAGCATGATTAAACAGAAAACTCCTCCGATACGTCCTGGGGGTGGGGTGGGGGGTGGCAAAAGTTTGAATGACCATTATCCGGTTCGGAGTCGTCGTGCTCCTTGTTGTTATCCTCGTCGCTCTAACGACTTACCGTACGGCTGGGGAGCGGCTCCGTAGCGCGGCTCGGCCAGGAGCGGCGCGGGTCTTCCATTCCCGGTGGCGTCGTTCTTGTGCGCACCTGCAAAACCAAAGCATTCGACGTTAGGCCGGAGAGAGCGGTGCGGAGAGCGGGAGAGCGAGAGAGAGAGGCGGCCGGAGGGGGGAGGGGGGTGGAGTGAAAACGGATGATGCCGAGGTCGAGCGCGCGCGGGGGCTGTATCGACCTCGGCGGCGGCGGCGGCAGCGACGCCACGCAGACTACAAGTGCGCACCCCCATAGCGCCCTGCCCTGTCCCCCCTTCCTCCTGTATGCCTTTTTCTCTCGCTCGCTGAGTGAGAGAGTGAGAGAGCGGTGCAATTGATTGCTTCGAGAGCTTATTTGTCAGGACGCCGAGAGCAGCTCTCTGTCTCTTTCTCTCTGTTCGTTTGGCGGTCTAAGTGTCTCTTTAATGTTGCAAACGCTGAAAGTGCCCAGATTTTGGGAATAGTTTTTTTTAAAGTATATCGCTTTACAAACTTGAGAAATTCACCTTTTTCCTTGTGCTTTTAATGGCAAAACTAAATTACTGCGCTCCGATTTCGCATTTGGATTTAAAATGAAAGAGGTTCGGGTACAAAAACGCGTTTCAATTTTATTATTTAACTTGGATTGGCGTCGGGACGATTACTTTTGTATGGATTACCGCAATTGAACAGCGTTTTCGAATTTAAAAAGAAATCTAGAATCTTTTCCCAAGCCGAAGAGATATGATACTCGGTCAAAAAGAATATAAACTCAAAGAGTATAAAAGGCGGAAAAAGGAGGTTGAGCGTTTGCTTGAATTAAATTCAATTTCGTTTTAATCTTGAAAGTAATTTTTTTCAACGCGCGACATAGAGGCAAACTACGCAAGAGGTTTTACCCTCCTGGCTGGTCCTGGCATCAAAAATAACTTTACGGTCAATAATTTAGTTTTGAAAAAACAGAAACGTTACACTAGGAAACTAGTATCTAACTTAAATTGCTGGCGCTCCTGATTTGATTCCGCCGAGGCGATTGGAGTAATTTAGTCGCTTACAGTTTGAGCAATTAAACGGTAAATCCTAATGTTACAAGTTTACAGATTTGAAAAAACAGTAAATTTGTTCGGCAATACAACGAAATAAATAGTTTACTAAACTTTTTCAGGCACTTGAAATTTTGCAGAAAAAAAAGGTTGTACATACAATTCAAAGTAATAATTTTACTTGCCCTGACACTTTTTTTTAACACTATTTCTTACTCTCGAGTTCTACAAATAAGAGTTTGCTTAGAAGTAGCTAAATTAATTCCGCAAATCCTTTATTTGCTTTTTTTCAGGTTAACGCAACTTTACTATTTGTCTTGCGTGCTGCCTTCTCGTAACGTTTCCAAGACACAGTTTCTTTTCAAAAACGGTATAGAGTCATGCTAGTTTGGTTAAAATAGAAGCATTATTTACTCAAAACTGAAAAAAAAAAGAACAACATGGTATAAAGTTGAGCGTGGAAAGTATATATATAAAATGGGTCTATTTGACGATAGACAGACAGGTAGGCAGACAGTAATATATCAGGTGGAGAGAAGTGAGCGAGACAGAGAAGTCGTCGCTGAGCTTGTAGACTTGGATGTCGCTGTGCAGAGTCGAGCGGTAAGTGATGTATCGTTGAGCTGGTTATTGAGTAGTAGTAGTAGTAAGAATAATTGATGAGTGAATGATAACTCTGTTACTTGGTGTACATTTTTTTTTTTTTTTTTTTGAATGGATCATCACATACTGGACTTACCGCTGGTCGTGTGGCCTCGGGGCCAAGTTCGCTTTAAAGTAGCAGGGAGAGAGACAATGCGGGGCGGGCACAATTGCGGACGAGGAGAGTCTCTGCGTGAGAGCGAGAAAGCACGAGTTTAATTCACTCTCTCTCTCTCTCTCTCTCTCGGTTCTCTCCCTCTCTCTCTCTCTCTCTTTCGCCTCCCTCTCACTTTCCTTAGCCTTTTCCAATTCCGTTTCCTGTCCGTCGCTTCTGAATTCCGTCTGATCACCTCATGTCAACAACTGAGATGGCTGCATCTGCACACAGACAAACATTCCAACATAACACCTCTTTCCTCCCACTTGCCGTTTTTGCGCATTGATTCTCGCTTTTGATTCTCTCTTCGAAACCTTCGAGCGCAACAAGAAAAACAGAGATTAAAAGTGCTTGTTAGTCAGCCTCGAGTCCTTTAAATACTTGTGGATGTTGTTGCTGTTGTTGCTGTTGTTGTTGTTGTTGTTGTTGATGTTGTTATTGTCGATGTTGTGTTGTTCGTGTTGTGATTAGAAGCGAGAGGAAAGATTATTCGCTAGTCGTGTATATTTAAACTCTGACGTGAACTCGGATGGTACCCCGCTCGTTCACATTTGGTGCATAGCATTTAGTGTACATTATCTATATATATATATATATAAATCTATATACAAAGACTTAGTTAATTTGTAAGATATATATATTTTGGCATTCACTCGGGATCAGTGGTCTACTGAATGTTTGTCTGTGAGAGTGCATTGGTAGCCCTTTTGCAGAGAGAAAAGAAACATTCGTTGACATTAAACAATCTCTCGGATATGTAATACAAAGGTTTTTTTTTTCAAAAAAAAAAAAAAAAAAAAAAAAACGGCGAGAGCGCTTTGCTTGGCTTCGAGGCTCCGAGCAGCGGAGACATATACAGTATTCTACACACACATTACAAAATATATAATACTTAAAGTCTAAAGACAGGGTGCGCTTCATCGGACAAACTTGCTTGATCAGCTGATATATAGTATATATATCTTTGTGGATGAGAGGTTGTCACATTGATGTCTGCAACGAGTTCGTTTCACAAATGACAGTCCATACGTACATAGATATGCAGATAAGGAAGAAGACAAACGAGGGCGTAAACAATCATTGATGCGTCTGGCCCTTTCAATAGCTTGAAAAATCGGCGCATACTTCTGGAATCAATGACTGATTACTCTGCTTAAAATACATAACATACTGAAAAGTGGGCGCAGCAGTGTAACCTCTCTTTTTGCTTTCTCTTCCTGCGTTTTGGCTTATCGAGCTCGGCGAGATCACAAAAGAAAGGGAAATAATATGAGGGATCGAGAGTGGCAGGAGAAGGAGTCACTGCTTAAACGAAGAAATAAGAAAAAAATCAAATGATATATATATATATACCGTGCAGGCAGTGGCAGAAAGATCGAGAAGGTAAAGAAGGAAGCTCTCAGATAGCTGGATGCGCGCTATTTTAATTCAGCTGATTAAAATAACGTCGATTCGGCATCTCATTTGCAAGCCTTAGACTCTCGGGAAAAGTAAACGAAAAGTGAAACAGAGCTGGGTTTTATATTAGAATAACGTATCTGCCGGAGTGGAGGAAGCAAACGGAAATTAAAAAACTGCAAAGAAGCGAGCGAAAAATTCACAATCTTGCAAAGGATTTTATATATGTATACATATATAAAATAAAGCATGACAATGCAGACCAACTGATTTATCGTTTTGTTGCCAAATCGAGTAAGATCGAAATAAACAAAAGCAAAAACTGGAGACATCGATTTACAAAAATGACGTACATCTCGATATGCTCGAGAGCCGGAAGGGCGCTTCTCGAAAAAAGCGCCCTTCGTCGCCCTCGACGTCGTTTTTTTTTCTTTTACAATCTGGTATTTAATTGTTTCTTTCGGGTAGACAAACATTACAGGAAGACAAGAGTTGTGCTCGGAGCCAGGTGTGTTGTAAGGTAATGCACTTTGAGACACATGTCGATATATAAACGGCTCGTTCCGGTGATTAAGATCTACAATGTGATATATACGCAATGACGTGGCTGTTCGGATCCTTCCGACGAGTCGTGTTCGTTGTGTCGTGACCTTCATATCGATTTTCCAGTCGTGTATTTTGGGTATATATTTATTTCCCGGCATGTAGTACATGTACCTGTTAGATTCTTGCCTCGATCGGGAGGGGGGTTGAGTTTGCCCCTTTAAAATATGTGTGATTAGATGCTGCGCAAGCAGACCCTGTATGAATGTCGACTCTTCGGCGGTTCTTCGGGTTTTTTATTTTTTTTTCTCTCTCGGTAACATCAGATTTATTTTTTTTTTTAGTCGCATGCGATGTGGTGCAGTATTATGTATTCACAGAAATAACAATCACAGTACATTTAGTCGAATATGACGTAAAGTTGTTTTCGTGGATTAATGATCATTTCTCTGGGTCTGTTAAAAAAGTACGTGCATCAAACCAATTTAATAATTAGACTTGAAAGGTAACAAAATCTTGCTCAATATTTATGTTTATACTTAAGGAAGGTACACTTGTATAGACTTTATTTAAGGAAATTGATCATTTTGCTAAAAAATTATATTTTTAAATAAATCACTTTTCTCAACGACGGAACAAAAGCAGCCAAACAATCAATTTCCTTAAACGAAACTCTTAATTTTGGTAGGCGTCTCATGCATTTATTTAGTTGGAACAAAAAAGCTGCAGGCACCTGTTTACAACAAGAGAACGAAACTTTTAATCGCCGAATGCTTTCCTAACATCGACGCAAAGCCGTCGAGTGAAAATAAAAAAAAAAAAAAAAAAAAAAAGAAGGCACCCGTTAACGATTTCATCTCGGCAGGGGCAGACAGGAGAAAAGTAATTGGATTAGCATATAGTCGTATACGAAGCGACGCCGAAACTGTCCCGCGGGCAATCTAACTTTATAACTCGGCGGGCTTTGCCGCGCTCGCGCGCGTTTACGATAACGAAGTTTAAAGGCGCAGGTGTATATACACCGGCGTCATTTCTCGATAAACGATCGATTTCAGCGGCGGGCAAAACACGCGGATAACAACGCGCGGGATTCTTGACGCAGAGGCTTTTTTAAAACGAGCCACGGAGGCTTCGGGCTTCTATAAGCCGAGTTCCTTAAAGGAGATCGGCCGAGAGAGGTCAGGGTGACCCGGAGGAGTCGATGGAAAATTAATGTGTAATAAGCTGCTTTGATGGAGGCACTTTGAGGCTGCGAGTAACGTCTGGATTCGATGTCGGCTATTTGAGAGTCTTATTAGAGGCTTATTAAGCGGCGGCGTCTAAATGTTTCATACCGGCTGATGATAATGAAATTGAGAGCGACGAGAGCCAATTCTTGACCTCAAAACTGGTTAAGGAGCAGCTGGGAAGTAAGCGATTGCACCGGAGGAAGGTAGGCGATCGTAAATATTGTGCTTTTCGATAAATCGGTAGGTTTGGGTAAACATCCAGCTGACTTTTATGAGAATTTACGCGTTTCCGTCGAGGAAAAAAATTTAGAAAAAAAAAAAGAAAGACCGAGTGCATACAGTGGAGTCGTTCAAAAACTTTAATCCACTTTGAAAAATGTAGGTCACCGAGGGTTCCGCGAAAATCATTCGACTTTAAATCTGCAAAAAAAAACTAACGCAAAACTGCCCGAAATCAGCGGTAAATCTCGATTTCGCGCCATAAATCCGAAAAATGAATATAACCCTTATCGAGCGAAAAATTGCTCCGGTCCTCGAGAGCTTTTAAAAAACGACCGCAGCCCCGTTACAAATATCGCTTCGACGGGCGCCGGTTGATTTGTGTGGGGATCGCAAGATGATCGCTCCGTGGGCAGCGATGAATTTGATTGGTCGATATAAAAGTAAACGTATCCTCTCGCGCAAAACGGCCAGCAGCGAAAGATACATAGGAAAACGGCGCGTCGGCGGGCGTGTCGCGAGCGTTTCTGCCTCCTCGTCCTCGGGGAAAGTCCCGCCCAGAGAGCTCTCTCACCTCTTGCCAAATCATTTATACTCGGGCCCGGGCCGTTTTAATCAGTCGGCGTTCTAATCTCTTCCCTAAGCGCATCGGATTCGGTGCAATTTTTTACGACGGACGCGAGCTCGTTACTCTCCCCGGCAAAGAGAGACGGGGAGAGAAGGAGAGAGATAGAGAGATGAAATAATAGTTGGAAATAGCAGTGGCCAGACGGGCTATTCGAGCAATCAATCATTGCGAGGAATGAGAGACGTCGCGGAGAAGCTGCGTGAAATCTGGCGTCAAGTCTGCTAGAGAGAGAGGAACGAAAGAAGGGCCGCTCATTCTAATTCCTGCGTTCTAATCGTCGGGCTGAGCGACGGAAATAAATGCCTTATTGTTGCGGGCCTCTCCGCCGCTCGACATGGAACGTTGACGAATTAATCAACGACTCGTGAGAGACGCGACGCGACTGGATTTTAAGCTCGATTCAATGGCTAATTTCACCGCTAATTTCACGAGGGGCTACTACTCCTTTTTATTCAAAAGGCAGAGGGATATTATTGGGAGGCAAAGATATACTCTCCGGCCGTCGGCGGGACGAGTTTGTCGCGTTAAAAATCGTTCGCCCTCGACGAGTCTGCTGCGATCGTCCGCGATTTCGGCGCGCGTTTAATTAAGGAATGCGTTCTTCGAATGCCGTCGTTCTCGTCCGCCTCGACTCGTCGGTTTGGGAAAGCACTCGCTCGCGTTTCTCCGTGATTTATAAAGCGCCTGCAGCTCTCGGGGAGAGATTCGATTAGTTCCTCGAGGCTTTTCCACAACGCGCGTTTTACATAACACGCAAAGAGTCTCTCGGCTGCGGTCTCGGATATATATATTAAAAATTCGGTTTGTTGAAAGTGTGCTAATATATGTCTTTGGGGGGGAAGTACATGCGTTTTTTCTTTCGTCTACTCGGTAGTTAAAGTAGTAACAATAAAAACTTCTTCCTTTCGTGATGGATCGATCGAGATGATACAGTGTTACACATGTTTGATGATTTCAAAGTATGGATTCTTGATGAACAGAGATGTCGTTGGTGTTAATCGTTCGGTCGTAATAATATATATATAAGTCTTATAGACGAAATTTTCGTGATGATACATGTGAGATTTTGTAGTTATATATCGATCGTAAGAAAACTTTCTCGGACCTTCAGAGTTCAACGGTACGACGGCGTGTTTTTCGCACCTGCTTTCAACGCCGATGGATTTCGAAGAGTATTTTTAAAATGTCGCGCTAGACAAACTTTTTTTAGGACGCGCCTCCGTTCAACTCTGACAATACACGGGTTAAAAGTAGCTTAGGGACTGATGCATGACAACTCACCTAATCCTGGTGTCGTGTAATCCCAACTTTCCGAATCGTTTTTGTAGACGTTCAGTTTTGTCGGCTGTAAGGACAGAAAATTGAGTCAATTAATCGATTTTGTTTAACAAACTGTACATATATTATTAAATTCCTACTGAATTTTTCAACTTCGGACGTCGACGATTCGACGGCAAGACCGAGAGCTCGAATAATATTTATGAAAGCGAGTCGGATTAGATATTAAAGCTCCGAGTCTCTCTGCCGTCGGTAATAAAATCGCAAGAAGGGAACGTCGTCGCTCGTGAGCCGAATGTCGAAGTTCTCGAAGGCTGCCCGTCTTTTGAATAGAATAAGAGACGGAGGGGAGGCGAGAGTAATCTTGTGAGCGAATGCAAATGCGCCACTACGTAAACACCGTCAAACGGCTGTCGGCGCACCTTATATTTCATGATCTAGAAACCCTTTTCCCTCCTCCTCCTCCTCCCCAGAGGGCTTCCGTAAAACCGACTTTATTCCCCTTTTATTGAATGCATTACGCGGCCTCTGTCGGGAGCCGCTTTCCAAATCATTTTTTACGACCGCCGATGAATTGACAATCCCCGACTTCGCGGCTCTCGAGGTCTGTCTTGCATTTTTCACTGTTTAGAAAAATGCAGCTTTCGCGCGCGCGGATCGCAAGAGGAGCGTGAAAAAAAAAAAACGCTCGTTAAACAGACAAGGCCGCATCTCGCGGGATCACGCAATCCGGCAATTTATTACGAGATTACACGGCTCCTTTCAATCTTTTTCAGAGTGGAGGAAAAGTTTGTCGGGAAAGAAAAGAAGTTGGGCCGCGCAGCGCGATGAATAAGGCAGCAGCAGCACCCAAAGAGAGTAGAGGAAAAGAGGCGCGGGGGGAGGCATCGGGTAAGAACACGGCGGGCGGGTTTGACTGCGGCGCATAAGCAGATCGCGGAAGACCCGCAAGCGTAATCTTCTTTTGAACCGTTGTACTTAAGCAAACAACTAACGGCTATATCGCACTCTTTCCCGGAGCGTAGAGAGACAACTTTTTTTTCAGAGGAGAGAAGAAATCGCAGTAATGCGTGGCGCAACCGTTTTTTTTTTCTTCGGGTTTCGCGGAAGTTTTTTTTTTTTTTCGATTAAGCTGTAACGCAGTATCTTTACTAAATGAAAATCGTTGCGAGGAACGTTGAATATTCCCAAGTGGAAATAATTTATATAATTTTTATAATAATTTTATATAAATTTTGTAAAGATTTGGTTCTATACAA
>JAWWEO010000021.1:5929820-5991896 GCA_035582975.1 Ormyrus labotus
CCTTGCGTTACCACAAATTATAGTAATTTTTCGTACATTTATAGTAACTTTTAGAAAACATTTTTCTCAGTGTACGTAAATGTAAATATTATAAACTAGATTTAACTCATTATATTGTGACAGACAAAGTCTAAAAACTACTACGCACCTCGACCAAAGAAATTGTTAAAGTTATTTAAAAATCAATTTTGACTTACGCTAAACAATGTATTTTATTCAAACTATTTTATTTTATTGTATGTATGATCTGACTCGTACACGATCGTACTCAACATTGTGATATTTACGTGCTAGTCAAAGCTAATCAAACTATAATTTTTAATATGTATTATAATACTATTTTGTAATTTTATGCTTTTTGCCTTGATGGCAGAATAAAGAGGTATCTATCTATCTATCTATCTCTCGGTCCGTCTAGATATTTCGTTCGATTTCGTAAAATTCCGTGGAATCGCGCGTCTTATTTATATCCTAGACGCCTAAAGGTAACCTTACGCGCAAATTCATTGTGCGTTCCGAGGCCTATTTCTAAAAGTTGCAAGCTTAATCCGACTCAGATCGTCCGTATCCATCGTGAGCGACACAATCCGAAATTTCCAAACGTCCCCCGTTCACTCGTCGGGGCGATAAAATAATTTCAGCGGCGTCCTCAATTCCCGCGCGCGAAACTAAGTTGCCGTCGGCTTTCAGCGAGGCGTCTCCGCGCGTAGGCTCCTTCGAGATTTGTTATTCTTCGGGACGAGAGAGAGAGAGAGCGCCCGCCTCGGACACGTCATAAACAGATGGTGATTTTTATCTGTTGCCCATCAGCATTTAGGCGTCAGGTGTATGTTTACCTGTAGCTGCCTGCCGGGCTGCCAAGGCGGCTCTCCGGCGAGAGCCGGGCTGTGAGTGCGAGTGATGACACGACTCTTGGCGGCCGGCCAGAAGCGCTTTTAGGGCTCGCTTCACCGGTCGTCTGATTGACTGACTGACTGCAGCAGCTCCGCTGCGCCGCTTTATTGCGCAAGCCCGCGGGTTTTTTTTTTTTTTTTTTTTTTTTTTTTTTTTACACGACTAATTCGTTCGGCCCGCCGAGCTTTCAAATCGGCTCTAATATCCCGTTTTGTGTATTTTTCCGTGTCTATTCCTAATTGCCCGGGAGACTTATTGCTTTTTACGAGGGCGGTGATTCACTCTGGGGATTTGTGTGAAAGTGTGTGTATGTATTGGGTGCTGATTCTTTTGTGCGGGGCGTTACAATGTGTTAGGGATGTGTCTGTATTCTCGGTTATCTCTGACGATTGTTTGCACATTTTAATTCGACTCTGCGATACCGTTGTGCGCAGTATTATTATCTAAATAATTATTTTTAAACCATTAATCTCGTGCGCATTAATTATAAATAAACTGATGCCGTTTATCAAGTATTGTTTTTTTTTCTACTGAAATCCCACTGCGACGCTTTACTTAATTTATTACATAAATTCAAATTAGATTGCGATATATCGCACGAAAATTTTACCGTTCGAATTTCGTTCGTTAAATTCTACGCTATTCCATTCGCTACTATTAATCATCTTTGACAGGTCGGACACCAAAATTAGTCACCCTCTAATCGTCGAATCGAAAATTTGTTTCCCTTTTTTTTTTGTGTTCAAGACAGTTTAAAAAGCTTTTAAATTTTCAAAGATAAACAAAGCCGCTATCGCAAGGTTGGCCACACGTAACCGGGGATAAACGGGGGGAAAAAGATATAACAACAGCCGCCGGCTCGTCACCCGGAATTAGCGCAAATTGATATAATTCCGTCGCGTTCGCCGGGCGAGAGAGCGGCGGTGTCAGAATCCATATCCCGCGAGGGAACGCCGTCTTAATTAGTCACGTGTGCCTCTCTCCGATCCGCCGGTTTTGCGCATAACTCAGCCGGCCGGCCAAGCGGAAACAAGAGAGCGGAGGAGGCTCGTCGAGAACGCAAGGAAAATACCCGGATTAGACGGGAAAAGAAAACGGGAGAGCTCGGTAAAAATTCAATTTGCAATTTCATCATCCCGGCGAAAAAGCTGCAGCAGCCGGAAGAATAGAAGAAGAGAGAGAGGGAGGGGGGGCAGCGATGTCGGGGCAAATGGAATTGTCGGTGAATGTCCCGAGGACTGGCCGAGCAGCGGGGGGGCATTAGGCGCCGCTGTAATGTCGAATCACACCCCGGGGAAATACCGCGGTGTGCATTTCGAGGTCGGAGCCGGGCCTCGCGTGTGCCCCGAGTAATTGCAAGGCCTCATCTCTTTTTCAGGCCGCCAGCCCCCGCAACCTGCAGGAGGAGCGCGCGCGAGCTTCCTGCTTTCTTTACGCGCGCGCAGCCGAGAGTGGGATTGAGCGGGCGCGACTCTGCGCTTCGTTGCGATTATTTGGGGGATATAAATTACTGGGAAGGGGGTTACCTTTTGCATTTTGCAGGAATCGCCGAGTGGAAAAACGATCTGGCGAGAATTCGAGAGAATTGGGCGTTGATTAATTAAATTAAGGCTCGAATTTTCAATGCGGGGCATATCGAGGCGTGAAATTTATAATTGAATCGAGCGCCGATATGGATGCGAGTATTAAATACGTAATAATTAAGCGTATACGACACGAATTTATATTACGACTGTCGTCCTTTTAAATAAAAGATGAGATTTCATTTAAATAAATTTTTAGCTCTCGCTAATAGAGTCGAGAATTAACGCGATTACGAAACGTCTGCTGTGCCGCGAGAGGAAGACGAATCTCGGAATACAGCTCCGATTTATCTTTTTTATGAATCCTCTTATCTCCCCCTTTCCTCCCTTTCGATTAAGCTGCTCCCTTTGTACCCTCCGTCGCTTTGTGGCCAATGACGCGCGCACAAGTTTCGCGCCTCCGATAACGCGTCCCGCTTTTTTTTTCTTCTTCCTGTATTATTGCTTTCTAATCTTCCGTTAATCGAGCCAGACTTTGAAAATTTAGCGAGATCAATTTGCCGATTTTCAGAGCCTTGTAAAATAGTTTTTATTTGTAAATTTCGCAAAAAATTAACGCGAACAAAGTGCTTTATTTCGGTATAAGCTAGGCGACGACATCCTCTTTCGCTTTATCTGCGCCTCTCTCCTTTGCGCGAATCACTCGATCAAATGGCCTTTGCGATCCGTCGAGCGAAGGAAATCGCTTTGAATGATAAGGCATCGTTCTCGGGCAGGACGCGGCGAGCGACGTTCTACTCGGTCACCCATCAAAAGGATGCTTTATCGGGGGATCGGCAAAAACAACCGTGTCGCAGATGCTGCCCCCGATCGAACCAGTTGAGAGATCACCCGTTCTCTCTCTCTTTCTCCTTCCGGTGTCTATTCGAATGCGTTCTCGAAGTGTGCCGTTATCAGTTTTTTTTATTTCAACTTTTTCTTTATCTTCGTGCCTTTGAATTAAAGTTGATTTAAAATTGAAATCTTCACTTTGAATACGGAGAGTTCGAAGCGGTGTCCCGAAACTTGGGGTAATGAGTTTTCGAGGCTGCCTCCTTCGTATGCACATAAAATCAGGCAATTTTTTCCGCAGCGGCGGCAAGGAGGAATCTCCGGTGACATAACCGGCGTGAAACGGCTATCGCCCATTGATTTACTCATAGTTTTGGGTTCTAATTAAAATGAAAGCCGTGGAATCTGGAGAGATTTACGACACTCCCCCTCCCCCGTTGGTCACGTGGGCCGAAATCTTTTCCGTCACCTGATTTAGAATCATCAGTGCCGCAAAATATCGGATAAGTTCGCGCTCTGCTTAACCCGCTATTTATTGCGTCGATAAATTTCGGCACTTTGTCATTTTTAACAACTACTAATCATTCCCTCCTTCATTAAATATTCCCCGCGCAGAGAGGTTAAAAGCAGCTTGTGATCTACAACCCGAGAGAGAGAGAGAGAGAGAGAGGTGCAGAATACTGTACTCGCAAACTGGCATCGTAAATTGAAGCTTAAAGATAGCATCGGCAGAACAAAGAAGCTGCTGCGTGCTTCTGGCGTCGGGGCATCGAGCTTAAGTAGAACGAATCGATGCAGACTCGTCCCTTTTTGTCTCTCTATGTACACATGTATACGTGCGGCAGCTCTCACTTGTGTACAGATAAAAAGGTTAGCCTGCGCGAGAGGGAGAAAAAGAGAGAGAGAGAGAGAGAGAGAGTTCGGTTGCTTCCCTCTTTCCCTCTCTTTTTCCTGTCGCTTCCTCCCGTCTTTCTCTCGTCTGCCACTCGCCTAGAGCCACGCGAGAGCTATATTTAGATCCCCGAGTCGGAGAGCTGGAGAGACGCGACCGCAGCAGGAACCGAACAGAGAAACTGAATCAGCGTTCGATGCAGCCGGGGATGAGGCCCGGAAAAGTCCCATTTACGGATTAAAACTTCTTTTTTCGCGGGGGAGGAGAGCAGCTTCGTTACGTCGCAGGATTATCTCCCGGAGGCGTTGATACTCAACCGAAATTCTTAAAATTCTTTCAATTTCGTCCGATCGCTCGGAAGCGAGTTGTCGAACACTGCCAAAAACACGATTTAACGAGCATCCGATAAAACGGACGGCGGTGCGCCGCAAAGTCCACCGCAAAGACACTTTGGCCGTCCCGTTTGCCGAGGCATGATTAATTAATGAATGGCTATTGTTTGACAAGAAATTAAGGCTATTCAGCGGCGGAGCTGTGTATACATATACCCCGACAAATTAACGATCCAAGTCTAATTGCGAGCCGACGATTATAGGACGATCCGAATTTTCCGTCACGCGAGTTTTTAAATCCCTTTTTTTGTCCCGTCGCGGATACAAGTACGTACCTCCGGGGATTCCTAAAGTTTTCTTTTTTTTTTTTAATCGCATCGATCGCGGACGTGTCAGTCGATATACATTGAAAGTTAAAAAGTCCAGATAGGGGAGAGAGAGAGAGAGAGAGCTGCTTTGAAAGTTTATTGCTCGGGCCCGTCTGACATATCGAAAAGACGTTAAAATATGGGTCGAAACGGCGCGGCTCTTTACATAAGGTCCGCGAGATACGTAGGGACGTTAAACTTATCGCACCTCCCGCCTCGGCGATAAACGCGCTCCGGCAGACGGGAGTTTTTAAACTCTCTCTCGCCGCCGCTCTCCAGACGGTTATACCGTTTATCGGCTGTAATCTGTATATCGCTAAGAAGCCCGGTAAAAATTTACAATTTAAAGCGGCCGTATATTGATTTCTAATCAATCAGGATTGAACTTTACGCCGAGAGACGTCCGGGAAGAGTTCATTATCGGAGAGCCGATGTTTTTACGACGCGGATTTTCAAGGGAGTTTAGATTATCCGCGAAAGCTTTTCTCGATACTTTTCGATTTTTTGGACTTTGTAAAAAGCTGTCGGCAAGGCGTATTATCCGACATTTTTCAAAAGTTCGCGTCAATATTTGAACAAAGCGAAAATCCCCGAGCGTTTTCAGCGTCCCGGCTTTTATTTGCAGTTCGTTATTTTTCCCCTCGCAAAAAAAAAGTGACGGAAAGCTGACGTAAAGCAGGGAATCACCCGATCACAATGCACCTCGGATTGAAAGCTCTCTCTTCTTTACTTTGTTCCAACTATCGAGGAAAAAAAAAAAGGAAAATTCCTGCTTACCCAAACAAGTCCAAGTCCCGCCACAGAATAATTAACCGAGCCAGAAGTCCCGCAGGGACGCAGCCGCGCATCGAGACAATCGCGCGGGAGAGTCAGCGAATCCTCGACGCAAGATCGACTTCCGCGCTTTAACGGCTGGTTGCCTCGGCGGCGGGCGTAAAAAAGCCTCGAGAACGGAAGAAAGGGAAGAGAGAAGGATCGCGTGCGTAAACTATTTTGATCGCGCGACGCGCGGCCTTAAGGTTTTTTACGGCGCCGCGCGGCGCTTTGGACGGCGGCAGGGGTAGAAGAAATATCTCTTCGCGCCGCGCGGCTCTGCTTTTACGAGGCAGTTGTTGAAGTTTCTCTAGCACCGAATCTCGTAAACATTAAGACCGGCCGTTATTACGTTAGATAAATTTTAAAAGTGCGAGAACAAGTTAAAAGCAAAAGCTCTCCGCGCGTATATGTATATATATGTATATATGCGAGCGCCCTTCCCCGAGCCTTGACGGACGAGGTTACAATTTAATGGAGAGCGCGCCCGCTTTTCCGCGCCCGTTGTGTACGTTACAGCGACTTTTTCAAAGGATAATTTGCTTTCCTTCCTTCCTCGCGCTTCCTTTTTAAAAGCAGATTCACTTTGTTGATTCCGAGGCGAGAGAACGGCTCGCCTTTTTCCTCCCGTGAATTATGCACGTTTAATCTTCGGGGGGGAAGAGGGCTTTACGGCTCTCCCCTCGCGCGATGAAAATTCATATCAATCTTATCAATTATAAGGCGCTCCGAACTCGGGAGCGGCCCAATTTTTCAAAGCGCCCGCGAGTAAGCAGTGCGCGCAGCTTGTCTCTGTTGATTAATAAGAGAGTTGGCGATAGAGGGAAGCGAATGAAAAATTCAGTTTTTAAGCGTCCAATTTCGTCTCGACAGTCCGCTTGCATAAGTAATCGCTGCGTATGGAAAAACGCTCTCTCTCTCTCTCTCTACATATATATATAGAGTTCCTAGAAAATTTCTCGGATCGCGTTCGACATTTTTCACGGAGGCTCCGCACCGACGGAATAATACATTTTCCTCGCAAACGACTTTAAAGGACAGAGAGAGAGAGAGAGAGAGAGAGCGAAAAAAAAAGTAGGCGCATAGGTGTGCGCCTCGGGGGAATTATTCAATCGAGCCCGTCGCGCCGCGTCGTTGCCTCCGCGCGGCAACGTGCAACGAACGACAACAAGCCGACAGGAAGAAGTCAATAGAAATCACTTAAAAGGCAAGGCTCTCGCGTCGCTCGTAGAGTCCGTAAATTCGAGAGGCCGCCGCCGCCGCCGCCGCCGCCGCTCGGCCACTTGTTCGCCCGCGAAAACGAGACGGAAGCAGGGCCCGTAGTGTATACCTGCGCGCTGCGTCGCGCAGCACACAGGTTGGCCTAGATTGTCTCGGAGCTGCCGGCCGGCTGGGCTCTTTAATTATAATTAAAACTTGTGTAACGCGGCGAATTAGCGGGGTAAAAATCGGTTTTGCGCACCGAGTCGTTGGTCGACTGCGCTCTCGGAGTTTGCGGGGGAAATTTTTTGCCGGGAGACAATTGCGGGAAGTTTTTGTTTTGGAGGTATTGATTAACGAAGGTGAATGGATCGGCTTTCTTAATTTGAATATCAATGCATAAATTAATTATCGGAGAAGTAATTCTCCTCCCGGACGCGTCGGAATCCAAAGTATCGGCTTTGCAATTACAAGCGATTAATCAATGTTTAATAAGGCTTCGCCGAGTACGATATAATTTTCTTTACAATTGACGTTCAACGAAAAGTTAAATTCCAGGTAGAATTAGCAGCAAGTTAGAATTTTGGAAGGAAGTTTAAGGAGCGAGCGATTAACCGCACTGATAATCAAGCTTTCCCGGCTGCCTTTCACTACCTCCGAGTACTTTTGACTACTTCGAACTGGCGGGGGCTCCTCGACCCGACCGTACTTATCACCTCTCGGCCCCCTTCAATGAAGCAGTTACGTCAGACGTACTTTTCTCTATCTCTCTCTCTCTCTCTCTCCTAACTCCTAGACGGACGGCGCAAAAATTGCCGGCTTAGCCTTTAAGCCCGAAATTCGATGTTGAATTTTTTAGCGTTATTAAGGCGTCGCGTGCGGATTCGTAAAGGAAGGTGTTAAACGGAAGGTAATTTTAGATATAGTTGGGAAACGTGGTAATTCCCGACGGGCTTTAGTTCATATTTCAAAAGGGATTTCATATTTAAAAATCGTACCGCGAGCGAGGTCTCGTTTGCAATTCCGTTGAAGATTATTCGAAAGGTATTTTTTAATAAACGTTGCAAATTCGTTGTTTTTTTTCCTTTATTTTTTTCTTCCTGAATTCGATAAATGGTTTCTAAACAAGAGCGGAGCAACTGTCCAATTCACTTGCGGAAACACCCTAGAAAAGAGCAACATTTCCTTAAATAATCCAATTCGGTCTAAATTTTCGAAAAACATCTCCTTCAAGAACTCGGGGCCCCCGGCAGTAACAGCTTTAAAGCTCGGGCAATTTTAATCAAAGTACGTATATAAGCATGGGTTACGGCATCTGCATGCAAAACAGCTTTCCCGAAAGGACTGCCGCTCATTGTACATTCATGCAACCGGGCGAATCTCCCGGAGTGCGAAAAACCGCAGGACGCCTTAATAACAAGGAGGACCGAGACCGAGAGGGGGCGTGTTTTGTTTGGCCCAGAAGCGAGGAGAGGCTAGGGGGAGGGGGGGGGGAGGCTGCCGTAAAGTCGTCCAGCAAAACTGACGATGAAATTATTCCCGGAATGCGGCTGCGACCGAGTTAATAGCCATGAAGAGCTGGCTAAGGGATTATTTCGGACGTTGAAAGGTGGCGGGACTGCCTGCAGCCGAGTCATCCTTGTGTTGCGGCTGCCCTATTTGTCTCTCTCATGCCTCGCGATAATTATTTTCTTCGTTACTTATTGAGCTCGTCTCGTCGTTACGGTTGTCAACGGAAAAATGGATTGGAATCTGTATGTACAGTTGCGATTTCGACTGTAAATGACGTTTTGTTTTAATTTATATTGAAATTGCCTCGTGGAAAAGTTTGGCTGGCTGTTATTTTAACGAGCGATAAATTACCGGTGATAAAGCGCACTTTACTGTAATCTCCTTTATTATTAATAAAAATTGTTTGTACAAATTCGCGCTGTTAAAATTACCCCGCCGTCGTCGACCGCGCGATAATTAATTTTAAAAGAAGATGCCAGCTTGCGGAAGACGCCACAACGCAAGATTTTCTTTGTTTGATGTGTTTATTATAATTTTCTTATTTAGTCGCCTAAATATTTCAGGATTTTAGCATCATTAACAGAGTCGAAACTGATAGCTCTCGATTTAAAATTTGCAATAAATTGAAACATCATTCTTTGTGCTTGGTTTGCAATATCGTTAAGACAAAAAAGACTTTAATAAACTTTAAAATTAAATCTTAACCTAAAAAAAAAACCTTAAAATTAAATTTAACCTTGAAGCTAAATCTTGTTTGTAAGTACGTGGCATCTTCCCCACCAGTGCGGGAAAGATGCCACTTTCACGTCATAAATTTCAATTATCATTAATTATCAATTAATGGAATTTCTTTCAAAGAATTGTCATGTATTTATTAGTTTATTGTATTCTTTGTACATTTCAGTTATAAAAATGTTATTTCATTAATTTTTCTTTTCCTTAAGTATGGCATCTTCCCCCGCTTTACCTTAACCAACTAATTCGCTCGAGGGCTTAATATAATTATCGAATTACTTCGAAACTTTCGAAGCCAATTACAATTATAACAAATCACCTCGTAAAATTGCGATCCTGCCCCGTTTCACTTCAGCTCAAGAGAATCACGAGCGAAGAGGCGACTCTGCCGCAGCGCCAAGAGGTATCGTTTCTCATAGGACTCGAAATAATCGCGGGGTGATTCACAAAAGCCCGACACACACCATAGGCTCTCTCTCGCGTGGTGCCACCTTTACTCGCGCCCGGCACATCGGTCGCTGATTAAGGCTGCGCGAACGCACGGAAACACGATGCTTTCCGGCGGCGCGCGCCGAGGCGGACTGACCCGAGAGAGAGAGAATTCGAGAAGCGGACGCGCGTCTTCATTTATATTCCTGCGGCCGCGGATTGAAAGTTTTACAACTTCCTCGGCTGAATTCTCGTCGCTTCTTTTTTTTTCTTTTGTCTCCTCGATGCTCGGGTGTAACGTTGAGCGGCTATTTTTTTTTCTGTCTTTCGAGTGTTTGGTTAATGAGAATAAATATATATTGCTTAGCCGTGTTTTACGCCGAGTCGAAGTCACGAACTCGAACGTTTTACAATTTGGCTTCGGCTCCAGAAAAGGCTCATGAATTATTTACGTCGGAATAAGTGTAATCGCTCGGAGCACGAGCCGCCATTATTATTATTGATTCATAGGTAACGTTTCGGATGACGTTTGTCGTCTTCATCGGACACCTGTAAGCTGGAAAAGTTCAGCTGGATCCTCTGCCGATCGATAGAGTCCACTTATTCGGGAAAAAGTACTCAACGGAGCGAGGCCGATTAGCATCAGAATGGGGGAGGGGGATCGGAATATATAATAATTTCGTTTGACGCGGCTCGAAAAAGCGGGCAGTTCGAATCGCAAGAGAGAGAAATATATTCCCGGCGAAAATCTGAAAGTCAAATCGAAGTCGCGCCGAAGACAATAGAAAAAAAATTGAAATCAAGCTTCGCATAAAGCATCTCGCGCTTCTATTAGGCGGCATTAGCATAATCCCGCCATAGCCAGAAATGCAGTTTCGAAGCCGCGGCGAAGCTCGGAGAGAGAGAGTCTCGCGCCGAGAGAGATAAACTTCAAAGTGTGTGACGAGCCGAGCTCATGAATAAATTTCTCGATAACTACCGTTAAACCTGTTTAACGGACGAGGGAAAAAATTTCCCAAAGGCTCTCCTACCCGCGACCTCGGGACAAAGTAATTGTTGCCCTCTTGATTTATTAAGCTTTATTAAATATGTAATTAAAGCCATCCCGAGGCTTCGCGGCCTGGCAGAATTTTCAATAAGTACCACCGCCGCCGCGCCGGCAATTTAACCTGGACTTTATACCAGGGGCCGCTTCGAGCGTTTCGTTCCATTTCTCACACTTTAAATTTAGTTCTTTCATAAATACTAATTGTAATGGTAACAGCTATTAAAATTAATTGAGAACTGCGTACAATGATTTTTGTCGAGTGTCGAGAGAGAAACTTTTGAAATGGCCCATTCGTGCTTTTTTCGAATAAAAAATCATTATGTTGAATTGTTAAGGTATTAATACGAGTTTAACCTACTTTCAGCTGCGCCTTTATTTTATAAAATAAAGCAAACGAGCAGTAGAACGAGTATTTGAAACAAAAAAGAAGAAAAAAAAGGCTACGCTTATTTTCGAAATTTGAATTCGCGTCATCGTTAAGTTTCAGTCAGTCGGTCGGTCGGTGCTAAAAAAGCGCGTTGACACTTCTCAAAAGTACTTTTCCCAGCTTGACCCAATTAGCGGAAAATTCGAAATATTGATAAATTTAGACGTCCCGACTCGCGGACGCGGAATTGCCAGGTGCACCTCGAAATGGGGAAAACAGAAGAATATAAAGGCCCGCGCTGTGGCGGAGACACGACGGCCCGGTCGAAAAAGCCGAAATCTGACATGCTAATTTAATACCCCGCGTAACGCATCAGCCAGAGGCAATTAGAGCGAGCCTGACGTTCCGGGGCTTAAAACTTTTGCGCGCGCGAAGGAACGTGGAACGTTACGAAAATATACATCACTCTCCCGAGTCTCTCTCTCTCTCTCTGACTGCACGTGGGGCGCGCGCACGAAAACGCACACGCGATGCCTCTCGCGCTATCGGGCTTCCCCTCGCTCCTTCTTTTTTTTTTTTTTTTATTGCCTTACCTCGTGTTTTTTTTCTTCGCTCTTTTTTTTCAACGTTGCCGTAAGAGATAGCGAGCGCCTTTGCATAAATTTGCGAGAGTGCGAGCTTCGCTGACTAATTGCGAGAGCCCGGCGGGATTTCGTTTGGGGTTCGGCTCGATTTTTTTTGCGCTTTCGAGTGGGTGCAGTGAGAAAAGTAAGTAGGGAAATTGACTATAAATTATTTAAGGATGGAGGACAGACGGGAAACGTGGGAAAAATTACAATTTTTGGAGTGTAATTTGACAGAATGATGGATAGTTTTTTAGAATAAAAAATGTAATTTTCAAAATTTATGGTTATTATTGTTATTTATTTACTTAAGCTGCATCAATCATTGTCTGTTACAATTACATTATTCTGTAATGGACTCGAGTACGTCAAAATTTATAAATAAATAAATTAATATTTCAAGCCTGTCCTCCACCTCCAAGAATTTATAATAAATTTTCCTACATTACTTTTTCAGCTAATCGTTCTCGAGCATTCGATTAATAAAATAAATTAGTATAATTACTTACGTCACGGGATTAGCTCTATATATCCTTACAAGACTTTCCGCGTTGTGTAAGCAAAGTTTTAATTGAAAGCGCAGCGCAAAAGGTTCCTCAGATCTGAAGATTAATTTTGCAGCGCCGCGGAAAAATGCGCCGTATGTAGGGCAGAGAGACGATTGGAAGACAGGAGTGAGTGAGGGGAAAGGATAAGCCGAGGAAAAGTGTGCTCACCTCGGCCACTAAGTTAAAAAATACAATTAACCTTGATACCCAGATTTTTTGCGGATCGCACTCCGGCCGGCGGGAGAACGCCGAGGCTCTAAAATAAATAATTACTCGGTCGACCGGACTTGGAATGGATAGCGGCGGAAGGAATTATTAATTATCGCGTGGGGGGGAGATCTGTCGAGCGGGCCAAATTGATACGAATGATTATGAATTCTAATGGATTATTATTTATTCAAAGCTCAATTATTATCTCGTTCACGGTGAATTAATGCGCCGAGAAAAAGAGAGCATTTTAATTGCCTGATATTTTTTCGGACGGAAAACCGATACGGAACGAAAGGATTTTACGTTTTTATTAAAGATTGATGTCTCGGGGGCCGGAAATTAACCGAAGACCAATATTGACGTTCGGCTTACTCGCAAAAATTATACGCGAAGAAGACGGAGGTAAAGCGGCTTTGCTGGATGCAAAAGTTGATTACAAAAACGAAATTCCTTTTTTCGAAAGGAACAATGGAAGCCGGAGAGAGAGAGAGAGAGGAAGATTAAAGCCGAAATCAGATGTAAATCGACGAGAAAGTTAAGTGGAGCCGGGGAAGTATCTTTTATGCGGCATTGAAATGGTCTTCTTGCGCCGTGTACGAGTGCATAATTTGAGCAAAACGTACTCATCGCAAGATTTATAGACTATTAAAAGCCTTGTTCTCATTTGCTTACTCTGGCTGCGCCTCTTCCTCGTCGTTTCTTTTTTTTCTTTTTTTTTTCCTCCTTTTCGGCCGGAATTAAAATCATTTTCGCATTACGGCTCGACAAGCTCGTAAAAGCCGACGGCGTTTGCTAAATTAACTCGCGCGCTCTCCTTTAATCGATTTCATTTTAATTCGGTGCATATATCCACCTAGGCATTACGTCTTGCGACATAAACTGCGTAAAATGCATATTGACGCTCTTCGGGAGGTACGTTTGAATTCGTGATTCTCTTTACAAGTGCAGCAGCACGGCTATACGTTTTCGTTCTTTGTATTACACATTATTTTTAGCAGCAATCCATATGTATATAAATAGTGATGGATGGCGTAATCAATAATAATGTTACTGCTCTTAATGCAAAGTGTCAGTATTATGAAGCTGCAGAAGTTAATGGTTTTCGTCGTTAGGATTCGTATTTCGAAGCACGGCAATATTTTTTAAAAAAATATGTAAAAGAGAAAAATGTTCTTTAAAAAAATTACTGCAGCTCGTCTCCTCGTGTCAACCGCGTCGCCTTCTTTTTTTAAAACTGAATAACTCACCGAATTTTTGTTTCGAATGGACGTGAAAACGACTTTTGAAAAAAGGAGTGCAAAAAAAAAAAAAAAAAAAAAATTCGAAAATCTGCAGCTTTTCGCCGCACGCCGACGGACTCGCCATTTTCTTCAAGCCGTACCGCCAAGGAGAAAAGGGTCGTAAAAAGAAAGTTGCCCTGCCAAATCCTTCCCGCGGAAAAAGCCCGCAATTGCAAGAGAGCGCAAAAGAGGAGCGAACGACGTTAGCTCCCGCACCCACTGCCACACATTTTTTACGGCCAAGTAACTAGGTGTAATCGCATTAGCATTAAAAATTTCATCGCTCTTTTGAAAAATTGCGTCCGAAATTGAAAGAGAATTTACCGCGTTTTCGAGTGTCTACGGGTCATGATTTAGAGCCGCGGATAATCTGCTACGTTTAGCTAAACGCGGTACGCGAATGCAAATAAGGTCAGATTATCGCTGTTAAACTCGGGATCGCGTATCAACCGTGGCTCGGGTTTAGGACGGGCTTTGCACTTCTAAATTGGCGACCATAATTTCTAAGCCTGATACTCGGAAAAGTTTTGCGCTCTCGAGATAAACACTTGATCACACTCGCGGAGAGAGAGAAACCTTATTTACCCAAGACCTCGGTAACGAGTAGTTTCTTATTTCACCGGATAAACATTTCGACCTTTAACCTCTTCTCTCACATCAGATAGGAGCAGTGAATTACCGATTAAATCCCGAGCCTTTTATTATTTACCTCGTAAGTGATAAAACGTGTAATTGCGGGAGCCGGCCAATTTGTGTAATAACCGCGCGAGATCCTTATCCGCCTTTTTTGCGGTGAAGGAAAAAAAAACTCGTTTACGGATCCAAAGCATCCGATAGTGTGTGTGAAAAAACAAAACGTACAAAAAAAAAAAAAACAGAGGTGCACCGAGAGATCTTTAATTAGAGCAAACAGCTAACAGTTGCCGATCGACGGATCGAGATAAAAAGCGCGGCGACAAAAAGAAAATAAGGGAAATAAGTGCTCGTCTATTACTGTCCCGGCATCGTCGAAAAAAAAAAAAAAATTCATCGGAACGAATAAAAAAGGCGTATCAAACTTACCACTGTGATTGGATACACCGGGTTAATGATGGTGAACAGCAGCACGTGATTGGGCTTGTTGTTATCTTCCCTGCGAAGCAAGCAGAAGGATCTCCCATAAATAGGGCCACGAAAACGATAACAATTAGCGGCGCTCTCGCGGAGAGAAAGACGGGGATAGAGAGAGACAGAGACAGAGAGAGAGAGAGGGACGGAGAATTAATTAAATCGCTGTCCGTAGGCAGTTATGCCGAAGTTCACGAGTGCCACACCGAGCCACTTTGGCCAAGTCTAATAATAAGAAGTTAAGCCGAGCGTTAAGTGCGCGCGCGATTTGGGCCGACGTCAAGCACGACTACGGCGGCGACGACCAGAAATGACGGAGATTCTCTCCTCTCCCTCTCTCTATCTCCATCTCTCTCTCTCTATCTCGTCTTCCTCCAGCAAAGTCCATTGTTGTCGCGGCGATCTTTACCCGCGCGCGACAACGACGACAGGACTCTCTCTCTCTGTCTCTCTCTCTCCCTCCCTCCGCCTGTCATTACCGCTGCTCGTGATTGCTGGGCTCTTACCTCTTGCGCCGGGGCTCGTCTCCGTATCCACTGTACTCGTGATTCTGAAACAGGAAAAGAAGGAACGTTAGGAAAACCGTATAAAGCGCCTCTGCCTTTTTTAATTAACGCGAAAGGGCGCGCGCTCTCCTTTGCAATTATTCTCCGCGGGGCGCGACGACGACGACGACGACGCGTTTCCACACGTGAGAGCGAAACTCTACGTACGTCGCGCGCGAGAGGTTCCACACGTCGGGAAGTCGCCGGGGTGAAATATCGATTCGCTCGGCGCGAGCGATGCGACGGTTAAAATAGGCGCGATGTTATAAATCAGATTCAGACTGCGTTTATGTTTTGATTTGTCCAAACATTCTGAGCGACACGCTCTCCCTCCCTCTCTCTCTCTCTCTCTGCGGCTGGAAGAGGAGCAAAAAAAAAAAAATCTGGCGCGCGACCAAGAGAGACGGGCGAAGTGACTATTTTATACGCGGTTGACAGAATGTTCGTCGTTTGTATTATTCATCCGCGTAAACTTCAATAGCTCCGGTCCGCGAAAGAATATACATATACCGGGCGGCGAACATCAAAAAGCAATTTCCCCCGCTCTCTCTCTCTCGCAAAATAATATAATTCCGTCTCTCTCGCGGTCTGGCCGGATATTCGCGGAGTAATATATAGGAGCGAACCTACTGACTCACGAACATCCCCCGACGGTTTACTTTATTCAAACCGAAGCAATTACAGTCGGGAAATTAGTCGTAAACACCCACACGACGCGGCACCGCAATTAGATTTATCTCCCCCCCCCCCCTCCGCGGAACACGACAATCGGCCGACCGTCGCCGATCATAAATCTATTAGAATTACCGCGACTTGTTCAACAGATTTTTACGCGTCCGCAGAAAATAGAGTCGAGCACTTTGAAGAAAAGGGCGTCAGACAGGCACGCACACACACACCATAAGCATGCACGCGCTTCCCCCGCCCCCCCCCCCCCCCACGTCTGCGGCGCGGAGAGGCGCACGAGGAGCCAAGCGATGAGTCAGCCCGCGGTTCAGCGACACTAATTTATGATAATAAGAAAGAAATCGGAAGGCGACACCTTTTCCCTCGAGTGCATCTCGTCTCGGGCGCCGGGAGAAGAAAGATTGATCGGGCCCGATAGAGGGGAGAGGAGGAGGAGCCGCCGAAATAATTCGCCGAGGGGAGGAGGCGGAGAAAATAGCCGGGGAATCGAGGACAGGGAAAACAGCGCCACAAGGAGCAATAGATAAGAAAGAGAGAAAGGAGGGCCCCGCGCGAGCCCACCGGTGCTATTAATAAAACGCGTCCACGTGCTCGCCCGTTCGTACGACCAGAATAGTGCACTTGTGAGAGAGAGACCTTAGGGTCACCTGGCATCGCGTCCCGCCGCGGCTTAAAAGAACGCTGCCTTTTCGGACGTTTCGCGCTGCGAGAGGATTTCTTTGCCGGGCGGATGCTGCGACGTTACCGCAATGAAGCAGCTCGAGCATCGCGCTGACGAATTTACCGAATGGATTAGGACGGAAAATGTCGCGTTGACAGATGCAACGCGATGTTGATTATATATAGATGTTTGCTAATGCGAAACTCTGTAATAACGAGCACAATAAACAAACACGCAACTAGAAAAAAGAAAATTGTTTATCAAAAAAAAGGTTTCCCGTGAAAACGAGGCCGGAAATTCGGCCTCCCCGACCGACCCACGCTTTACTGGTTTTAATATAAAGCAAATATTTCCAGCGGGCAAGAAGCCGGAGGCCGCCCGCTCGAAATATTTCCAAGCGGTCCCTTCATCGTCGAGAGCGCGCATACTAATAAGCTTACAAAAGCCAAGCCCTTTACCCCAGATTTACCTCCCGAGTTAATGCCTGTAATCCTCTCCCAAACACAGTCCTCGAAGGACAACAAACATCGGCCCGCCGATCCGAAAATAGCCCCCGACAATTAAGAACGTCGAGCTCCGGGGCTCGGATAATTATTATTCTAAAAGCAATAGTCGCTCTCTGTGCAAACAAACCCGGCGGCTGCTGCATTATTTCTCGATGGCGTGATTGACGCGTCCAGAAATAAATCCGAAAAATCTCCCGAGAGACAATCGAGAGAGAGAGAGAGGAGCAACCGCGTACGCGTATATGTATCGAGTTTCCCCGGACGGGTCTCTTCGAAAGTCCGCCGAAATCCGTTTCTTGCCGCCTCTCCGAGAGAGACAGTTGATTTTTCGCCGAGCTCGAGAGAAATCGATCGGGAGCCTAGAGACGCTCCGAGATGCACATATCCGTCTTGCGTTAACTTTTGCGCGCCGAATGACTAATGATTCGCGGAAATTAATCATCCCGGCACCTGCGCGCTTAACTCCCTTCCCCGCCTCCCTCCCAGTTTTTCCCCCGAAATTCCCTCTCTCCGCCCCGGCGATAAGACCCGAGAGAGCGTCGGTGAAGCGTATCCCCGGAGCTTAGCACAAATATTTTAATTAAATTTATATCGCCTCTGGCGCGCGAGAGAGAGAGAGAGAGAAACGGAGACGACGCGCGTGGTGTACTCTATATGCTCGAGTCTAGAAGCACGCGGGCATTGATCCAAATTCGCGTCTCGGAATGCGAGAGACTTCAAGTACACTAAAGTTTTCGGCCGAGAGAAGAGTAGTTCAGCGCGCGGGCCGAACTTCGCCTTCCTTTCGCGCCTGGCAGTCTTATCGGATGGAGGAGAGAACAGGCGCCTGCCTTCGAATTTTTTTCTTTTTTTCGCCCTCGGATCACTCTATTTTTAAAACCGGGCAAGAGAGAGAGAGGGAGGGAGGAGAAAGGGGCATTCAGGAAAATGATAAATGCCCCTCGCGCGACTAAACGCCCGGAATACCGGGCGGACGGGCGGCTTCACAATATTTTCATATTCCCGGATAATGAATGAGCCGCAATTATCCGCAATTTTTCGTCCCCCCGCCCGGAGAGGAAGCGGGAAGCGAATGCCTGCCTGCTGCTAGCCTCGCGGCGGGCAAAAGCTGCAGCGGCGCGCGAACAGCGATAAACATAACTCTGACTGGCCGCCGGCCAACCACGTGGCCCTCCCGCCTTTTTCAATGGAGTCCACAACCGCTTTGGAAAAGCTCTCTTCCTTTTTATTCTCTCCACCCCCGCCGACGAGGGGGGATGGATTTCCTCTCCGGCCCCCAACTGGATGTATACAGTCCTCCCCGTCGGCGGGGGGGGGGGGAAACAAAGGATTAAAGCCGGCCTCTCGGAGAGAGAGAGAGAGAGGCTCTTCCTCTCGCGCGAAGCGACGACGTCACGCACGGCGAAGAAAGCCGGATTGGCCGGGCGCCAACCACGTGCTGATAAAGAGATTAGGAGGGAAAACAATGTTTATGTTTTACCGCGCCTCGCGTTTCCGAGGCGAGCGCCTACCTTCCCGACCCCCGGGGGATTTTCAATTTTTGCCAGAGCTTTATCGGACCGTTTTACGAGAGGGAGATCCGCAGTTTTACGGCCGCGCGATTTCGAGGGATGCCGAGAGGAATCGCTCCCGATTCTTCCAGCCGACTTGGCTCTCTCTCTCTCTCGCGCGCTTTTCTTTTTCCGTCGGGTGAGAGAGCACAGTCCTCGTAAAAGTCCCGCGCGCGGGAGACTTCGCAAGTGGGTGCCGCCTCCCCCTCCTCCCCTTTCGCGTCGTCGTCCCGAATCGGGAATTTTTCTCCAGCCTCTCGACCGGCCTGCTATTGATTTCGGAATACGAGGAACACACGTCCGTCGCGGGGAGAGGATTGCACTTGCAGCTGCCGCGAGTGTTAACATTATTCATCGTCGACGAGATAATTGGGACAAGCGCGAGTGTCGGCGGAGCCATGAATTATACGCGGGGGCAAAATTAGAGCTTCCCCCCCGCCCGTTGTTTACAAGATCCGTTTAGCCGCACAGTCGCGGCAGCTCTCCTTATGACGGATCATGCAAAAAGGTTCGAGCCTTTGCGCGCGGGAGACAGGTAAAGGAGCTCGCCGAGGACTCAATTCCGCGGCTTGAATTATATTGGACTTGTCCCCGCGACGCTTACCGGGTGTCTCGTCGCGGCGCGCGGTGGGAGTTTCTGGTAGCCGGTCTCTAATCCGCGGCGCAATGGGAAACTGCCCGGCGAATCTCTCCCAGTAAATCATCGCTTCGGCCGAGAGAGGCCAACGGACTTGCCCCGGCTTAAGCCCTGCCTAACAAGCAGCCTCCGCGCGTCCAATTGGATTATTCTCGCTCGGCGGCTTTCCGCGCGCCGCGCTCTATTTTTGGATTAATCAAGCCGCCGCGCAAGCGGTGTACGCGAGAGAGGTGCTACTTGTTTTGGCGTCGCGGGAGAGAAAGAAAAAAAAGAAGCGTCGACCCACTGTTGCAAACTCTCGTCGGGGGGAGCGAGAGAAATTAGAATGTCAATTTGCCGAGGAGGAGAAGTTCGCGACGTCGGTCTTCCGCGGCGCGTTCGCGTCTCGGGGAAATGTCTTGATTCGAAAGCGCCGACTGCTCTCTCTCGCTCTGGCCTCGAATGTGGGACGCTCGGCGCTCCTTTATCGCGCACTTTTGATTTTGAGCTTCTCCAATCGATAAACGGTTCTCTCTCCCGCGGAAGCCCGCAGCGTATATATTCCGTCGATTCACCGCTCCTGAAAGGCGAGAGAAAAGGAGAGAAGAAAAAAAAAGGGAACCCCGACAAAGCGCGGCGTCTAAATAAGAAGCAAAGAAAACCCGGAAGAGAGACGCGGACAGAGAGAGAAAGCAAAGCAGCGTTTCTATTAAAGAATGCATTTTAGCAGGGGCTGCTATCGGTCTTGGAAACAATGCGCGCCTGGAAAGTTCAGCGGCAGCGGCAGCGGTGGTGCTTCGGCCCAACTGGAACGTGAAATTCGTAATCCGCGTGCATCGTTCGCTCGCTCGCTCGCGAGTCGGACAAAGAGCGAAAGAGAGGAAAACGAATAACGAGATTAAACGCGCGCGCGACGCCGAACGTAAAACTCGATTTCACACGAGAGCGAACGAGCGGCCGGAGAGAGAGACAGAGAGAGAGACCTGTCGATTTCTTTCTCAAAAGAACGGCCTGCACGACCGCGCGAAAAGCTGCCAAAAAATTATGTTACGGCTTCCATTCGGAGAGCGCCGCGCGCCCGCGGATTTTCGCGCTTTTGTCGCTTTGGAACGACGACAATTAACGGGGGCTGCTTTTGGAAAATCAAGAATGGGCCGTGATTAAGTTCTTCGCGTTCGCGGGACGAATGGATGTAAATAATTCGTTTGAAACATTTTAGGTTTTCGAGAGCTTTTCTTGTTTTTATCGGGGTGTAACGAGAGCCGAGAGCGCATTCGAAAGGCCGTTAGACATTCAAATGCACTTCGAAAAAGTCGTTCGCGAAAGATCGTTGAAGCCGCGGTGAAGGTATTTAGTTTTAATTGAGAACGCGAGATCTTTAGAAAGTTTCAAAGGTCTAGATCGCCGATAAATTTAAATCGCAAATATATAAAGTATTTTACTCGGCTCTCCTTTCCGGAAAATCCGGCATGAATAATGCAAAACCTACAATACCGCCGTTGTACCAATAAATCAAAAAAACAATGGCAACTTTAATCGACGCCGAGAAAATTTAGCCATTATCTCGGCGCGAGGCGAAGTATCGGCGATCGGATATGCGAACCCGGCAAATTGCGTGTGCAAAAGGCGGCGCGCAACATCGAGGCCGTTAACGTCGAGAGAAGCTCGCTCGCGCGTCCGCGGTATCGGAATCGAGCCGCGCGCGCGCGGAAATAATTGTTCGTTTTACGGTAAAGTTCGCCTCGAAAAGTTGGCGTTCGCGCGCAGATGGCGCCGCCGCCGCCGCCGCGGTTCGACGTGTCTCCCATTCAGGACGTGCAATAGGCTACTTACTTCTGCATTCGGTTTCGCCGGAAAGGCGGAGAGGAGAGAGAGATATATCTGGAAGTTCGCGTCGCGCTGACGCACGGCGGAGAGTCAATTTCTCTGCCGATATAGGCCTACTTCTCGCGTTAAATTCCCCGCGTAAATCACGCGCCGCGGGGGAAGAAGAGGAGAGCGAGCGAGCGCCGAGCTTGAAATATTGGGTGCATTCCGGCGCTTCTTACGGGCCTTTTTTGCCGAGCGGCTGGCGTTCACCCTCGATGCTCGAGGGCCTTGAGAATTCAGCGGTTTATATGTATATATATATATGTATATATACGGAACTGATAAGAGCGTATACCGTCAAAACTTTTCGTACTCGACTTTATCGCTCGTGCACTCATGGCGAATGTGGAGCGCTTTTACAATGCTGTTTTTCTTTATTTTCCTCGCCAGCTTTTTTTTACCCGACTCGTTTTTTGATAAGCCGCCTCGTATTTCATTTCGGGACGATGAGAACTCTCGAGTCGACGTTGAATAAATGTTGCTAAATAATCTCGATTTCGACAAAAATATTCGCGGACTCGTCGACGAGATATAACAATATTGACCCCCAATTTTCCGCGACTCTTCTTCCCTCGTCGAAGGAATGCGACGCAAATTTCGCGATCGAACGACGCGCGACTTCCGCGTACAGCGGCGGCAGTCAGCAGCGATTCGTCAAAAATAGATGCCGCGGCGCTCTCTGCTCCTGACAGCTGCGCAACGACGAGAGAGAAGAAAGGCCTCCGCGAATGCAGGCCGCGTATATGCATGCAGGCAAATTATTTGAGCGGCACGCCGCGTCGTCGCATTATACAATCCCGGCATCCGAGCTGCAGTAATGCTCAGAATTCAGGCCTGCGCTCCGCAGCATCACATCGGGGAGATAGAGAGAGCCTGACAATCGAGCTTATTAGCATTGTTTGCCAGTCGGCGCTCTCGGATATCCGGCCGCGAATCCGCGATGAATGACGGCCCGACGTGCTCGGGTTTTGTTATTTCGGCGAATGGCTGAAATAAACAAAAAAGTAAAAAAAACCGACTGGCACGCACACACGTGCTCGGTTATCCAGAGACACCTATAAGAGCGCGGATGCAGGCAGCGTTGGCGCGTCAGTGCCGCTAATGGCGATGGGCCGCGACGCGAGAGAGAGTCGGAATCCCGAGCCGCAGGGAAGAAGCAAGGTACACGGAGAGTATATTTCGGTCGCGCGCGAGCCTCCTCCGATGGACACTCTGACTTTTCGCCTTGGCACCGAGACACCGAGGAGAAGAGAGAGAACAAGCAAAGCATCGCCCGCCAGATTGATGGGCCTTTTTATAAAAGCGCCCGCTCGGCTCGATGTGTGCCTATTTCTATAACCGGCCGATTCTTTCCTAGGAATCGCCGGGCGGCGCGCAGGAAAACCGCACGCGCAGCCGACCTTGCGATTTTACGCAAGAACGACGACCGTCCCTCCTCCCGCTGCGGGATACGGACGGGAAGAGAGAAGTCGGAGAGGCCGTCACCATCGCGGTTATTACGCACTTCTGGTATTCTTACCGCGCGCTTATCGAACTTTGAACGCCGCGCAAGCGCAGCGCTCCTCTTTTCCAGCGGGTCGCGCTTGATCCCGCCAAATCCCCGCTAGACAGCCAATCTGATGCTCGGAGTTATGCAAATGGCACCGCGTGCGGATCTGTCGCGGGGAGCGACTCCCGCTGTTCTGCTGAATCGAGGATAGGTTTTTTTTTTTTTTTTTTTATTCGTTCGGTAATGAATTTTTATTCGAGCCCTTTTTCCGGGTGGTTTTTTTTTTGAGCTTCGGGAGAATTCCGCTTTTCCGATATCCGCGGAAATTGCTGATTCCATCGCATAAAGTTTGCAGCGACTTGGCCTGGTATTAACCGAGGCTAAATGGAAATCTCATCAATTCTCGATGGGGCCTGCATAATTATTGATTCAATTTTCATGAGTGAGCGGCACAACCCATCAAAATCCCTAAATTACTCGTCGCGGCCATCAATAATTCCGGAAGCGCGCGCCATCAAAAATTCAAATTGCCAATCGCTAATGCTCGCCTTTTTTTTTTTCAATTCCCCCCGGGACTTTTTGCGCGATGTACATCGTTCCGCGAGCGAATTATCAAACGGAAAGGCAGATAAAACCGTAAAAGAAAAGGGCCGAGGAAAATTTTAGGGGGTAACGAACGTAATTACTCGCGAGGCGGCTCGCACACAAGAGGTGCTCGTTCTAGGGGAATGATTTCGCAAATGGGAGATGTAATTAATCAGAGCGCCGCTGGTAAAAGACCTGAAAAGCCTCGCGCGCGGCGCGCAAGGAAGCTTGTTTATATAGCTGCATCTGCGCATTATGCGACCCGCAGCCTCCGCGCGGCTCTCTCCCCCTTTTGTCGAGCGCGGAATCCGAGCTCATTTTTTTTTAATTAATCAGAATAAACGCGTCGCGATAAAATGCTCGAAGCCGCTCTCTCTCTCTCTCCCCGCCGGGGAGGTGAAAATAATTGCCGTTATCAATTCGGGACGGTGGGAAACGGTTGGTTCGCCTTTTTTTCTACTTAATCAAACGAATTTCACCTCGGTCCGTCGAAAGAGGGGCCGCGATTGAAGCGGGTTTTCCTCTTAAATAAAGTACTCCTTTGATCGGCGCGCTCGGCTAATTCGGTAAGTGTACATTGATCACCGTTAAATTTAGCCCGGAAAAACAATCAACAATCGACGATTAACCGTACGAAGGAGGACTCGAGAGTGTAAACAATGCCCGAAATATAAAAGATACACGGCATTTTATCACTCGTTATCGTACCTCAAATCAGATCTCTCTCACGACGTAATTAGGCTGATCGAATCCGCCGAGGGCGAATGTCAAATCCCCATTCGAAAGCGGGAACAATAGCCTCGCCAGAAGTAGGCGACGAGAAGAGCGAGAAAAAGGCCAGAAGCGAGCGCGGGGCAACGTGTTAAGTAAGTATAGGCGTATGTAAACGAAAGTGTCGACAAAGAAGATTCCGGAGGGCGCAGCAGCGGCTGAATGAAAGCACATAACGTAATGCGCAGTCATTAGTCAGAGAAGTCTTAAAGAGAGACAAAAGCTAATAATACGTCGGTCTCGAGGCGACGACGCTCTTTTCGCGCTCCGGCTTTATTCTCCCTCTCTCTCTCCCGCTTTCCTCCCGCTGATATTTCACGGCTACGTCCGCAGTCCCTCCCGATCTCTGCTGAATCGTTTCCCGATGCTCGGCGTAACCTTTTGCGTAACTGGCGGCTGCCGCGATTCTTATTGCCTCTGGGAGGGATTATTATTCATTCGGCACTTGGGGCCGGTACGATTTGGACACTCGATTTTTGAGGAAAATCTTTCGAGAATCGACGAGGCGACGGTCCGCGACCCTTGCGCGATTTCCCGCTTCCTCGGCCGAGGTGATAAATGTTTGGGGAACAATGACAGTTCGCGCCGAGTTGGGGGAGGGAAGATCTTTAAAGGCTCTTATCTCCGTCGAAGGAATCCATTATCGCGCGGCGTGAAAAATGGTCTCCCGTGAAAATTAGCAAACTTTTTGATTTATCGCCGGTTTTGCTGTTGATATAAAGTATCATACACTTTGATAGTGGCGGCGGTAGTTCCTGAATTCTTCTCCCCCTCTGGTGTCTGTGTATATTTTCCCCTACCGTGACATAAGGCGGCAATCGTAATAGTCGAATTTATTCCGCCGAATTCGGTCGTCCCCCCCTCTGTGGAAATAATGTACCGAGGTGAAGGATCGCTGCTACTTAGCTTTTTCCCGGCCGTACGTCTTTCTGCGCTTTAAATTTTTAAAGTGGAATGTACCAACTCTTGGAGGCAAAAGCAGCGAGGTACTCGTTCAATGTTTTTCCATCGATTTCCTATCTCGAGTTGTAAATAGAAAAAAATGCCGAGCGCTGTTTAAGGAGATAAAAATCGCGAGAGATAAAAAGCGGGGGGTAGGTAAAAGGTAGCTCTGGTGAATTTGACGAAAAAGCGGAGGGAAAGCGGAAGAAGGAAACGTCGGCCAGTCTTCCCCATCGGTTCGATATCGGCTCGCCTCGCCTCGTCCCCTCGGCACATCGGACGACGGGTAGGTGAGAGAAAAAAAGAAAAAAAAACGGGGAGAATGTAACTCGAAAGCAGCGAGGGAAAAGCGGATAAAGATCCAGAGCCGTAAAAGCGAGGAAAAAGCTTTCGTATGTTATTAAGCTCCGACTGGAGGCGCAATCGATATGCTTCCGACAACTCGTGTGTGACAACAACAGAGGAATACTACATAATCTGCCTCCGGAATCCCGAGGTCTTTGGCCTCTGACACACTATGATGGATTATGCGAGCCGGCACTTTTACCCCTTTCCCTGCGAGAACGAAAGCTCGCGCTCGCTCTCTCTCTCCCTCTCTCGTATTTTAAGCTCCTGAAAAAGAAGCGGGTAGCCTGCAGTTGGCCGTTTATGTAAGCAGCGAGTCGTGTGAGCAGGGGCTCGTCGAAGAGAAAGAGCCCGCGAGAGGTGGCGTGAAAATAAAAGAACGTTGCGATTAGGTAGATCCCGCGAAGGTATAGGTACACTGTTACGGGAACGCGTGGCGCGTTCTCGTCTGTCGGCGTTCACGAAATAATCAATATATTTCGTGGCGAGTCTGCTGGCATCGGCGCTGCTCCAGCTCTCTCTCTCTCTCCCTCTCTTATCCCCCCTCCGCGAGTCCTGGCGGTCGCGGCGAACGCCGCTCTCGAGAGATAACAGGTTGTCGCGAAAGCAGGAAGTAAGAAAAGCCGAGAGGCGGCCGCCCCCCTCGAGGGGCCACTTGCAGGAGAGGCCAGCCATTTCGGTGGCGTCCGTAAGCGAGATGGAGTGCGCGCGCGTCTCTTATCGGGTTGCCAGGCAATCGCGCGCTGCGAGGTTAGAGCTCTCACCCTGTGTCCGGACTCCTCGAGCCTCTGCCGCTTCGAGTGGGGCCCGTCCCCGTTGAAGGCCATCTCTTGCTCCTGGCTGGACAGTTCTGCTGCTTTCTCCGACTCCTTTTTCTGCTCTGCTCTGCTCTCCTTTCCTCTCGCGCTCTTCTCTCTCTCTCTCTCCCTCTGCTCCGTCTATCTGTGGCACCGGCAACGGCGGTTCACGGGCAGACTGCGCGAGAGAGCTGCAGCGGTGGCGGCGGCGGCGACTGAGACGACTCTACTCTCTCTCGTACGACGGGGCGAACGAGTTGCGGCGAGGCGCGTCAGGCGAACCACCAGCGACGACTAACCGAAGCGAACCATGTGCCGATGTGCGGAATTGCGAGAGCGCTGCGCTCCCTGCCGCTCATTCGTCGCTGCTGCTGGCAAGCCAACATGGCCGCCCCGCGAGCCAATCAATCCACCTATCCCCCGAAGTCCCGAGCCACCGCGAGCTTCCAGGCTAAGGCTCATTTCCAACAGCAAACAAAACAAGTGCACATGCGCGAGGTTCAACGATCGCCGAATAGCCAGCTGCCGAGAGTGCGAGAGACTTTTTTTCCGATGCTCAGAACAACACGGAAAACCAATGAGCTATATGTGCCGCGAAGCTGCCTATCTAGGAGCAGCGCAGCCTGCTGTGCTCGCCGGCTATCGAGCATTGCGAGAAGAACAAAGAGAGATAGATTTTTAGTATATATGCACTGTCTCGCCTCTTATTCTCTCGAGACTTCGGTAACTTTAGTTATGTGCATTTTCTTCCTTATCTTGCTTGATTAAGTGGCTTTGAATCCTGAGGGTAAAATTTTTTTTTGGACTTTTTATTACCTTTTGCGCTACAATGTCAACTACCTACATTTCTTACACATCTTCTAATTGAGGGTATTCAAATTTTGTAAAATTTTTATGGCACCAGGTAGTCATCATAAATCAGCAAACACTTCGGCTCATAAATCTGCTTCCTTCGATCCTAATCTGTTATTCAGCACGGTAGCATCTAGGTACCTAAAATGATCTCTAGGGACAAACGATCGGAGAACATTCTCGTTTAGGGCCGACGCGCCATCTGCCAGTAACGCTCGTCCAATGACAGATCACAATATCATTCGCGTACGAAGCAGCGTACGCATTATTCTCGTACGTGCTGCAGCGTTGTTTCAACTTGTGCCGTCCGCGCTCGTGCAAGAACGTAGTATTCGCGTATGAAACTGCTTTCGACTCCGTCAGTTTCAGTGCAGGAAAATTAGATATAGGTACCGATCCTAGCTGAGTGGTGACTTTGCTACCGCTTCACGTGCCGCTCCTGCGCGAATCGAGCGACTGTGTATCGCCTCCTTCATGACTTTTCGCGAACCTCGGTAACGACCTCGACGTTTGACGAATTGTTAGTTCTTTGTTGTTTGTGCTCTCGCCTGTTCAAGCGCTCGCTACGATGAAGTCTATGATTTTCAGTTTTCCACGGAATTCGTGAATTTTCTGCGTCGACCCAAGTGCTGCACCCTAGTTTGACTCACGGCTTCTTTCTGGAAGAGTAAGGAATCTTTTTCTTTGCGACTTCAACTAATAGTGAACGATGGACGACGACGGAGTTGCAACAACGTTGAACTTGATTAATCTACCGGATATTGTTATCGAAATGATTCTTTCTAAACTTACTTACGATGACATAGCCAAGAGCAGAATTGTAAGTTTGTTTTTTATTTTATTTTCATTTTTTTTATTTTTTTTATTTTAAAATCTTACAGTACATTGTAATTTCTTTACAGGTTTGCAAAACCTTTGACAATATATGCAAAAAACTGCTCAATCGAGGGTTCAACTTGATGGAAAAATATCACGCACAATGTTTAAGAGCTGTAAAGAGTCAATTACCACGCAGAGAATCCGAAAGAAGAAGTCATCCCCTTGCACGTCATTGTGATATATTAACAGCTATAGAAACCAGAATTTCTATGTTGTCTATGACATTCACAAAATATGTTGACTTAAATCTGTGCTGTTTCATACCTGGAAAGGTGAGTTAGATAAGAAAAGGAAAATATTTCAGAGAAGACTAATTTTCCTTTCTTTTTCAAGGTAATCGATGAAATATTCAGAGTTTTACGTCAAATAAGAGTTTCAAAAACTCCTCCAAGAACTCCTGAAATTCTTCAGGAACTTAGAGATATAAGCAGTATGGCCATGGAACATTTTGATGAAAAGATCTTACCAGAATTTAAACACAGCCTTTGTTCTTCAGTTGTTGCCAATGGAGGTTCTTACGAAAGTCTTCTAATTCATCAACACAATTCTACTATAAAAGGTTCTCCACTGCCACTCAATCTGAATCCAGATAAAATTAATCAAACGTTCAAAAAGATTTATAGTCGTACCAAGAAAAATAAAATGACAGTCCTGTGCGTGAAAGGACAAATTGGTAAAATGAAATTAAGAATGAATAGACAGTCTTTTCAAATGAGGCTTCAAAGCTTAAAAATTCAAGAGCATACAAAAAAAATACAAGATCAAGATACTCAATTGGCTGAAATGAGAAAACACTTGGAAGAATGGGAGCAAAAATTAGGAGACTTAACAGCAGAGTTAAGTCGTGCTAGAGAAGAAACACAAAAACCAGATGCATTAGAAATTGGTAAACGAAAAATTGCGGAAATTACTGGTCCTTGTGAAGCTAGTTTACTTAAAACAAAAGAACTTGCAGCAAAGAAACGAAAATTAATCGTAGAGCGAAAGTCTTCTAGTGATTCGCAAGATGTTAAATTCAAAAAATTCATGTCAGAACTGCTTGCAGATACTTCAGTGGATAATATTGACTAATTGGATTTTTACTCAAGAAACATTTTTATCTCTTTAATTTATTAAGTCTACCTCCCGCAGTAGTTGAATACTCATTTCATTATTTGTAAATTTAAAATCAGTTTAAAGCGGAACTAATTTGGTTATTTTTAATAAATATGTCGAAAAACTCTGCTCATATTAGCAAATAAAAACATATCTTTTTAACATTCTAAATTTTGAATAATTTAAAAATTCTAAATTAAAATAATGCTAATTTAAAAAACTTTATATTTATGGGAGAGTGTTCAGAAAAATGACTGAAATTGTAATAAGTTAAGGCCAATATCATTAAGCAATGCTTAGTTATGTAATATCTGAGAAATTTATACAAGTGAGTTTATATTTATGTAAATAAGTATAACGATTTTGTAAAATACATTTTTGCTCTGTGAATTAGATAATTTTTTTAGGTAGTTATAAAATGTTTAAAAAGTAGCTGAAATAAACTATATGTTTAAAACAACGATTTCTGTGCAATAAATTTATTCCAAACTTGAATGAATTTTTGCTCCAAGGAAATTTCAATTATTTAACTTAAGTGCGTTTTTATCTTTAAGTTCAGAATTTCTTAATAATTTTTTCCGCAATAAAAATGTTAATTTCAACAATGCTGAAATTGCAGTCTCCATTGGTTTGTGAAAAAACGATAAAAGCCATATTTAATTATTTTTCCAGCGAGACCATTAGTTTCAAACAATGAGCCTGTAACAAATTCAAAGTGCAGTTTTAAATGCTATTTACATTTTAAGCCATTCAGTGCTTTTGATGAATCTTTACCAATTGACAGTATAATACTAGATTTAAAAACTACATGATGATATTGTCACTTGTGACAAATTCTAAAAAGTTTCAAGAATTGATATTTTACAAAAAAATTGTACATAAATTGTTTGTGAAGTCATTATCAATCAACATCTTTACATTTCGAAAACAGGTAATCAATAGGCTTAATTGCATAATAAATGAAAGCTAAATTCATAAATAATATTCATAATTTTAAGATTTTCAAACTGTAAAATTTCATGTATCTGCAAAGTTTATATCATTTACTTTAAAATAAATTTACCGTTAGTTTAAAGTTGTTGCCTTCTTCTACGACACCTTAGCACTTTCAGTAAAATATCACGAACTTCTGCTTCATAGTCAACTAAAAAATAAAATAAAATTTTATATTTTACTTTAAAAATTTTTGCATCGATCGAAAGCAATATTACCATTAGGTATATGAGTAAAATTTATAATCGTTTGAATAATGCGGTCAAAAGAGTCTTCTCCATCGTTTATTTCGGGATGTTCAGTTTCAACAGATGACTCTTCTTCTACATCTTCGGGTTCCTGTAAAATTAGTTATAGTTTCAAATTTTTTTTCATCATTGTAAGAAAAAAATATTACCGATTCATAAGTAATTTTAGACTCTAGGATAGAAGATGCATATTCTGTCATTGTTCGCGCTGTAACCAATTCTTCCGGTGGTATATTCATGATTTCATCATAAATAGCCGCGTGAGCAGCGGTTAGGCAAATTTTCTCTTCCTCTGGCTCTTTCATCCTTTCAAATTCTTTTTCCACTTCTGGCAATAGGAAGCTGTATACCATATCCGATACCATTCCTTCCACGTCTATCTTATCAGTGCTAAAATAGAAGCTTAATAAGGATCCAAACGGAATTAAATTTTTTTTGTTACTTACTCTTCCATTGAAGCCGTCATATTTTCTACCTCTTTGGCTAAATCAACAATATATCTTACAGCGTTCTTTTCCGATACCCATTCGACTCCTTCTTTGACAATATCCTTCAAATAAGTTTCAACAGATTGCTGGTTTACTTTCAAAATCTGCCGGAATATTTCATCCAATTCTTTGGCGCGATTTCTTTCGCATTGCTCCTTGCCTGCTCGAGTGATATCCTCTTTGATTTTTTGTCTTTCCGCAAGCAAAGCAAGTGCATGCTCTTTCTTTTCCTTCTCCAAACGAACTAATTCCTTAAAAAATTTTTTTTTTTAACAAAATAAATTGAAAATTTAAATTTAGTCGCGAGCTTCGTACAAAACTATAAAATTTTTACTCTGTTCAAGAAGTTTAAGATTTTTGCAATCGTTTCGCCTTCGAGGGACTCGAGAATTTCACTGACGCGGTTCTCCAGTAAAGTTTTGCTCTTTTCTTCCTCCTGCAAATGCTTCAAGTGCATCACTTGTTCGGCGTCCTGCTCCAAAGCGCGCGCCGATCGCAGTTCCTCGATCAGTTCTCTGTAGCGGTACCTGCCTTCGAGAATCTACGAATCGTTTACGGATTTTTATTTTCATTCCTTGGCACGCTTAAAATCTAAAATTAGCGAGGCGTATTACCATGCATTGCAGAGCGCGTCCCCTAACTAGTTTCTGGAGTAATTTCGACGATTCGTTCACTTCGTCTTCGACGTTTTCGATATCCGATCGGCAAGGCGTCGGCGGGACCACTGGTATTTTCTGCTTGCGTTTAAGTAGCGTACAAGTTTCGGACAACTCCATGGTAAGTCTCTTCGTGTCGAGATTGCGGTACAGATCCGTGAGTTTCTTCTCGCTTTTCTTTGCTGCCTTCGCACACGACAATATACCACCAGTCGGCGCGGAATAGCTTGGTTTCTTGGCAGGCAAAAGCCAGCTTGGTAACTCGTCCACTTTGCTATCTATTCCAGAGAAATCAAGTTATATTGCCTTCGTCGAATTTGAAAAATGTAAGAAAAAAATCATCACCCTTAACAGGTTTTTCGCAGATGTTCTTTTTAAGAACTGCCGAAACGTCGTAGCGGGCTCGGATTTTGAAAACGTTCGCGTATCGTTCGTTGTGCTTTTTGATCATGTCTTTCTTCTCGAAGCGGGCTTTGAAGGCGCGATGATCGCAGGTAATTTTGCGCAGCTCCCGCGAAAATTTACTTTTTATTTTTTTTATTTCGTGCTGCTTGCGTTCGTTTAGCCACTGACTTAACTTTCTGCACCTGGCCTCAGACTTCTTCGCGCTTTCGTGTTCTTTGCGTCGCATCACCTCTTCTGCTAATTCCAGACGAAAATTCATTAAACATTGAATTTCCTTTAATAAAAAAAAAAAGAAATTATTCCTTTTACGGCAAGTAAAATTAAAATTAATCGACAAGGTAAAAGTTGTTTTACAGCATCTTTGAAAGCCCACTGGTCAGTCTCGAGTGCCGTGATTAATATCACGCGCAATTTCTTGTTGGCTTCTGTATCCATGGGTGGAAGTATTCTTTCCCAGGCTCTTCTCGCTCTCATTCTGTGAATGATCTCCACTTCGTGCTGTCCGACCGGTAAGCCATCGTTCCACTTCAAATAGGTCAGCTGTAGGGCCTCGGGATCGTGTCCTAAACCAAAGCAAAAACTTTACCTTACATTAAAAAAAAAAAAAAACGTTGTTACACTCCGCTCTTACCTGGCCTTACTTCGTACGGCGGCTCCCATGGATCAGTTTGGCACTCGCTTTCTCTGTAGTCCGTTTGCGTGCCTACACTTTTAAAGCACTCGCTCAAGTGTTTCAAACCGTAATATTGCTTTTGAATGTCTTTTACGGCGCTGCCCAAGACACTTCCGTCTAAATGGCTTGAGATCCTGTTGCTGGTTACTTTTGGTTCTTGTAGGAATTGATATTTGTAGCGATATTGCAGAATTCTTCTGTGATCGATAACTTCGGAGTAAAAGCTTATTTGGTCCATGCTTTGGGAGGTCCTTAAATATTTATCGTTTACATTTAATTTTTAAACGATGATTTAGAAATAAAAAATGTAATAAATATCTTACTCTGTTTCGAATCGTTTGCAATATTGCTCTGGACTTATCAATTTCGGTTCTTGTAAGCTTCGACATGCTTGCTGCAGTAAGAAAATCCATTATTTTTTTATTCAAACATTTTTAAAAATAAAGATTTTTATTAAAACTTCACTAACTAGGAAGCACGAGTGGACGTGGTCGACTTCGCACATCGTTTCTAACAAATTGGGACTGTAATCCAAAATCATTTTGGTTAGAAAATCTGTGACTCGCGTTGCAAAGTACTCAATGCAACTGTCAGAAACTAAGAGGCGTTGGAAGAAACAAATGCCGCCAAAGCAAGAGTGGTAATAAAGGAATTATAAAAATAAGTGAAAATAATTATACTTACTTACTATGCGAGAGTTGCGATTGTTAGGAAAAGTTTACTACCCGATTCTTACCATTCAAGAAATATTATTGATCAAACAAGCGGTAACTATTGATACTGGAATAGAGGTATTAAGAAGAATACACTTATTGAACGAAAAACCGCAGTTTCACAAGATTTTTGGTATTTATTATTTGTACATCTTACATTAGATTGTATTTTTTTGATTTTACAAATATTTAAAACAATCAATATCAAATGGACAGACTTCTTTCGTGAAAATGTCGCTTCTGATAGATATTTTTAATGTCAACAAAAAACATTTACATTTTACAAATTTCACGCTCTATTGTCTTTTAATTTTTTAATTATTTATGCTATAAATAAAAATGTTCACATCTCATTTCAAGAATATCTTCGTTATAAATGTTGTTATAGAATGATTAATTTACGATCACATCACACTGGGGGGAATAATTACATGCGGCAAATTACTAAACGTACCATATAAATTACTTTAAAATCTAGTAAATTTTTATGATTATCTTGCGCATAATTACAACGAATCCATGAAAGATTTTTATTTGATGTTAGTAAAATAAAATCTACCTCGATTTAGATTATAAAGTGAAGCAAAATCAATTTGACATATAATTTTTCCCCAGAATGTGAAATATGTAATTAATTATATATGTTTGTTTTACAATGACATCTGATCTCAGTACACCGACATAAACTACCATTAAACATCTTTCATTCATTGTCACATGCATTTCAGTTATTTTATTAAATGATTATATCATTCCTATAAAAGTTCTTTCATTTTCGGAGTGGTTCGAAATATCCGCTTCCCAAAGCTCCTAAGTGTTGAGGCCAACTTTGTTGCTTGGAGATGTCTTTACATGTCTGACCTGGAAGCATATCTTCAGGACAAGAGCATTGTAATTGCATTCTGTATATCGTCATTTGCCCAAGCGCAATTTTCGCATTTTCTTTGTCTGTCGCTTCTTGATAACTCTGATAGTTTACTCCGCGCGCCGCTAAGCAATTACTAATTATTGTTTCTTTATCTTCAGCCGAAAGTTTTTTTTCTGATTTTTTTTCAGTTATTTCTATGCACCTCAAGTCTTGCTGCAATAGAACAAAAGGTGTCATGGCAGGTGGTAGCCAATAAGTAGAAAAAATTAAATCTACAGAATTTTTGTCAGTATTCAATGATGGAAGCAAGATTCCGGTTGGTGGCTGCCTTTGCATTCCAGTCGGTTTGATCCAAGGATCAGAGTCATCCGCTTTATTTTGTCTTTTTAATCTTTTTAAGAACTTTGCTACGCGATAATCTTCAATTAATTTTGCTAACGGACTTCTTGTTTTTACTTTTGTATATTTTTTATCAATTTTAGAGGCCTTATTTTGTTTACTTTCATTTTGACTTTCTAATGCGGCTCGCTTTCTTCTATCATCGAGAGCTTCAGCATCCTTTATATTATCTACAAAATCGATATCAGGAATATTCATGTAATCAGAGCTATCTTCAACGTTGTTTGATCTATTAAATGGTAGCGACGAATAGTAATTATTTTGTTTGCTCTGCCCATTTGTATAATCCATACTAGGATCCAATTGATTCTCGACGTCATTTGTATCATTATTTATGTATCTAACATTATTCTTCTCGCTTCTCTGAAGTCGAATTTCATTTAATTGACGAGATGCTATCATTCTATCATCTTCATCATCATAAGCCTCATCATAAGTATCATCAGTTTGTATGTTATTTTCTTTAGGCTTATCGTTTTCCCACTTATTATTATTCTTCCATTCTTCGTCGTTTAGTTCATCTAATGCCTTATCTAAGAAAATTTCAGGTGGTTGTTCATCTCCTGAATTATCGTATTTTATACTTTTTGGCCCAGGATAATAATTTTGGATTTCTTGGAAATCATTATTTTCGACGTTTTTATGTCTGATATTATTATTATTTACATTGTCATTTTGAATTATAGGTTCATCTGGAGATTTATTTGAAACAATGTCTTCTTGAGTATTTGAAAAATCAGAATGTGAATTGGTGTAATCTTCAGCCTCCTGTCGTGGATCTACGGTAAATTTAAATTCCAATTTTTCCCAATCTGGAGAACGATATAAAGGTAATCCAGGTGGTTCAACATGTTGACTAAAAGCAAACAAAGAAGTAACAAGGGTGCTGTTAAATCTTAATTTGCACAAGTCGGCATCGGTATTAGCATCTTTCATATTTAAAAATTTATATTTATCTTTTTCGCCTTCGTGATTAAGACAATTTGCTGACCAATGCAAGAACCAATCATTTCCATAACCATCAACCGTTACAGATAAGCCAGATAATTGTGCGCTTAAAGTATCTTCCATTGGCGCTTCTAATAACGGTTTTCCAGTTTTTCCGTCTAATATTGTAGCAGTTGTATAATAATATACTGGGAAGCCAGGACCAATCTGATGTTTTACCATAAAATCTGGTACTTTATCGTCATTGTAATACCCAGGTACAGGTATACTGATAACTTCTGAATTAGGTATTGTAAAGTTCCAGAGTTCCTTAAAAGTGCGACCATCAAATGCCATAATTGTAGCATTGAAAACGGCAACTATAATGTCTTCTGTTCCGTCCGAATTAAGATCAATGAGAAGAGGAGGCAGTGAAATACCTTTTCCTTCTCCATGATGAAGTTCCAGTAATTTCTAAGAATTAAAGAGTAAACATTAATAAAAGGAAAATTATGAATTATTTGCTTAGGTTGAATTACAACTGAACTTACATAATCTCCTTTTAAAAGCTGTGAATGTGGAATTATATAAAGTCCTCCAGATTTATGTTGATCATTAGCTACCAATACAAAATAAGTTTCTCCATCTGGATGAACAATGACTTCTGGTGCTACAAACAACTGTTCATTGCCAGGAAAATTCATACTATTAATTTTATTTCCATTTTTCCCTGACAATAATATTATTTCAGACCGTCTTCCGTCTGACTGCCAGGTGTGCGAAGCAACAACATCTCCTACTCCATCATAATCAACATCTGCTATATATCTGACATCATAAATGTCATAGTATTTTTGCATCAGAGATAGATCTTTAGGTGGCACCTCCCATATACTAGTTCCATCTTGGCCATTGATGGCATGAAGGATTCCTCCACGTCCAGCTATTACACAATCTTTTACATTATCTCCGTTCAAATCAAGGCCACAGTCCACTGCAAATACTGCATGAGGAGTCCAGTGGGTCCAAATAGTTTCTCCAGACTTTCCATTTAAGGCTAAAACACCTCCCAAACAGGGTGCCTTTTGATCAAAGTACATCGTACAAACGTAGTCAGGTGCATCTGGTTTATCCAACCCTGTTTCATATATTTAAGCTGTTAATAGATTCATTTAACACTTTAGATGCATACTACTGTGCAATTGAGCTTAAATTTTTATAACAGATTTTATACAAACATATAAGAGATAATATCAACAATTTTTCAATTGCACATTAAATTAAAAATAATAAGTAAAAACTAAAGCTGAATGAACATACATAAACATGAATGAACCTTCCAAAACATAATAAAAATTCACCTGTCAAAATATACATAATAAAACAGAATGGAAATCAAAGAAAACTCTGCAAAAAATATAAATTAAATTAAAATTTGATTAAACAAGAATTAAAAAAAAGGCAAATAAGGATTAATCTACTATAGTGTACCTGTACTAAATCCCACTATAATGTCTTCTATACTGTCCCCATTTACATCGTTGCTTCTTAATGGGGCTTCTGATGTAAGTTTTGGAATAGTTCTTGTCCACTGAATTTTTGAGTTCAAAGACGTACAAGGAACAATATGTTGTTTATCAAAAGTGTCTTCTTTCTCATGACTAAACCAATTTCTCCATAAAGTTAGAGGAAGAGGAAATTTGGTTACAATAATTATACATAGTATAACTATGCCCAATACTGTGAGCAATCCTAATAAAGTGTAGCAAAAAGGTGCAAAAAGAGTTTTGTACGGTACTTGTGATGACTCTGAGAAGTGAGCTTTACACTTTCTGCGAGGAGCCATAAGAGGCCTTTTCATTACACTATCATCATCAATTTTTAAAATACCATTTTTTCCATCGCGAATGAATACTTCATCATCGACGTCGCTTAGATCTTCGTCGTCGAAGCTATCTCTGACAGCCACTCGAGGCAATTTGGGATATACTCCAGCCATCTGTAATTCATAATTACACTTTCATTAGTTTGCAAAAAGAAACATAACCTTCGAGTCTTTAGTCAAATCTAAGAAATGCACCACAAAAAATCGTGAAATGCGCATTTTTTGCTTCTCGCGACAAATAAATATAAAAAATGTTTTCCTTGGCTTAATCAACAGTAAACTTACGATTGTATAGAATTCTAAACTACTGTGCGTCGCAGGGAATCACACTTGTAATCCTTCCATAAGCAGATCAATGTTGTTAAGAAAATCCATTTGTCAAAACACACGCACACACATCTACGCTAAACTAACCGTCGAACATTGAAGTTTACTATGTGTTTATCTCGAGAAATAAAAAATCTTGTTTCCTACGCCCAATCTTGAATCAGTCTTCGTGTTTCCTGGAAAGCTCGGAGCAGGCGCGAACCGCCTGGGAATTTCGCCCACGAAGCATCAGCCCTCTTTCCCCAGGCGGCGCCAACTTCAAAAATCTCAGATTCCAGTAAACACACCAATCACGACGACAGATAAAGTCGAGAGTTTCGTCATTAAAAGAGATGATTATTACACAGAGATGATATTTACAGAGAAAATTATGCGGAGTCGACCTTCAGAGAACGGAAGCGGGAAAAAAGAGTCGAGCAACGTTTACGTGGAAATCCCGGCAAGCTGGGCGTTTCTCCCGAGCTTGCGGCGCAAATACACGCACACAAACGTAGAAAGAGCGAGAGAGATGAGATCGCGGACGTCGATAACCCGGGATAGAGAGCTACCCGCAAGTAAGCGAGCGAGAGCGCACGTGCACGCATGCATCATCACACAGCTACTCCGAGTCAAGGGTCGCGATTAGAGGAGTGAGAGAGAGCGCACGCTTTTAATTTTCCTCCCAATTTATCTCTCTGAACCGAGAGAAGTAGAGAGAGCATTTTCAATAAACATCGAGCGGCGGCGAGCGCTTGATACACAAGCCACTCGGTCGTGTCTGTGCCGAGCGATCATCGAATAACAAAGGGCAATTATAAGCAATATAGCATCAGTGGCAGTTACGCGCGATATATAGCGAGCTGCTCAGCTCTTACGCACTCGGACGACAAGACAGCTAACCAGTAGGTCGCTAACCGAGCTGCCGTTCAGCTGAAACCGATAGCGATAGCAGAGCGCTTCTTTTTTGCCCTTATCGCGCCAGACGTCTCGCGACGATTCCTCTTCTCTTCGCTGGTTTTCGAAGCACTCCTTCGAGGCTATGGTCAGCTAATTCTTCTTCAGTAAGCTATGCATCCTATCTGCATCCTCGTGGTCTTCTGCTTAGGACCGGTCTGGGCGAGCGACTTTGCCGGTCCAGGTAACAGTAGCAGGTACGTCTTTTGTATTTTGAATCTTAGAACGCCAAGTTCCTTGGGATTTGAAAGCTTTCGAATGCAGGATCAGAGGCTACATCTTCACCGCGCCAAAGAGGCTAATAGCAGGAGAATCGGAGAACGTGTGCTTCTCCTTGCACAATTTAGAGCCGCCGATTCACGTGACCGTCGACCTTCTGGGATCGTCGAGTTCGCCGAAGCCATCGAGCAATGCCGAAGAAGACCTTCTCGGAAGCGTCAAGTCGACGCTCAAGACCGGTCAGTTTGAGCGCACGCTCTTTTCATTATTTATATTTATTTAAAGTATCCGATCGATGGAAAAATACCAAGACGTAGACAAAGCATGGCTTGATACGAGAGAAAGAGAGGGAGAGAGGCGGTGCTGATGGTGGTAAATTGAAATTGCCGCGACTTCCGGCGGGGAGCCGGTAAGCGACTGATTGAAAGGCTTCATGCTCTGTCGTTCTCGCAATGAAGCAAGCTGAGACGATTTATTGACGCCAATTGCTCAGGATACTCTTTTAGCTTCTGCTGTCAATGAGCTTATTTAGACATTTATCGCTTTGAATGATTATTTGTAGGTGTCGAGTCCTGCTTGAGTCTGAAAGTTGCCAGCAATACAAAGTACACCGCGGCTCGATTGAGGCTGCGGATGAAATTCGATAAACACCCCGAGTACGTAGTGGACGCCGAAAAGAGGGTTAACATCGATCACGATGCGCTCGTCACCTTCGTTGAAACTGACAAGCCGATATATAAGCCTGGACAGGATATAAACTTTAGGATTCTTACGATTAAGCATGATCTTAAGCCCTATATAAAGCCGGTAAATATTAACGATTGTTTACGCCGTACTTATCATGTTTTTAGAACACTAATTTGGCTTCCAGATTACCAAAGTATGGATAGAGAATCCGTTCGAAGTGCGCGTGGCGCAGTGGGTGAACGTTACTACGGAAAACGGTATGGCTCAGCTTTCTTTCCCGCTGTCACCTGAACCTAGTCCTGTATGTATCAAGTTTTTATTTCAATGTATTTTATGTTAAACTTTATTAATTAATACTGTTTTTAAAGGGTATCTGGAAAATCAAAGTCGAAAAAACGAGGCCTCAGCTAATTCATACAGCCACCTTTGAAGTAAGGAAATACATTCTTCCTCGATTTCAAATAACGATCGGAGCTCCAGCTTACATTCTTGCTGACGCGAAAGACGTCACTTGGAAGGTCTGCGTCAGGTTCGTAAAGCAAACACTGTGCGCTGAAAATAAGAAAATATGTATTAAAACGTATTAATGTCGAATTACAGGTACAGCTACGGACAACCGGTCAAAGGCACACTGTTGCTTAGTTTAAGACCGCAAACTCCAATTTGGAAAAGAAAACCGACTATCGCTGAAATCAATTACGAAAAGAAGGTGAAGTAAAATTGATCAAAGGTCAAATAAATCGATCATGAATTTAATGAATAATTTATTTCCCTCAGTTCGATGGCTCGTCTGACGGATGTACGAATTACACTGTAACTGCACAAGTCATTGGCTTGCCTCATTGGAAGGTCGCACCTAACAATGTGATCTTGTTGGCAAATTTTACTGAAGCAAAAACTGGGGTAGTCGAGACGGCTACTAGTCGTACCCTGGTTATGCATCAGCCTCTGAAGCTTGAATTCTCGCCACATACGCCAAAATATTTCAAGCCTGGTCTTCCATATCATGGAAAGGTACGATAAGAATCGATTAATATTTGAGTTAAACTAAGTTTATGCATCATTAATAAACTTTTTTTACAGTTAAGGGTTTTAAAATCCGATGCGTCTAATCCAGCACCGAATGAAAAAATTCAACTTTGCTTAAGAATTAGGCGAAAGGATGAATGGCAGCGATCAGTCGTCGAATGTCGTAATTTTACATCTGCGAATGCCGAAGGCTTTTTAGATTTTATTGTGCCTCCGCAAAATAAAAACATTGTCCTTCTCAGTTTCGTAGCAACTGCAGTTGACTATCCAACTAAATACTACTCTCCCGACAAACGCTGGCGGGTAAAATGCATTGAATTAGATCTAATACAAGAACTGTTTTAGCAAATTGTGTCAAATATTTAATATGATAATTCTTTAAAGGTCTTCGTAGATCAGCCCTCTGCATACATTGACGTAGAGCCGTGGTACTCGCCATCATCCAGTTACTTGTCGGTGAGCCGCGGCTATCAGCCGGTAGTTTGCGGGGAAAAATACTCGTTCAACGTCATGTATACCAGCGGAGCTACAAGTGCTGGTAACCCCGATGAAACCGAACCTATTACGTTCCATTATTCCATAAACTCTAAAGGTGATCTCCTAATATTCGGTCACGTGAAATACAAACCTCGCAGAGACACACTCCTTGATTACTCCGAATTTCGCAACGTTCTCGGCGCACCTGATCAGAGTGTCGGAGCTCCTACGGTTCACAGGTATAAATTCTACTTGAATTAGTTTTTTTAGTAAGGTCTTTTGAATTTGACAAAAGTTCTCTCTTATAGGTTTCCTCTGAGCGTTAAAATAACTGCAAGTATGGCTCCAGTCTCAGAGCTTTTACTGTACTACGTGCGTTCAGATGGTGAAGTTGTAACGTCGACTTACACCATTGAAGTTGGCCAGTGCTTCGAGAATAAAGTCAAAATAGCCTGGCACGAAGACAAACAAGCTCCTGGCACGATGGCTCGATTCCACGTTGAAGCAGCACCATGGTCTCTCTGCGGCATCTCAGCTGTCGATAAGTCCACCAAATTTCTCGCTCCAAAACAAAGTCAACCAGGCCACACCGATCCGAATCTTCTGGATCCGGAAAGCACCTATGCAAGACTAAAAGCTTTCCATCTACCACCTGAAACGATGCCTAGTCAGAGCAGTTGGGCTCATTGCGACAGTCAGTATATTGTATTTTAACTTATTTTCTTAGCTTATTTGCTTCCCGTCTTCATTTTTAAAATTGAATTTCTAGAACCTCAGTCACCTGAAGAAACAACTGAAGACGCTCCCGAAGAAATTGATCACTTACCACGACCTGTTGCTGCTGTCGTACCGTGGGCTATATCTCGTAGAAAGAGGCATTCTGTTACTTACAACGCTTGTTCTAACTATGTTGACGCTATTCAAGCTTTTGACGTAAGTTTTTATTCTATTTACTTTTAATTGAAAATCGAGCTATTATGGGCTTTCTAGGATTTCGGTACAATCGTTATGACCGATTTGGTCTTGGAAACTCGACCCTGCCCACCTTGGCGTATGAGTTACGGACGCTCCCCATTAGGACCAATGTCCCAGGAGGAAATTGATGAACCTGGTAAGAGTCAAATAGGCGTAGGAATAAAGTTTTCTTATCATTGTTAATTATGCCCCGTATTTTTAGATAGAATGCTAAAAGCAGTAAAAGCTATGCCCTTGGCTTTTCAATTTAATGCTCCTGGCGTTTCTGTGGCGGAAGCTGCGGCTATGGGGCAGGACATTGCCTACATGGATCCAATGTCTCCCGAAATGCAAACCACGGCGATGGTCAGATCTTATTTCCCGGAAACCTGGATTTGGGAATTGATTCCTACTGGGTAGTAATTTTCAAGTACTTTTACAAACTATTAGTTGTTAGAAATTGATGGTAATTTTTTTAAATTGACAGAAAGGAGGGTAAAACAACGTTTGAGCGAAAGCTCCCCGATGCAATCACCGATTGGATAGGCAATACCGTCTGCATTTCACCAAAGAACGGCCTGGGTATCGCCACTCCGGTTCAAATAACAGCCTTCCAGCCGTTCTTCCTCGATTATAATATGCCTTACAGCGTAAAACGAGGCGAGAAATTGCGTCTTAAAGTTTCGCTCTTCAATTACATGCAGCACAGTTTACCTGTTGTAATCAAACTTGTCAACTTTGAAGGCCTGGATTTGGGATTCAATCGCAATGATGAAGAGACCTATTGCGTCAACCCCAAAGACAGTGTAGTTCACGAATTTCTTCTTATCCCAAGAGTGCTCGGTGAGGTGAACGTTACCGTTTCTGCAGAAATCGCTTCTGAAGAACACAAATCTGCCAAAGCTTGTGGCCCAGACACACTTTTATACACCAGGCAAGCCTTTCTAACTTCTGAATGAAAATTTTGAAAAAAAAAACATTAAACTAATTGTTATAAAAATACAGGGATGAAATTGTAAAACCCGTACTCGTAAAGGCGGAGGGGTTCCCGGTTGAAAAAACCAACTCGGCATTCCTGTGCCCAAAAGACTTCAGCGACGACTCCTCTGTGGTCTGGGATCTCATGCTACCAAACAGGGAAAACCGCGATGAGCAATTAGTTGAAGGAAGTGCAAGAGCTCACGTTACGGTGATCGGTGACGTACTCGGACCTGCCCTTGAAAATTTGGAACAACTTGTCAAGTTGCCAATGGGGTGCGGAGAGCAGAACATGATTCTGTTTGTACCTAACATTCACGCGATCGCTTACTTGGATGCGCTTAATAGGCAGACAGGATCCGAGTTGAGGGCAAAAGCACTTAAAAATATGCAAAAAGGTATAATATGAATAAAAATATGTTAGAAAAATTAATAATAATTTTGAATTATCACATGAATAGGATACCAGAGAGAGCTGAACTATCGACACCCTGACGGATCATATTCGGCATTCGGAGCTCACGACGAGGCGGGCAGCGGCTCCATGTGGCTCACAGCCTTTGTGGTAAAATCTTTCGCTCAAGCTCGCTCCCTCATTCAAATTGACGAACGCGACCTGAAACTCTCAGTCAAATGGATTGTTAGACGACAACTCGAGAACGGATGTTTTCCGGTTGTTGGTCAAGTCTTCCACAAGGACATGAAGGTATTTTTGCTGCGAAAGAAACTCTACTTATAAAAAACAAATTTTTAGCTCAAATAATCTTCCTATTCAGGGTGGACTGCGTGAAGAAGACGGTTCTTCATCAGCTCTAACAGCCTACGTGTTAATTGCCCTTCTCGAATCTGGGGTGCCCTTAAGCGCAGCTCTCGTCAACAGCGCGTTATACTGTCTGGAAAAAGCCAGCGCCTCCGATAACTTAGCTGAAAGCCCGTACACAGGAGCATTGAGCACGTACGCCTTGGCCCTGCTAGAACATCCGCGAGCAAACGAGAGCATGCGTTCGTTGATGAGTCGGGCGTCGCGTCAGGGTGAATTACTGTGGTGGGAGGACCGCAGCCGCCCAGGTTCGCTGGGACTCAGCATCGAAATGACCTCTTACGCCGTGCTGTCACTGCTCAAGCTTGGTGGCGAAGTCAACAAAATGGAGGCTCTTCGTGCAGTTCGCTGGATGTCCAAGAAGCGCAATTCTGCAGGTGGATTCACCTCCACCCAAGATACGGTATTAGGTTTGGAAGCCCTCACAAAGTATGCACTCACGGTGGCTAATTCTTCGGCGACTGAACTTTCCGTTCTCGTTACTGCGACGGATGTAGATAGGCTTTTTAAGATTAGCGATGATAATAAACTGCTATTGCACAGAATTGATCTACCCAGCCTTCCTAGTAGTGTTGAGATCTTTGCTGAGGGTGAAGGCTGCCTTCTTGTGCAGGTAATTTTCTAGAAATAAACTTAAATTTTAAAACACATTTTTCTGTGATGTTTGTCCCTTTGATAAGGAATTTAAAAAACTAAATATTTTTGAAATACAGAGTAGTCTCAGGTATAATAAGGCCAGAGCTTCGGGCTCAGAAGCTTTCGATCTCACGGCCAGCACAGACACTGTCTGGGTCGCCGGTGCTGAGGTGGTGAATGACAGATGCGCTCGTCAGCGGCTGACTCTCTGCGCAAGATACAAACTTCCCGATGAAGAAAGTAACATGGCTGTACTCGAGGTCAGCATGGTCAGTGGTTTCGTGCCTGACCGTGTTACTCTTCACGATTTGCTTGACGAACCTGCCACAGGTACGTTTGCTCACCTTTTATTAGAGTACAGCTGATTTTTCCAATTTATATTTCTTCAGTTCTTCGATTTTTTGATTTTAGGCGTTAAACGATTTGAAGAGAACAAAGACACGATAGCGATCTACTTTGACAAGCTCACCGCGCAAAGGACGTGCATTTCTTTTGAGGCGAATCGTGAAAATATAGTTGACAATGCCGAACCTGGAAATGTTAAGCTTTATGACTACTATCAACAAGAATTAACCGTTTCAACAGTATGCAATTAATTAATTATAAATTTGTTAAGTTTTCTTCAGATTTAAAATTTATTTAACTCTGTTTGAATAGAATTATAGATTTGTGGATGCCTGTGAGAATAAAACTGAACCAAACGAGCCATCGGCTAGACTTCAACAAAGAGAGAATGAACAGCTCGACAATCCTATCGGCGAAATTCCACAGGAAATCAACGAAACTGTGGAAAAAGTATTGAGGGAGAAGAAAGTTGACCCATTAGTTTTTAAACAACGCTCTGCAACTATTACTACGCAGCCAACGACTGCAGATTGTAAGTTCGAATAAAAAATAAAAAATAATGCAATGACGTAAATCAATAGTCGCTCAAATATTTTCAATGTATATAAAGTGAACGAGGGCAGTGGGGTAGACGAAGTGGATGGCGATCAACTTCTATCGCCTACTCCGATATTGACAAAATTCGATGCAGACATCGTAGACGAGGGATTCTCCCCAGCCTTTATAAACGTAGATCACGAGCTAGATACGCCGAATGGACTCGAGGGTCCTATTCCAAGCTTCGTTGAAGCACCATTCTCCACGACGCCTAGTAAAGATCTCTCTCAAAACTCTTTCTCTTCAAACAACGTTTCTGAGCCAGAGGTATCGTTAATTTTCATCACGACCTCGATATTATATTGTAATAATTAAATAACAAGAAAGCTTTTATAACAGAGACAAAATGTTATTTTTAATGATTTATATAGAAAAAGACAGATGAAATAAAAAGCAATCCTGGGCCAACGGAATGTCCGAGATGCGGGGAAGAGCTTCCAGCCGATTTGAAGGACCTTTTCTGCTCTTCAACGAGCGTCGTAAAAGTGGCCATTAGGCGATCGCGAAAGGCGCGCTTGCTTTTAGACTTAAGCTCTTCAAACGACGCAAAGAGACTGCGCTCAGCGGTAGAACTGAATCTGAAAGCTGACTGTTCCTGCGCTCCGCTCGATAAACGTAAGTTTCGTAAAAGCTATTTGAACGTTTTTCTTACATTTTAATGTTTTTCACTAAATTGTAATTAATTCGACTTATTGTAGCTGGAACGATGGCTTTATTATTTAGCTCGGAAAAGGGTATTGATCTTACCAAGGCGACTGACAAGATGAAAATTTTCTTGGATAAAACCAACTCTGTGTTTGGTTTAGCAACTGTTGCTGGAATGCCATCCGAGATAAAGGATGCTCAACAGATGTGTCCACGCAATTTATAGTTTTTAATGAAGAATAAAATAATTAATTATAAGGGCAGTAATAATCATCGAAATATAGCCCAAGCCAACTATCGTTGGATGTACCTTTTATGTTTTTACGATTTTACACTGTTAGAATTTTCTCGATATTTTTTCAATTTATGTATAAAAGAGACTGTAATTATTTGATTTTTTCAAATAAAAATAAATGCATGAATACTCAAGCTAGTTGTATAAATTGAAAGCGTGATGTTCTAACAGGGTAATTTTTTTTTTATATATAAAGGTATAAATAATTGCCTTTTTGTAATCGCAGCGATATTATTTATTTTATAGTAACCATATAATAATTTCCTGAATATTATTTTCCATTTATTTTTTACGATGACCTGATGAGCTTCAAATATATGCATTTTTAGTTATTTACAGTTACAACAGATATATCTAGGATTCTGTGACCTTAAACTGTTAATAAGTGAGTTTTCAATTACGCACTGCGCAAATGAACCGTACATTTATAGTTGTTACTGTCGAAAAAGCGAAAGAGAGAAAGAAAGAACGATAGAGAGAAAGAGAGAGAGAAAGAGGTAGTGTGAGAAAGATGGTAATAAAAACCGGCAAAGAAGCCATAAAAATTTATTCAGATATCTCTTTATTTCTTGCTCATTGCTCGTTAACCTTGCGTTTTCGCCAACACTGCGACATACAAGTAGATATTATTACAAATTAACAACATCCTTTAGACAGTAGCTACATTAAATATAGTTTATCTTCTTACAGCAGATTCACGCGTCAAGCGTCGCGACGACAAATCGCCGTCTGGCGTATCGGTCATTCTTTTTAAAACGCTGTCCCATAGAACATTTATTTAAATAGCAGTCATTATTATTATTACAGTTAAGACATTAAAATTATTTTTTTTAAATTCATTCTAATTAATTGGCAGTTATTATATATCGAATCACCGGCACGCAAGACGTCGCACGTCTTTTTTATAATCTCTCTAGCACTTTATTAAACCTGCTCATATAATATGAACGTTGTGTTTATGAACTTCTAATAAGAATGATCGCGATAGGAAGAAACTGTTCCATCTTAATTGGAACGCAATGAAAAAGTACAAAATAGCAGCTGCTACATAGCGATCATAATTGTCTTGACAAAATTTTTTTCAATTTTATTAGTGGTAAATAGTTACAAATCATAAAAATGATTAAATTACATTAAATTTAATTTAATTACATAAACATAAGTTATTTTAATACATTAGAAATAATACAAAAATTGTAAATTATTTCTATAAATTTCTATAAATTAATAAAATAAACTTTTAGTAAATAATTAAAAAAAGGATTTGACATTTTGTACATTTTGTCAAAATAACTACAAACAGCTTTATACGAGTATCGACGATACATAGAGAAATAGAAATGAGGGTTTCTAAAGGGAAACGGGTTATAGGCAGATATTTTTTCGATCGCTTATTGAAATTATACAAAAATAGGGATTATGCGTTCGCGTTTTCTGCAAAATATTACATGATTCTATGCACGTGTAAAATGTGTCCCTGTTCCCTCTTGTTTTAACCTTAAGCCTCGATACGCTAATTATCTATGAGCTACAAAAATTATTTGGTTAATATCACGCATTCGCGTGCGAACTCGAACGTCGCACGTGGTGATCCCGGCAAAAATTTCTATACTCCACGAGTTGCATTGTTTTTCAGTATTTGCATTACTCGATAAATGCTATTTACCAGGGATACACAAAAGAAAAACGAAAATATAGTCGCACGATTAATACTAGGACGCTTAAGCGTGCTCATCCTCGATTTCGAAGAGAAAAGGAGGTCTTTACCCATCGAAATGGTTGATTTGCACGCGATCAGTCTCTCGTTTCGAATACAATGAATAAAAAAGAGAAGAAATGCGGTTTGTAAAGAATATTATGAAAAAGACGAATAAAATGAAATAAAAAAAGGTACGTGTAAAGCCTGTCACGGACAGGTCAGCGGACAAGGAACATTCACGTCGTTCTTTCGTAGTAAATCGAGTGAACACATGCGCCTGCCGCTCAGATATGGACGTTTTATCTCTCTTGAAGAGTATAAATTCAAAATCGGCTAGTTCTTCGCTCATTATTGACCAGATGCAGTCTTAGTTACCCACAGAAAATATGATAACGCCTTTTAAAACTTTTTGTCACACAGATTATTCAATACGATTGGAGAAACACTTAAAGTCGAGTAACCCTCGAATAGTTTTTAATGATTATTTGTCTCGAACAAGAATATTCTATTTTGATTTACTTATCTCAAGTGAAGTTTCATCAAAAACTTTGTATAATTAAAATTACTTGACTCCAAGTACTTTTCTCTTACTATATATTAGTATTAAATACTATTTAACACACAAATATAGTTAGTAACCACATAGTAGGACCGATATCAGACAATTGCTTTCAAAGTTTCATGTATAAGTTAAAGTTATATCATGCTAAAACATAACAAGACATGAAAGTTCGAAGTATAAGTTTTAAAAAATTAAAAACAGTTTTTATTTTAAGAATTTTTCTCGCACACTCGCCAATAACCATACGCGTAAATATTACATACAATATAAAAAGTTTCAAATTTACAGGCAAGGCGTTATCATTTTCAGGCAGACTGGTTTGATTCGTTTAGTCATTCGTACTTAATATATTTTCGGAGCCGATCTATCGTTGATAGGTCCAGTGGTTTTGCGCAAAGACGTGCCTCTCCGGATTTGATCCATGAGTGAATCTCTCACCTGTAGTGGATCAAGGATGGGCACGCGATTGGCCATGATGCGTCTGACACTGGCAGACCTCATACTGGCGGAGCTCTGTCCCGTAACGCGCTGCTGGGCCAGTCTGGCATTAAGCGTCTCGAGAAACTCGTTCGACGTTTTGGAATTCCGATTTGACTGTTGTTGCTCTTGCTGATGCTGCTTTTGTTGATGTTCCACCGAGTGTTTTCTGATGGCTTTGGGGCTATTTCCGGCTGAAGCCTCGTTACCACTACTTTGGGAACCAAGTGTCATGCTATTCGTTAATTTAGCACTGAGTACTGCCATGAAACTTTGAGCAACACCACCCGGTCCTTGACTACTGTGAGTTTCGTTCATCGTTGCTGCACTGGCGAGACCTCGAGGATCAGGGCTTGAGTGACGATCATGAGACCCACCACCGACATTAGCAGAATTACCACTGTTATCAAAAATTTCATGTTAATTCATCGTAAATTTATAACAATTTTTAGGTTTATAATTTTTTTTCGAAAAAATTACCTTATCGCTAAACTAGCTCGTTCCATTGCGCAACAGGCAATTTGTACAACGCTGGAGGCTCCACTACTGCTAGCTCGTGAGTGAGCTTTATCATCACCGACACTTGATGCTTGAACTTGAGTATAGACTTGAGCTTGTGCTTGTGCTACAATTTTACGCCGTAAAAGAGACGGACTTGCCGGTGTATGTCGGAGTTCCGTCAATGTTCTTACTGTTTCCGATACTGAAATGGATCTGAAAAAATAAAAAATATTACATCTATTGTTTATCAACAATTAATTTAAAAAATTCCAAATCTTACCGGCGCTGAGACGCAGGACTGCCAGCAGCACTCGGTGGGGAGGAGCCTTCAAGTAAGAAAGCAGGAGGAGGTGGTAGATTTGCCAAATCATCGCTGTGACTACCACCTTCAAAGTTTTCCGCAACGATGGCTGAGACTCGCCGCGTAGGCGGTGCAGGTTTACTTGCCTGCTGCAGTGAGCCTCTGCGTTGTACTATAGTACTTACAGTTGTACGTTCACTGGTACTAGCTACGTTTGATTCCATTGCTCCAGTTTCAGTCTTTGTTGGTTCCGAAGTCTAGTAATAAAGTATAGATTTGATTATTATTCATTTTAGTTTTTTATTAATTAATTTTGTTTAAAAATATTTATATCTCACGGTTGTCTCCGTAATATTTTCTGTGGCTATTGAGTCGCCTGCAACTGTAGGAGGTGGAGGAGGCGGGGGAAGCATTTCTTGAGCTCGGCTTGCCGCTAAGCTTGCTAACTCATGCATATTCACATACATTGGCTGCTGGAATAGTAATGGTTGATGAGATGCTAACTCTGAAATAAATTAATACCATAAATAATAACAAATACAAAATTGAATGCAAAAATTTAAATTGTTAAATCTATTTATTAGTAACATTACCTTTAGCAAGATGGGCTGGAATAGGCAATTTGGTTTTTCCTCGAGGACTATCAGAACCATGTCGTTGGCTTGCGGTATCTGCCGAATCGATTCTTGCCGGAACGGAAGGCCTTTCTAAACTAGAACACCTATTTGGGATAGGCGGCCGCTCGCGACCTATACTACCACTACTATTTTTTCTTTGTTGCAACCTTGCTGTATTTTGTTGAATATTGGCAGCAGAAGTTGAAACTGGGGAAGCGGGTTGACTGTGGCAAGAAGTACTTTGATCTGGTGCTTGAAATGTATAGACACTCAAAGCTGGTCTTTGATGCCCTTTTTCGTATGCTTTAAAAAAGTTGAAATTACTTTATGTGCTTTTACATTTTAAAAATCATTTTTTTAAATTTTTTAATAAATACCTGAAGAAATTGTGTGAGGCCTTTCATTAGTACAGTTTGGATCTTGTGAATCAAATGGAACGTTTCCAGTTTCTCGTTGTAAATCAGGCCACGTAGATGTAGCCGATGGTTTGGGATTTTGCTCAGTTTGTGGCAAAATACATGATACCTAAAAAATCATTCATATTATTAGCATGACTAAAAATTTTGAAGAAATTGTCTTAGGCTAAAAGGTGATGCTAATTTGCATAAAAATACAAAATAAAATTTTTGGATGATTTAATTTTGTTATTTACACAAACAAATCACATGTTTCAGTTAATAACTAAACGTGTTTGAAACATAATTTGTTAAAAAAACACATCCAGTTCGCTAACTAAACATCAAAATTAAAACGCCAATATTAACAAGCAAAGGAAATCGGAGAAAAGTCACGCTACGTCGTACCTGTTTCTTATACATAGGTTGTGAATAGAGGGTTTCCTGAAGAGAAGTGAAGCCAGAATCGCGAGAGCCACTGTTGAGAGAGCGTCTGTAACGCAGTGTCACCATACCGTTGAAACGCTACAAAGAGTAGATACAACATTGACCACTACATTAAAATAATTACAAAGCAGTTGCATATCGTCGTTGTTCCGCCACCTCACTGGACTCATCTCTTTTATCTTTTCGGTTTTCACTGCTGAAAATGTTGCGTGAGCAGCTACCAAATAATGGAGCAACTACCAAGGCCCTTTAACAGCATGCTATACATAACGTCCAACTAACATCTAACAACGACTTGGGTTTTCAAATCGGCAAACATAATTGTAACGATTAAAAGATAAAAGACTCAAACAAAACATTCCTTTTTTATTATTGTTTGATAAATTAAAAAGCTTGTTAATTATTACAATAGTATGCCGATAATGCATTTGAGTGTTGTTTTAGATTTTACCTGTTGTGAAATCGACCTATGCCACGTTGATGAGGGATGTCCAGCGGAAGGACTTGGATGACTTTTGCATGAACCACTGCTGCTACTGGTTAGCGAACTGATCGAGCAGACAGAACTTTTTCGGGAACCAAGCGATAGTGAGGGACTTGACGGGGGTGTAGCTAAAGACCATTGAGCGTTGTCACGACCTTTAATGTCTATTAACACCTGTTCAGAAGCAGGTGGTAATTGTTGAGGAGAAGCTGTGTGCTTTTGCAACTGTTCAGCGACTTCTTGTAGATGCGTCAGTTCCATCAACATAGCGATCTCTTCATCCTTTAAAAATAAAAAACCATTGAGAAATTTTTACTTTTAAATTAATGTAAAACAAACTATTGTAGATTGTTAAATACAATAAAAAGAAAATAATGTAGTGTATAATTAACAATAAAATTTTTTTATTTCCTATTGAATGTTAAAAATAATTAAAGAAAAAAAAATTGTAAATTTAAAAAAAATATTGTCTCTACTGTTATATTTTCTGAATAGAACGTTGAAATAAAAGAACTCTGATCCTTTTATAATTAAGAAGCACTTACAAGTACAGGTTTTAAAAATCTGGCAAATTGACAAAATCTTCCCCTTTCTTCCAATAAAGCTGCTCTGACTGCCTTTCTCTCAGTTTCCTCCAATGTTTGACGTTTTTCTTGTACAACAGCAGCAGATGACTCCAGCAATCTACCTAATTCAACATCAGTAGTAATATTGCAGGGATTTATTTGACTGACACCATGTGGCAAAGTGCCATAAATCTGTTGTTGTTGTAAACCTTTCCGAGCTTTCTTTTTCTGAAGCCTTAGTGTATCGCTAGATTTTTTCTTTAATTCTGTCCTGGCCTTCTTGTACTCTAAAATAGTAATATCATTAGGAAAAATGCAAAAAATAATTTTATATATTAATTTTAATGGCTTGCTAATTCAACCTTTAGCGTGCTCCTTGTCCAAATAAACCAATGATTTTTTCCAATCCTCTAATTTTTCTTGCAAGGGTAATACCAAACAGTCCATGATAGCACTAGAAAATTGAGGGAATGATAATCACTGTAATAAGAGCAATTGAAAGTGATGGCTAGAAAAATTACCTAGTAAATGACTTCACTCTTGTTTCAACAGCCTTGTGCCGTAAGCAAATTCTTGTAAGGGCTGTTCCAATTTCTCTAGTGGCCCCTAAATAAAGATTATAATTACAGAAAAATTTTTTCCATGTAACTAAATTAATTAAGCACAAACCTCTTGCATTTGTTGCAGCATCTGCAATTTTTTGAAAAGCTTCAAGATATGCTGATATGGCTAAAATTGCAGCCCTAAAAAAGCAAGAATAACAAAACTAGTAAACTCACACTACTAGTAAAGGAATGAATAAATAAACAAACAAATCTTACTTTAAACAAGTGTGCAACTTAGTTGCCTTGGTGATGAGGTCCTCCCACAAAGGTGCTCCATTCTGAAAGACAACAATGGTCCATGTGACATTTAAAAAAAGAGAAGGTAAATAACAGAAACTCAAAAGAGTAGGAGAGGAGAGGGAAGGCGCGCATCGAAAAAGTTGTGCCAATTGTCTCAGATTACAACTCATTGCAGCCTGGGATAGAAAAAAAGACAGCTGCGGGCGCGCGCGTCTGTTCTTTCTGCAGACCAAAAAATCTTAACTCACCTTCATGTCCTGAATGATCTGCTGGAAAAGGCAGCCCAGAGCGCTGCACTCCCTCTCGACGCTCGCATCCATGTTTATCTGTCAATACGATCGAGCAAGGGCTTCTCTGTCTCTCCTCTGGAGCTCTATGGAGTGAATAGAGGCGGGAGGAGACGGCGGGCGCTTCCGCTGCTTCCTATTCGAGACAGCCTCTCGTTCACTTTTTCCTCTGGAAGCGGACGCGAGCTTGCGACGCGAGTTCCAACACTGTGTCTCTCTCTTTCACTGTCGTGTTTCTGTCGTCTAACTGCAGCTGGAGGAGGAGGCGTCGCTGCGGAGCCTCGACTCCTGGACGAGACTAGTTTGGCGGGGCATAATCCCTTGGCTTCTTCCCTTACGGCTGCTGTTGCTGCTGCTTCGATGCGCGACGCTCAGAACGCTACTCTGACTCCCACTCTATACACAAGCTTACGCGGGTACAGTCGCACTTGAGTAGTTGAGACTCGCGAGAGCGGTCATGCCCCTCTTTTCACTCTCTCCCACCGCATCTACTATACACTGTTGGCCTGCTGCTTCTCTCTCTCGCTGCTGGCTATGGCCTGCTTCGCATTGTGTTTGTATTGTATCTTGTGTCTGTAGGCGCGCACGCGCATACACGAAGGAGCCTCACGCCTACTGCGCTATTGTTCGGCCCGTTTATGCTCTTCTGTCCTTTTTAATTCCTGCCTGTTCCTTTATGTTTCGCAATACTCAGTCCTCAATGAAACACTCGCATGCCTAGCCTCTAGGTACCTGACATATACTTTGGAAGTTTCGGTTTCCGAATGATTTCCCGCTGTTCCATTGTTTACGCGATATCCCTGCATATAGCTATAGGTCGCTACTATAGCGCACGAGCTAGGTAACCTCAAAATTTAAAAGGGAGAACGGTAGGGCCGCCTCCGTGCGTCTCCTACACAGCCACCGAGTTTTTGCAATATTTCTTTTGAAATATCGCCGTGACTACAAACGATTGCGAAAGGCAGGAAGCAGCTCCTTCGACGCGCCTCGAATTTGAAAGTCATGACTATGAACGCCGGAGACCTGCCGCTGGACTACCTGGCGAAGGACGCCAAGAACAACATTAACCCGGTGAGCGAGCAAGAGCGCGAGCTAGCTCGGGAAGCCCAACTTGAGTTCTCCAAGGGAAACTATTTGACCTGCTCAGCTTTGTTGGATAAACTTGAGCAACTGAGGCCGCAAGATCTTAAGGTTACGCATAATAAGATCATCGTCGATTACTACAAGAGTAATGAGCCCAAAAAGATTGAGATCCTGCGGAAAAGCCTGCAGGCCATTTCGGCCCAGTCGCCCCAACCGTCTAAGACGACTATTTCGTCGGCAACAGCAGCTGCTCCATCGGAATCCGACGAGGTGGAGAAAAGTGTCTTAAGGTACAATCAGGCGGTGATTCTGTACCATTCCAGGCAGTACCAGGCTGCTTTGGAAATTGTAAATAGTTTATTTTCTCTCATCGAACCAATGGGTATGAATATCTAAATTTAAATATTCTATTTTCATCAGCTAACCCTTTATTGTAATATTCTCTTTTCTATTTTACAGAGGAGAGTTTTGTACATAAAGTTTGTCTTCTACTTGTTGAACTTCATTTAATTTTGGGAAAGCCAGATACTGCTTTAACATTGGTAAATTATATAGAAAGTCAATTCACATCTAATGTAGATGCTTCAAAATCAACATTAGGTGACCAAAGTCCAAATCAAAAACATGAAGGAATAATCAAACCTAGTCCTAGAACTGTGGCTACAATAGTAGCAGAAAAAGAGCAGAAAAAAGATAGTATAGATGTAGCAACTGATGCCTTCCGAATAAAATTGTTGAAATATAAATTAAGAATTTATTTGAAAACACTTCAGTTGAAGCTTTGTAAGAGGGAGTGGAAAACTTTAGTTTCTTTAGGAATGCCCACAGTAAGTATTAAAAAATATTAAAAAGAAATTTAAAATTTACAGTTAATAATTATTAATTCATTTTTAGAATCTTTCAACTATTTTTTTGAAAGCTAATTTAGAATATTTGAGGAAAAATTTCAAAAAAGCTATGAAACTTCTTAACACTATCAATCATGAAACATGTCCAGATTTCAAGTAAGTAATAAGATACAAATTAAACCTTTAGCCTATTTTATAAATTAAATTATTTAAATTTTAATATTTAGATCTTGCGGAGAGTCTATTGCTGTTTTGTATTACAACAATATTGCCTGTCTTCATTTTGCTATGGGGAAACCAAATTTGACATGTTATTATTTAAAGGCTGCACTTGAAGAAAATAAAAAAGCTATGGATAGTATAAGAGTAACAGAAAGTACAAATAATTTAGGAGACTCATTGTCACAGTCACCTCCACCTATTCATGCATATGGGAAAAATAAACACTATGAACTAATGTACAGTTTAGGTGTAAATTTACTTTACACAGACCAACCAGCAAAAGCCTTTGATTGTTTTATTGAAGCTGCACAGCAATTACATAATAACCCCAGACTATGGTTAAGAATGGCTGAATGTTGTATTTATTGTCACAAATCTGTAAGTTGTTATTCAATTTATGTGCCAATTATATTTAGCAATTTGTTTTTAATTCATTTTTGCAGTCCAATAGGTTTGATTTCGATATTCCTAGAAGACGCAAGGATATAGTTGAAAAAGTTGTTGGTGAAAATAATGGTGCTGGAATTAGCAAAAAATTTATTCTTACAACTTCATTATCAAAACCTATCAAATACCACTCAGAAGGATTGTCGTATGCAATAACTACACCGACTTTAGAATATGCAATGTTGTGCCTTAAAAATGCCCTTTTTTTGTTGCCTACAACAAATTGCGAAGAAGCAAGTTTACCATTTAATAATTTATCTTCAGAAGAAGGAGCAAAAAAAACGATAATTGGACACCAACAGCAATCAAGTTTACTTGGATCTCTTGCAGCTACAGGAAGTAATAAACTGGGTAATAACTTATTCTTTTTAATATTTTAAAGTCGATCAAATTTTAATTTTAGTTTAAATTAACTATGTAATTTTTTTGCAGGAAATAGTAATAATTCAACTGGGCACTCAAATTCTAATCAAAATTCTACCAAGACAGTACCATCTCAATGCACTACGATTGAAAATTTAAATTTAAAAATTAGCATATTGACTGCAAGTTCATATGTTTGTTTATGTTTGGGTGATTACATATTAGCATTGAATTATGCCAAATCTCTTCTAAGTATAAAAAAATTACCAGGTGCACATTGGTTACTTGGTAATTTATATGCAGCTGAAAGTCTTATTTTCCTAGATAGATTTTATGATGCCATAGAATATTTGAAGCCTGAAAACCTTCAAGATGTTAGTACTTATATTCCTATTGGAGAAACTGTTGGAGATAAAGAGAAAACAATTGAAGAAGTTATTGAACAAAAAACTACTAAAGGTGAAAAATTTTTTATAAATTATTTATATACTTAATAAGAAGATTCTTTATATTTTATAAAAGACTAAATATTTTTATTATGTATTTATAGTTTTATGGTATCCAACAAATATTGCTACTGCTAAATCTATTTTTCGATACAACTTAGCAGTGGCTTATGCAATTCGTGGAGAATTGGATAAATCCGGGGAAATATTAAAGCATGTAATAAACTAATTTTATTAAAAAAATAGATGTACCGTATTTTAAATAAATTTAAATGACTAAACTGGTACTTTTTTTGAAGGTGTGGACTTCTAAAGGACCAGACTGTGATGTTCCTATTCATGTTATTATGTTAGCTCTTTATATAGAACTGCAGCTAGGTAATTTATTAATTATTCACCTATTTACATTTGTTTAGGAACAACTAACAGTATTTTTTTTTAGGTCACGTTGATATAGCACGTTCTTTGATAAAACAACATTACTGTCCAGGACAGCAGCAATAATATTAAATAGAATTATTTATTAAATCTTTTTTAATGTGAATTTGTATAAATCAATTTTGTATATATTAAATTTATTAGATGATTTAATAGCCTAGAGGTGCTGTAAAATAAAAGTTTATATAGCTTTAAACATCTTTTTCTTATTAAATATACAGTTTGTGTACAAATACATGCAACAAATGTAACAAGAGAATTAACACGCATCCACATTTATTCCCGTAAAATGGAATGTCACCCTTTTAATGAAATGCAAAATTGAAAAATTTGTTCGGATCAGTCAAAGGATAAACTAATTATGTACAAGTTATGCCACAAATCTATAGGCAATTATTCCAACAACTGCTACAATTGTCGTACCAAGTAAACTCCATGTGAGTTTTTTAGTGACATTCTTTTCACTACTTGTACCGTGGTTAGTTTGTTTCTTTTCTGGAATAGTTCCTAACATTTTTCGATATAAATTTTTTTCGTGATGAGCATCTTTAGCACTTTTCTTTTTTAAAATTGACAATTCAAGTTGTATAGCTTTATCATCTGGTTGGATTTTTAAAGCTTGCATTAATACTGTGCATGCTTTTGCATGTTCTCCTTTGTAATGGAGAATTTTTCCTGCAAATATTTAAAATAATAATTGATTCATGTGGATGACATTGTATTAATACATTCTCATTATTCTATTATCAAAAATATATTACCTTTCCGAAATAAAGCTTTTACATTGTTTGGTTGACATCTTAGAACACTATCTACACTTGTTAATGCAGCATCATAAGCTTCATTTTTAAGTTGAGCAGCTGCTAAATTATTTTGTACTATTAAGGCATCTTCAAGAAGGGCTTGCAATTCTGCATCTGTTGCAGTTTCTTCAGATTTCTCTGATTTTTTTATTTCTGACGGTTCACTTTCACTTTCAGGAGCCAAATAAAATAATGCTTTTCTGTAGCACTGAATAGCCAATGTATATTCATTTCGTGCAAACCACCAATTACCTCGTTCTTTTTTTTTGTTACTAAAAATAAAATAAATAATTTATAAGTCTTATATTCCCTTTAGATGTTGATCAATTTATTAAATATTTACCCTATTTCCCTTTTTTGACTGTAAGGTAGCATATCTACATCAGGTTCCATTTCAACACTCTTAAGTGTCACATAATATTTAAGTTTTGCATCTGGTGGTATTTTCGGTAAAGGAGGTAAAGCAGCCCTCCCTAAGGAACCATATCCAAATCGGGCTGCAATTTCAATCTCAGCCTCTTCTTCAGTATCCATTAAAGCTACAGCTAAATCTATACCCTGAGAAAATTAATATTAGTACACTTCCTGAAGTATAATACTTTCTTTATTTAAACTTACTTGAATAACTTCCATGTCCCCTAGTTGAATAGTTCGGTTCTCTTCTTCCTCAATGAGAGTTCCATCTTCCAGTTTACCAATTATTTTTAAAACACATACATCTGATCGGTTTGGTCTGGAATTTTCTTTTCCTGCTTTCAATACCTTCTTTCTTAATTGTCCATTGCCCAGAATATCCATCCATTCGTTGACAGGATGATCACTTAAACTTGCCTTAGTTAAAGGATCACTTGGGTCAATGTCAAAATTTAATTCTTGCTGAATGAAATCTGATTGACTGTGATTTTCTTCTGGAGGAGGAAGAGGAGTTTCCATTGAGTTCGTTTCTGTTTTCATTGTTAAATCCTTTCAACTTCGCTCTTTTTCCTTGAATAAAACGCTAGAGAAACAAATAAAAAATATGCCGATTCATCGATCGAAACTTTTGAATGATTCAAAACGGAAAGCTCGCAGACTCAGATCAATCAAAGCCCTTGAAAATTTTGAAACTTATAAATCTCTCACCTATACTATAAAGCAGCTTCCTAATTAAGGTTAATGTAAATAATTAGAATTTTCGAGTAAATTCACGCGTGAAATTGTTCACCGGTTGACAAAAACGTGGATTGCTGCAACTAACTTTATTTTTGTATGTGTGTGTATAAATACCTAACCTTAACTTTACATCTCTTTGTGCATGTGGTCACACTTGTTTTTTCTGGAATTTACTATTAAAAAGAATGTGTGCTCACATCTATATCGATACGATATTCTCAAGAGCAACCGTGGATTAAACGAAGCTCTCCTTTTTTATAGTGTAGATTGATGTCAAGTTTAACGAGATTCACCTGCACGTATATTACGCGTTTAAATGTTTCTATATAGCAATACTACACATGTAAATAGTACAGTACGTAATGAGAAAATGTAGTAATTATTATAGCTTCCAAAGCCTAAGTAAATATTGCCTCACAAAATGTTCTCTTGACATTTCTAATCCAATAAATATTTGTAAATATTGACAAACGGTTAAAAGAACTTTGTTGGGTCTCAATATTTTGATTGGATACGCGCCTGTTAAACGGTGCGTATAGATTCGATTTCTATATAAATTACGTAATATGGAAAGTAGTCCTGCCATAAAAATGCATAATTGGATAACGTAAGAAAACGGCGGATTTACGCGTATTTTGAAATAGTAAATAAAAATATGTATAAATACGGACACAAAAAAGCTGCTTTGCTTAAAGCTCGCTTCATTTGAATTTTCAGCTTTAAACAATAAGTCGAAAACCATCATTGCGAAAACAAAGAAAACATCACGAGTAAGGAAAATTGCGACCGAATGTTTTCCAAAACCGGCAGGCAGAGTTGCTTTCTCAATCTATATGCACGTAATAAAAATGTTTATTGTTGAGTCGAAAAAGCGACGAAAAGTCGCTTCCGTCTCAAGTGCCAAGGCGAAGCAATGTTTATAGGTGTTCGTTCATTGTGTACAAAAATTTGAGTCGACGGACCAATCAGCATGTTCCAGCGGGTTTTTCGAGGGGGCGTCGAGCTGCGCAGTCGCGCGTACATATATGCACGTTACTTTAGCTTTGGAGGTGTACTTAGTCGACGACTCACCGAAGGAAAGCAACTCCCGCTGCGTACCAGCTGCTTTTTGCATTTCCCGGAGTACCCAAGCTGGACTTTTCCTGATATTGGCGCACACCATGAAGAGCGTAGCTCTTGTCCTCTGCCTCCTGGTGGCGGCTGCCACCGCCGAAGATACCGGCAAAAAAGGACCTAAAGTTACTCACAAGGTAATTCATACAATAAAAGTGTTTTAAATTGTTAAATTGTTACTTTCTTAATTTTTTCATTCGTGTTTTAATTGAGGCAAAAAAGGAGTGCCGAATCTGTTAAAAAAATCGAATTTTATTGATGATTTGAATTTTAAGATACATCTCCAGACAACAAAGAAACTAACGCGATGGGTATAACGACCTGTCGAGAGCTGACCTTGACGCTTTTCTCATTTGCAGGCATGGTTCGACATCGAAATCGGAGGCGAAAAAGCCGGTCGAATAGAGATCGGCCTCTTTGGAAAGACTGTACCCAAGACTGCTCAAAACTTCTTTGAATTAGCCAAGAAACCTGCTGGTGAAGGATACAAAGGCAGTAAATTCCACAGAGTTATTAAAGACTTTATGATTCAAGGAGGTGATTTTACCAAGGGTGATGGAACTGGAGGTCTGTAGCTTGACATTTACTGCCCCAAAGATTTTGTTTCTTTTAATAATTGAGCATAAATTTAAAAACAATTTTTTGATTTATTGTTATAGGTTTAAGCATTTATGGAGCTCGCTTCGAAGATGAAAACTTCAAGCTGAAGCACTATGGACCTGGTTGGTTGTCCATGGCCAATGCTGGTAAAGACACCAATGGTTCACAATTCTTTATTACTACCAAGGCTACTCCTTGGCTTGATGGTAGACATGTTGTTTTTGGCAAAATTTTGAAAGGAATGGTAATAAACAATTCATCTGAAAGATAGTTTAATTCAAATAATTTACATTATTTAAATTTGAATAATACAAACACTTTTTATCATTTTTTCAGAGCATTGTTAGGAAAATTGAGAATACCAAGACAGATAATAGGGATAAGCCTGTTAAGGATGTTGTTATTGCAGACAGTGGTGCAGAGGTGGTTAATGAACCATTCAATGTTGGTATTGATGATGCCGTTGAATAAACTGCCTTGTTAGTGCCTCTCTCCATAGTGATAATTTTTATAACTGCGCACACAACTCTGCCTTTTTTAAGAAATTAATTGAGAAATAAAGAAATTTATTTACTAAAACAAAATCAAATTTTTTAAATTATTTTATCATACCTAACTAATCCACTAAGTACAGTTTAAAATAAAATATATTTAATTTTAATTTAATATTGTTTAAATAAATTAATAGAGCAGTTGTTTTTTGCAAATTTTTTAAAATCATTTACGAAAAAAAGTTATAGTAAAATTATGATAATCATTATCATAAGTGTTGTTTTTGGACATAAAAAAAATTTTAGAAGAAAGATTATTAATTAGTGCGACATTAAAATTAATTTTTTTATTTAATAAAATTTTGAAAGATTATTATTTATTTTAAAAAATTTTAGTTAATTTCGAAAATCCTTTTAAAAATACTTTAAAAAACTTGTACAAAAACTTAGCGTTAGCAATAATGTGTCGTAATCGTCATACTGATAACTATGACCTACCACGTTTATCCAGCGATGAAAAGGTTTTGTCTAAATTAAAACTACACTGTTAGAAATAAATGGAAAAAACTTCTATCGTTCGTGACGTGTCTTGTGAACTGCTTAGTCTATGTTAACGCTGATATGAATAAAGCTTTAAAAATTCTAGAATTAAGTTCTTTATCATCTATTTTTTTTAAATTCTCTCACCACATCCTATGTGATTTATCGACTTATCAAAGAAATTAATAAGATTTTGCAAAATTTAAGACAAAAAATTACCAAGTAGATAACTATGATGTAATACGTAAGAA
>JAWWEO010000021.1:5991996-6155689 GCA_035582975.1 Ormyrus labotus
TATATATTTTTTTGTTCAAAAAAGTGCGTGTAGATCGCGCGTGTAGAACAATTCGGTGTAGAAACGACACGGTCTCCTTCTGGATTGTTGGACGTGTAATTTTTAGTGTCGGTTTTCTAGTACAGTTTTATGCTTTGTTTACGAGCAGCAGTCGGTACGAAGTACTGTTTGTAAATGCGAAATCGTTGAAATTTTTCTTTTTCTAATTTAATAATGGGAGGAGGTAACGCGTGAAAAAAAAGTACCTCTTTAAAGGATTTTAGAAGTATTTACGGAGATGCTATACACACACCGTTGGTATATTTATTTAAAGCAATTAGAAACGTAATGAAATTGATTATAAATAAAAGTGTTAAGCTTAAAAAATTCTTATGAACTTAAAATAAAATTAAAACTTTGATTTTTAAATAGTTAAGGAAAAAATTAATGAACTATTAGATAGCAGCAATTAAATCAGCGTTTTATAATTTGAAATCTTCATTTTCATACAAGACTCGATAGCTTAAGAACTTGTTACAATAAAAAGCTCTATAATTTTTTACTCCATAAAGCGCTTTATCTTTAAAATAAAGTACCTAAAAAGCTTTCGATATTAACTTTATAATTATCCAATTTTTCACCGCGTAACCAACTAAATTAACCGGTCAGAATAAACCTCGGATAAAATATCAAAACCATTAACCGCCAAGTACTTCGCGCAGAACTTAATTCCATTATAAATATTTATCCTCTCCGCGGCGCGGATATAATCCCCGGCAAAACGCTCGCAAAAACGTTTAATTAAATTTAGAATAACCGCCGCCACGGCAGAGGCCTGTCATTTTTCCAATATACAAAAGGCAAACAATTCGCGTTTTTCTCTTCGTACATGGCGTGTTGCGGCGCATTGCCCGTTAAGATTTCAATTATACTGCGCGCGCGAAAATTCCTGCGCGCCAGACGTAAAAAGGTGAAAGTTAATTGCCCGCGACTATCGGCCTGTCCTTTTTTTAATATAACATTGAATTAACCGCGTTCGGAATTGAAGGATCCAAGCGGTGTCGCCTTAATCTATGCGCATTTTTAACGCGGAGTTCGGAGGTCTTCAGGCGAGTGGACGCGTATTCGCAGAGCTTCGAGATTAATATTTTATTGCCCGACTGATAATGCAATTTTTTGGTTAGGATTAGCAATCCAAATTTCGAAGACAGTGTCAAACGATCGCCGCCAACGGATTATCATAAATCGCGTCTCGAAATTTGCAAACTCGAGAGAAATCTAATGCATTCCTCGCAAAAAAAAAAAAACTGTACAGATATTGATAAAGCTTTGATTTACTACACCGAAATCAGACGGCCGAAAGCTCGTGATTTCGTAAGCTCGGCGTTCCTCGCCGTTCGCAAGGAGTCGTCTTCATTATACCACTTGGCGAACGAAAGCCGTTCCCCGAACGCAAAATAATGAAATTCGGTGCGCCAACAGAAACGACAAAAGAGCCTCGTCTCCCAGCGAGCGTCAAAGGAGAGCAGCAGCAGCAGCAGCAGCAACAAAAGAACCGGGAAACAAATGCTCGGAATTCCTGCGCGCAGCCGCGCGACGCGCAAAAAGCGACGCGGGATCTCATGCCCTTACTTATACGCTTGCCCCCACGTGTTCGCCGCATGCGTTTGACGTAACCGGCGTGCAGCTTTCTGGCCCGGAGAGAGAGAAGGGACAAAGACGTCGGACGTTGTACAAAGCTCGGGAGGAGAGAGAGAGAGAGAGAGAGAGAGAGAGAGAGTTTTTAACCGACGGGGAAGCTTCGCGGAGCGGGGCGGCGAGTTTGTTATCGCCGCTGAAATTCAACTTCGAGGCGTGAACTTTTTCTCGGGAGCAGGAATTTTTGTTGTGTATTTGCGTTGGAATTAATTCTCGTTGGAGGATTAATGAAGCAAAGCTGATCGATTGAATGAGAGAAGCTGATTAAATGCAAGAATGTCAATATGTGAAATTGCCCGGAGCTATTTCAATATTTTAGGTTTTGAAAAATCTTTTAGTGCTCTCACGATAATCGCGATAAGTTTTATCTGTTAGATACAAATGAAAGACACGAAGAGTAATAAAACGTTAAATTTACGTTTCAAAAATTCTTTGAAAACCAATATTCTTTTTTTTTTAATTTATGTTAATTCACAAACGGCGATTGAATAAAATTTAATTCTATTAAAGTAACAAATGCTTATAGCCCGCTAACCCAATTAATAACGTTACCAAAGGCTTTTACTTCGAGAAGAATACAAACTTGTAAAATAAACTTAGCGCTCGTAATGAAATTCGCTTTCGAACAAATCGTGAGCTATATTTTTTACGTTTTACAATAAAATCCATCGCGTCTCTCTTCGCGCATTGCGCAAGGTGATGAAGAATCGCCGAAAACCTTGGTTGTAAAGCCTGATAAAATTTTTACGATATATAGCAGCTTTCGCTCAAAATACGGTCAGGATTATCATAAAACGTAACGTCTAATTATCTCGTTATGCAAGAACGAAGAGGAGCTCTTATCGGTCAAAATTTGAGTTTATCTTGTGTTATTCGAAAGGCTCTTACAATGTGTTCAAAAATTGATTTATTCGCTTCGATTAACTTCATTCGTTTATGCCCACGTCGACTTGTCAATCAATTTTTTGAGCGCGATACTAAAGTCCGTTTTAAAGTTAAAACGAAAAAAAAACAAGCGCGTATATCTGGCGATCGGCGCGCAAATTTCATTCGGTCGTTAAAAATTGCAGGTACGAGCGAACGTATAATATTTCTTCATTCCCGGTGCTCGAAATTATGAAATTTTATTGCGGGAAGCAGATGGCGCGAGCTCGTAGCACTTCGCGATCAAAAGGGCTCTGAAGTCGAACCGTAATACGAAGTTGTAATCTATGTAAATCACATCATACGTATGCGATATAAATTACGCAGCGAAGTTTTTATACGCGTCACGACACGATATGCGCGCGCCGCTCGTGCATCGCGGGCCGGCCTTCTTTTTTAGTTGCGGAGAAAGATTGCGGGCTGCGCAAAAAAAAAAAAAAAAAAAATTTGAATCGCCAATAATAAAAATAATTAGCAATAAAATTACGGGCAGCGATAAAAAGATTTACGCCGCGGAAGCGAGCTTACATCTATTTCCTCTTTGTGCGCGCTATGTAAAGTGTACGAAATGAATTAAATATAGCCTCCGGATAAGCATCGGTACTTGTGTTTTTTTCTTTAAGTTATTACTTCATTTGATTGTTGATTGTAATATTAAGGTCTTATTGAGGTCTGGCGTTTCCGCTGCAATAAACTTCGCTAATAAAATATTAACGTATACTATAAAATTACAAGAACTAGATAACGTAGTTAGTATTTCAAACTGACGAAGTTTTTACTTTGACTTCAAAGCAAAGTTTTAATTAACTTTCCAGCTTCGAAATACTACCGTGTTATTCAACGCGTTAAAAAAAAAAACAACGCTTTACACGCAGATTTTAATACTTAAGATTAGCAGCACGCGGCCGCATATTTTAAAAATTTCTGATTAAATGTAGAATTATATTCCATTTCACATATCAAATATAAGCTTTTCTTTTCCTTCTCCGCGGTCGCTGGAAACACAATACTCTCTCCTGCATTCTCGAAGCCGGCCCGTCGAGTACCAGGCAATCTCGACTGGAAAAAAAAAAGTAACAGCGTCCGATAAATACAGCTCCTTTGAAAAAACGTCCGGAGTACATCCTGCAAAATGACGCAGCCGACGCGTCACTCCGTCCGTCTCGACCGGCGTTCAACCGTGCCGTACAAGAAGAACAGAGAGAGAAAGAGAGAGAGAGAGAGAGAGAGAGAAAGAAAGAAAGAACCTGCCGCTCGATTTGCTTACTTAGCTGTTATATCCCTTCCGCGAATTAGCCGAGCGGCTTCTCTCTCTCTCTCTCTCTCTCTCTTTTTCTCACTCTCGCGATTCTCTTTCATCCTCGACGACGCCTAATGCCCGTGGATTCGCCCTTCAACTCGTCCTCTCCTCTTGCTCTTTTTCGCATTCCCGACTCTGCCTCTTCCACCGGCCGAGAGCCGATTAAGATCTTCCGCGTAAGATTCGAAGCGCCGGAAACGAGCCGCGGGATCGAATTCGAGCTTCCCTTCGGCAGGGGATTACGAGAGGGAGTCGCCAGTACCTGCAGAACCGCCTGTCTCCCCCCTTGGCTTTCGGGATTGCCTCGATATCGGCGGACGTGCGTTTATTTTTCCGAGTGCTGTATGTATATACTGTACGCGTACCGTTATATTCTCTAGGATTCGAGAAGAAGGATACGATTTTGACCCAGAAAGGCGATTCAGGTTGGCGGGATTAAGAAAGCACTGAATTCATTTGGATTAGCCGACGTTATCAAGTGCAGTTCGAATGTAAAATCCGTAATTTATGGAAGCCGCTTGTTTAGAAACTGCATCTCAATCGACCCGCAGAGCTGAATTGATCCCGAGCTTAACGCGGGTTGTGCAAGTGTATGTGCGCGCGCGTGTATATGCGCCGCTGCAAGAGTTATTACTTTCAATAAAGCGGCGCTGCGACTTTGCCGGGTAATTGGTTTGCACTTGCAGTATCATTAGCAGCGCGTTTGGTTAATGATAAAAATCGAGTTACGGCTTATTCGGAGGGTGTCGCTGGGAAATGCGCTTCATCAATCACCGAAATTGAGTTACTCGTTAATCACCCGCTCTCGGCTTCGCGAGCATCTTTAAAACAATCAAATTAAAGTTATAACCGAGCGGAATATGCGACGATCGAAAAAAAAAAAAAAAAGAAGACCGAGATGTCGCGTTCGTGATTAATGTGCTAAATTTTGCAAAATTATTACGCTTTTCACTTATCGACAATCCGCGCCTTTGCCAATACTCCCCAGTAAGATCGTTGAACAAACGAAATTTTAATAGGCAAACTTAAAAATTGCCCAATCGCCGATGACAAAATCGTTTTTATCCAAAGAACGCAAAAAAAACGTTACCTCTCCCTGTAATTAAACAATTACTCCAACAATAAAAGACCGCAGTCGCTCGGCGAACTGGTCCACATACCATCTAAAATAGAGTTCCCTTAAAACAACAAAAGCGCCTCGGCGTCGGCGCGGTGTGCAGTCGATAGTTTTTTGCTCGTGTCGCGCTTCAGCAAACGTTATCCGTCCGTCGTCGCGAACTCGGTTACGTCACACGACAGAAATTCACGCAGCAGCTCGTTAGATTTCCACTTTGCCGGCTCCGCCGCTATTACTTATTCCGCGAGTTCCAAGAACGAGAGAGAGAGAGAGAGAGAGAGAATCTTCGGTTTATCTCGTCGTCGGGCGGAGAATGCAATCGCGGAGGAGAGTTAAATTCAATCGCGGATCGTTAACGTGTCAAGGCTGACGATTTTACCTACTTTCTAGTCGGGGCATTTTTCCTCTTTTCTCTCGCGGCGCGGTTACATAAGCTCCCCGCGACTGACTGACGCGCGCTAATCAATTGTCCGCAATTTCCAGCGGGGATTTTTGCGCGTCGCCCGAAAATTATGCTCTTGCGAGAGAATAAAGTCATTTTACTTGCGCAATCATTTAGTTTTGGGATTTGTTTTGCAAGCTCTCTCGGCTCCGTTCCCTGGCAAATAATTTAATTACAGAGCGCTTAAATTTACAGCGCCGATGAGAGCGTAAATAATGGAGTCTACACGTTTATTGCGCTTTTCGTAAAAATTATTCGGGTAATTGCCGAGAGCCGCAATTCTTTGGGATGAATATGTATAATTATTGTTTCAAGCCTTTACTATATAGGAATTTTTATATTCGGTGAAATGTAAACTTTCGAAAACGGATGGAACGCCCGTAAAAAATGCAGCTGACGAGATGACAGTTTCTCGGGAAGGATTAAACATCTCGAACCGTTGGAGTGACTCAAGCCTAAAAAGGTATCACTTACTCATCGGGTCTAGTCACGCGAATTACTAATAGTGTAGCGTCGGGAAATACCTACTACTACAATAAACACTCCCCGGTCCACGCAACTACTTCCAGTCAGAAGCATTATTGAAATCTTTCAATCATAATTCATAAAGCTCGCTTCTGGTAGCTTCGACAAGAATGTCGTTTTACTTTTTCGAAAATTATTATTCTATCCGTGACTAAGCGCTACTGTTTTCCAAGACTTTACGCGGCTTCTGTTTGTTTTTTCTTATTATCGAAAAACGTAAAATCGCATAAAACATTTCAATTGATGCGAGCAAATGCAGATCTTCTCATTTGCAATAATTAAAAATGCGCTACTCCAATCACTTTTCTGAATACAAATCACAGATTGTGAAGGTCTAAAAAATGAATGTATATAATAGAGCACATTTTAAGTGAGAAAATAATTATTACTTATTAATGCAAACACAGAATAATAACACTAATAATAAAATAATAAACTACTTTAACTTAAGAAAAGTAACAATTACATGCTTCTATAGAATCTTAACAACTACAGAGCAAATTATTAATATTTCTCAACGATTGTTATTCTTTTCAGCAAAACAGTTGCACGCTGTCGAAATCAATACGCGTCCTCACATTCTCCTCCCGTGTCTCCCAAAAGTTTAAACACTCCCAGCCCCGCGCCGCAAATAATTGCCATTACACCCCCGTAATCCCGCCCCGCGAATCGCCGAGTCCTCGGCCGGGGGGGTATCGTATGTCCCTCGCGGAATTTCCCTCCAAAATACCCCGGAACGGAATCTCGGCCGTCTGGAAATGTCGGCCCGGGAATACTGCTCGCGCGCAGTGGCAGCGGCCGGCCTAATTACGGCCTCGCTGTTTTGGCGCGGTCTGCCGCGCGAGCGATAGACGCCCGCGACGCCCCCGACGACGACGACGACGCCTCGTTAAACGCGGAAGTTCGCTCGTCTGGAAATATTTCCCTTTCGATGGATTTGTCAAGGCGGCGCGGGAGACGACTGGGAATTGGGTCGGAGACGTTTATACAGTCGCGGGGGGCGAGGCGCCGAGCTAATGCCGGGTTTCGTGTAATTGTGGATGCAGGAATATTACGGTGTTTATGCGGGCCGCGCGTATGAAATCGTTCGAGGTGGAGTACTATAATTTACCGGGTCTCAGCGGCATCTGGTTAATGCGGCTGTGTAGAACCGATAAGAGTGATTGTACGCCTTTAACGGAGCCTCGCTCAATTTTCCTTTTCAATTTTCAATGTTTATTCTTCGATATTACTCGTTACACCGCAAAATTCACCCGTCGCTTTATCAAGCGGCCGAGTGCAAAATGTTTCTTGCCTCGCGGTCGGCCGTCGCAGCCATCAGATATCGTCCCGAATCGGCGTCAATTTTAATTGAGCGCATTCGGATTCCGCGGCGACCTCAACCCAGCATCCGGCCATCCATAATGCATCGATCCGAATTAACAAGCTCTCGGCAAAGCTCTCGATATATCTCATCGCCTTTCTCTCCCGGCGACAAATCGCACGCACACTCGAGCCTCTCTCCTCCGCGAGAAAGTCGTCATCTCTCTCCCCCTCCCGCGCACACACGCCTTCTATTCTCGTACGCACATCCTTAATCGCGCGAATGTAGCGGAGAGCTCCGCGGCGCGAATGTTATATACCGGCCTTTCCTCGTCTGGGACGTGGGTGGATATTACCTCTATTCCTGGTGCGTCTCCCCGACCGGGGAGTTTATTTCCAGCCGGCTCCGCGTCTCTGTCGCTCTCGTACGGGGCTGTCGCGCGCTTCGAGAAATCTATGGAGCTACGCAAGACGCCGGCGGATCAGCTGATTTGCGCGCGGAGGAGTCTATTTTCAGAGCCGAGAGGATTCGATTTTCCGGAGATGGTCATTAAGGCAGGCTTATCTGTATTCATTGGACGAGCGGAAAAGAGTTTCGAGCTGGATTCGGATTTAACGGGAAAGGCGGAGGTTTATCGGTTTTTAGATTGTCGTTTGAGAGTTTTATATTCATTTATGGATAGTTTCAATAGAAACGATTGTTGGATACTCGAATTTATTGGGTTTTCTAAATTTAAACGAATTTTTTATTAACTTCGATGTTGTAATTTTCTTAACTTTTAGTCAAATTTTGGGATATAAGTTAATTGTTAATTTTCGTAAGGTTTCAATCTAATCAAACCAATATAACTTAAAATACATGCTATTATCCAATAACCTTTTTCTTATTAAAGAGTAATTTAACTCTTGTAAGAGCTTTTTACTGATTGCATTCTTCGAAGTCGTGTACTCTGCAACAAGGCATTACTCATTTCTTCAGAAAAGCTCCATCTTACTAATCGTCGTGCATTTTTCGCTAATGAGCCACAGCTTCAATTTCAGTTCGCGAAAAAACGAGCCTCCGCCAGAATCCCTCGTAAAAATGATAAATGTTAATCAGACAAATCCTCCCTGCAATTTTCTCAAAATCCTCAGAAAAGGGAGACGCGCGCTCATCAAAATTCATATTCCGCGCGTTTAACGATCTCCCCGGCAAACTTGACACCCAATAAACGGGCACCGCCTAATCGTTATCCGGCGAGCATTCCAAAAAAAAAAATAAAGAAGAAGAAGGACGAATCAGCATGCAGCATTCCGTCATGACGACAAGTTTCTCGGCGGCCGCAAAACGAAGCCCAAACGCATGATTCATGAAGCAGCAGCGCCTTTGGGGCGAGAGAGAGAGAGAGAGAGAGAGATCCTCGCGCAGCCGAAACGAACCAGTTCCTCCCTCGGATATCAGCTCGGCTCGATCGCGGCCGGCAATTTCAGCTCTCCGAGAGTATTTCACGCGCGGAAATCCCGAGAGCGGCAGCGGCCGAGATTAAAAAGCCGGGCTATGAACGGAGAAGGAGGAGGAGGAGGAGGAGGATTATCGACTGGACGAGTTTCGCTGCCGCTGCTGCTCGCTGTAATTAAGAATCTTTATCGGGCCGCTTTGCAGAACCTGTTGGGGAGGGCTTTCGGGGCATGTGTCCTTTGCCTCGATACATTTAATTACTTAATTTTCAATTTGGCGCACCGATAGTGGAAACTATCCTGGTTAGGAATTTTAAAGGACCGGCATTCCACGAGAGTTTGCGATTCGAAAGAATATAATATTTATATATTTATTTGGAGTAAGTGCAAACTGTAGACGAGAGGTTTCGGATTAGATAAACTTTGGTGGGTTTTAAGAAGGCGCAGATTTTAAAGGCAAATTCTAATGTAAAGCACGACTGCTTTATGCGTACGAAAGTGAGTTAAATATAAATTTCGGCATGAATTTTCAATAAAGTATTCTTCGAATACTTTTCAAAATTTAGTCGTCACTGATTTTTAGATTAATACGTCTAGAAATTATGGAAAATTTATCACAGTTATCAATCACTATTTGATCTCGATTTGCTAGTACTAAACAGAATGCGTCAATTGTCGCGTAACAAATAATACAAAAACTATTTATTTTGTAAATATTAACACACTACACTGTTTTGAAGGTAATCATTTTCGTTACAGATACCAATCTACAAATTTTACAATAAGAAACTAATTTTAATAAGTAAACAAATAATAGCTTGAAAAACGATAAGGTTCTAAACAGAAGAGAATTTCTGTTTTGTCGTACAAAACAGAACAAATTAAAAGTCCCCAAGACTCCGAGAATAATAGACTTTGTGCAAATATAACTAACTGTAATTCGGTCTCTCAAACAATTCATTCCATTCCAGGCTTAAAGTTTGACGTAACCGCGTTAGAAAAGGATTTGCAAAGGTGACAAGCTGAGCACATAATGACGAAAAAGTTTCTTTCGCAACATACGAACCAAGACACGGACTCCCCTTATATATACCTCGATGGTCGGCGGAATTTTCGAAACGACAATAAATTTCAATAACCACACACTCCCGTATACCCTTGATGGAATTTTAAGTACACATTGCGACGCAATTTAAGGACAGGCTTTGCGCGCCACCGAAATTCTCGAATCCGAGAAACGCTCGAGAATTACGCACGGACACCGCGGCGGAGGAAGACTTTGCGCGCCGGTAATTGACGCGGAATTACCATTAACGTCGTAATGAATACGACTTAAACACACGTTGCATCCGAGGGTGAAGGGAAGGAGGGAGAAAAATTTAATGGTTCCTTTAATTACTCTTTTCATTTGCGTGCGCCGATCGGCGAGTTTGGCGGAAATTTTTCCGTAAATGCAGCTTGTTAAAATCGAAACACCCGTATTTACCCTGGTAATCGTCCGATTCACAATGCGTTTTCTAATTTTTCTGCGTCACTGATTAAAAAATGATGTTACATGAACCCCTAAGTTTCTTAACTGGTTTCTTTCCAGTATTGGTAAAAAAATTTTAATTTTGTTGCTTTTATACTATTCAAATTAAAAATTAATATACAAGTAATACTTTTAACTCCTATAAAAGCGTCTAAGTTTTAAGCTTCTTTTTACCTTTTTATCATTAACTATGTTAATTAATGAGGGCGTTGCGAACCAATGTCTTATTCGCTACTCTTTACGTATCTTCTTAATGAAGGGAAATTCAAAATTCGATAAACTTGAAAACTTTTAAGATTCCCTTCGCGATTCGAGATATTCAAATGGCATTTTTATACAAGGGATGTCAAGTGACTTTGGTATCAATTTATCTTCTTCAGCTTAATGAGAAAACATTAACATTTTTAATCCAACCTTATAATCTCATTTTACACTTTCTTTATAATCTTTATGCGATGAAGTTTATAAATTACCTTTCAGTTACGCTTTAACTTAAGATATATTAAGCACCAGCATATTTATTCAATATTTCTTAAAATTTTACGAAAAAGCCACTCTTCTTATTGGTTTAGTAAAATTAATTTTAATTCAGCCTCTACATAATCTTTTTTCTTTGTCCCACCCAGACTTTCTCGAATCAGTTGTTAACAATCGCTTCGAAAACAAATTACTATAGCATCACTAATTAAAACCCATGCACCTTTCAGCAAACGCGCCAGGCTCCACGCGGCCGGCTCGAGTAACCGTAATATCCAGCGCAAGAATGCCACCTTTCCGCAAAAAAATCCGAAAGCTTTCCTCGCCAAAGCTCGAGCGATGCGCCGCCGCTCGAATTTCGACTCGCCTCCGGTCGAGCAACGGCTCGCCGTGCAATCGATAGCCCCCCGCGCGTGTGTGTGTGTGCACCGCGCGCACTCACCTGTACGATCGCTCGTCGCGAGTGTGTGTGTTGTATACGTGTGCGTGCGTGCGCGCATGTGTTTGTGTGCGTGCACACGGCAATGGGTCCCGGTAATAACGGGAAAAGTAAATCGGATCGCCTCTCACTCTTGACCGAGGCTGGGCTCGGACGAAAAAATTCAAATTCCAGGCTTAAGCGTAAGTGCAGCACCGCGCGCGCGCCGCCGTTTCAACTATCCATTTCGAGAGAGCGCCTGTTCGCGTTAAATCGAGCCGCGTATTGTTGGCTAATTTCTTTTCGCCTCTCTCTCTCTCTCTCCCTCGAAGAAAGAGATAATGCAACTCGCGTGGATTAATTAAATTCCTCTCGCGCTTTCGACGAGCAGCGCGTTCGGGAATGTCCGCGGGTGTAACTATACGCGCGGGCTGGGCTCTGAATTTTTGAGCTTTTAACGAGCGATAAATTTAAAGGGCGATTAGTTTTTTTTTTCTGGGAAGAAATGTATAGTTTCATTTTTTTTGCACCGGAGCGCTTTCGTAATTGCATTCACGGTTTGTTTGAATCCAAGGCCTGCGAGTGCGAATGTTTGCTTAATTAAACGTCTGCCTTGGAAATCGACTACTTTTTTAGGAGCCGAATTCTTAAAAACGTATACAATTAATTCGCCTTTTTTGTAAAAACATTTCACAGTTTACTATACACACATTATAGAAAAATGTTTAAATTATGTGTTAGTTTCATTAAAAACCAGCACTTAATGAAACACATAATTTTCTATTTACTAAAAGGATACGTATGTTATCGGTGAATCCACTTTAAAAACTGGCGTGGAACCATATTTTACAAGTTTGGAATTGTACGAAACTACTTTGCTATTATATCTAAGCCATTAAATAATTTCAAAACTTGGCAAAATCAACATCAATAAAGAGGTGAAAAAAAATATATGTGCTCAATTTATAATCCGATAAGAATCAAGTATAAGGATAACTATATTTTTCTCCTCGTAGTGAATTTCTTTTGTTCGAAAGAAGCCGTAGAATAATTTTCAGTTTACTCAAATGAATAAATACAGGCCCGTTACTTTCTATAGTGGATTAACTTCCGAAAATGTGTGCAAACGTTCTCTTTCATTACAGCTCCTACGTCAAATAAATTCAAACATCATTTACGTAGAAGGAATATTAAACAAGTCTCGATATCCGAGCCCATCGTTCCGAGCGCGCAAAATTCTCTCCCGCAAATTAACAATCCCCAAAAACCAGCGACACAATATTCGGATCCTCTCGCGCATCGGTCAAAATTCAGCTCGCATTCCGATAATTGCTCGAGATCCTATCGTCGAGATAAATTTAAATATTCCCGCGGCGTTCGCGCCGGAGAGAGGTACATAGTCGTGGAGGTTACCTTATCACAAGTGAGCCAGAGGATAATCGAGTTCTCGTGTCGCAGCGGCCCGCCCAAGCCGCAGCCTCCGGCCAGGCGCTGCTGCCGCAGGATGTCCGAGTGCTTCTGGCCGTGCTGCTCGAAGATCTCCAGCGATCTGCGCAAATTAAAATGATTAAGACGCTGGCCCGCTTCGAATTCGGCCTGTCGGCGTAAATTTATCGGGGAAGGCGAAATCGCGGGCAGCGACACGTCAGCGTTTTCGGCTTTTTTTGTTGAAAGCCCAGCGGTTGAGTTAAACGAAGGCGCGAGACGTGTCGCTGGATATTGTTATGCGTTATTTAACAGTCTGCGAAAGGAAGCAAATGGATAATATTGTGTAAATATATAATACTAATTGTCAAACTGAGTAAATAGTATGGGGCTCTCGCGTCTGCAGTTGTACGTAAAGAATTATATTATATAGATTTTGTAGTTTTTAATTAACTGAGGGCTTGTACATTTTAAAAAGAAAAGAATAGTTAAAATAAAACACTTTTATTTAACTTGAAATTAAAATTAATGCAAATTATAAGAAACTTGATAAGGAGTATATCACGGTAATAGTAATATCAAATATCCTAAAAAGATTATTTGTATACTTGAAAGAGTATAAATTATTCGGCTATCATATCAATTCCATCCTTACACGCGAAATTTTTTTGCTTTCACCCGAGTGACATAGAATTAAATTTTTTACAATCCACTTCCGCGCAGACAGAACTCGCTCGCACATAAAGTCACTTTCCTTTCGGAGAAACAATTAAGAATCGCGCATTCCGTCAAAGCCCCCTTAACTTTCAATTACAAATCAGCCGCAGGAATTAATTACCGCCCCGGCTGCCTCTTAGCATCTCCTTACACACCGGGCCGCCAACGAACACCTCCCTCGCAATTAATTCGCCCGCTGCAGCGCGGAGCAACAACAAACAATAAAACGCTCGGCTGCCCCCTAACAGTACACTCTTTAAAATTCCCCCGAAACGCCCGTATCCTAGTCCGCGCGCGGAAGCGCGCCGATGGACATTCCTCTCCCGCATATCGCTCGTCGGGGATAAAACGGTTCGGGGAAACGGCGCTTCGCGCAGCCGCGCGCCGATTCCCGAAAGCGATCGTTATCGCGGGCGCCGCCGTGTGTGCGTGGGCGCAACCGAGCGCGAAATCGGAAATGCGCGGAGGCGCGGACGTCGGGGAGGCCCCGAGATAGAGGCTAATGAATAAGCGAGGCAATTAGCGATGCCCCGGCGATTTAGGCGCGTGCGATCGGCCACTTTGACGCCTTCCTCGAGCGCGAGCTTTATTTAATTAGCGATCGCCGCTTGGCCGCTTCGCCGGGGAGGCTTTCTCGATCTCTGGTGGACTGCTCGAAGCTTCGAGCGGTTTGGATGCTTGACTGGAAATTTCTTTTTTTTTTTTTTTTATTTAGTTACTTACAAAAGTAACCCTTTCGGGTATTGACTGTATGTTAAAAATAGGTTTTGGTGCGCGTATATTTGTGCAGAGTGGTTGCGATCAACGAGTTCCCACCGACGAAAACTTGGCGGTCGAATTCGAATTCGGACCCTTGAACGGTCTTGTCTAGAGAAGCAAACTTCGGCACTTACCTCGAAGGTAAACCAATAACTTAACTTATTGAAAACATATTAAGTTTAATTTCATAATTTTTCTTCAATAAACTTGCAAGGATTAATAACGCATCAACGCAATTCCCCCATAAAGAATAGGTTAATTCACTAGTCAATCCTCGTTTCCAAATGTTAATTGACCCCAAGACTCCCCTCCCGCCTCCGTGTAAAAAATCTCGAGCCACGAAAAGCGCCAAAGTGCACCTCGCGAAAATGTAGGCCAAAGCAGCAAATCCAGTCGGGCCGCGGCGGTTCGCGCAATCTAGATAAAACCAGATAATTTCCCGGCGGCCTCGACCGTTTCTCTCTCTCTGGGTGTGTGTATATATCCGTATAATCGGGCGAGATCCCGCGAGAGCCGCGCGGCGGCGGCGCAGCGGAAGTTATAGATTAATAGGGCGTCTCTCGCGAGAGAGAGAGAGAGATCTCTCGCCTGTTGCGCCGCGCGACGGAGCGAGAAAGGGACGCTGCCTTTTCCTCGTCTCGCGACTAATCGCGGCCGGGCCCGACCCACGCAAGCGCCGCAAGCTCGCCCACGTGACGCGAGTGCGCCGCGGAGCGCGGGAAACCCGCCGGATGATGATCCTTTGTGACGCGGATCGGAGCCCGTTAGCGGAGGAGGCACCGCGGCTGCGGTGTGCAGCTTTTTAAAGCTGGGTCGGCTGGGAACGCCGCTGGTGACGGGTGAATTTTGAATCGTTCGAAATTGGCGAGGCGGGGAACGAGGTAGCTTTTCAATTTTTTTTTAAGAAAGGGAAAAGCAAGCTGAAATGATCGGTCAGATATAAACAAGGTAATTGCAAGTATGATTTGAGTTATAAGCATTCGGTTTGGATTGCAAAGAGTATAAAGCGAATTTCAAACTACTGCTCTGTTTTCGCTGCGAAATCTACTGCCTGATAATGTGATAAACTTTAAATATAGTCTTGAAAACTTTTTATAGTTTTTGCTATTGTTCTTGTACTGTGATTGTATATTGTTAAAGTAATAACAATAACACAGGAATAAATTAATAATATAAATAATTAAAAATATTTAAGCTACAAACAGGTTATCAAATATCTAAAATTCAATTAAAAAATGTATTTGGCTACATATCTTATCAGAAACTGAAGCAGAGAAGTTTGCATTGAGAAAATATAAACTTTCTTAACATTTTTCAAGGATGACTGAAACCTGTCAAAAATACGTTTATTCTTAATCAAACTTTTGATATGTTATTCAATCTTTGCCAAATACTTATCTCCTTATTTTTTAATCGCACAAACTACGCAGCTTTTCGAGTACATAAATAAATCAAATAATATAATTTATTTAGACTATAACTATAAATTACGAAATGAATGATAATATTAAATTGTAAAAAGCCTACGTAAGATTAAGATGAAAGAACAGCTTTAATTGCCGTTATATGAAGGCACAAATTATCCAGATATTAAACCGGGTAAATATACTAGTCCAACGTATTCTTTTCATTTGAATCGGTAATCCATTACGAACGTAATTAGAATTTAATTTGACAGCTTGCGCAAAAGATCTCGTGAACCTAATACAACATCCTACTTCTCGGTGCTCATGACCGATGAGAAAAACTACTACTTTTTCGTTGTGACCTTTAGATAAAGATAGAGCGGAAGTTAAACCAGTCTTTAAAAATCGTTTCCTTCTCGTGACAAATGTGTGTATAGGAATCAACCGGGGAATATATTCTTTTTAATTTTATACCACAAATCACAGGCGAAAGAAGCTTCAGAAATTATCATATTGCGGACTCGTATAGATAACAAACATTAACTGTATACTCGAGTCCACTGCCGTATTAAATAAAAAAGCAAATCCGAAATAAATCTAGAAACGTCGCTCTCGTCCATCTCACAATAAGCATCGGCGAATCTCGGGACGTTGAACCTTCGCGCTCTCCTAAAACACCCTCGCCCCAACCGCCCTCCCAGCCCTCGCAAACAGAAAAAAAAAGAGCGCCGCAGCCCCGTTTCCTAAGTCAAAAAGTGCTGCCTCACCCTCGCAAAAACCCTCTCTCTCTCTCTCTCTCTCTCTCTCCGAACAAGGGCTCGCATCTCCGCGCATCTGTCAAGCCTCTCTCCTCGGGAGACAGACTCTCGCGCGCGCCGATAAATTTCACCGCATCTCGCCAGGTCGTTACCCCGCGCGTGTGTCTCTTCTAGAGAACAAACACACTCGGCCGGCTCTCATCGTGCACGGCAGAGCCGGCCGGCGTATAGCGCTAATTTTAATTTTTTTTTCTCTCTCTCTCCCTCTCCCGCTCGCCGCCCGTAGAAATAGACGGTCGCTTAGCTTCGACTGTCAACCGTCCGAAATAGACAAGCGCCTCTAGTCTTTGTCCCCCTACCCCTCCTCCTCCCCCCGGCGCGTCGCGTGGGGGCCGAAAAGGAGAGAACGCAGGGGAGGCAAATAGAGCAGGAGGAGGCTGGAATGCTACCGAGAGGCTCTCTCTCTCTCTCTCCCGCCTGCACTCCCACGCGGCTCTCTCGCGCGCGAGAAAGCGGCCTATCTGGCTCCGCGGAAAAAGATGAATGAAATTTATTAGGCCGATTTTACGCTTGAGATAGTCCGGAGGTGAGCTCTCAGCGAGATCGAGAGAGAGAGAGACTGTAATACGACGCTCGCGCGCGCGCGCACCGACGGAGGAGCGGGTGAAAATCCAGCGACGACGCTTTCTAGGGCGCCGCGGCGAAGATTGCGGAAAATAACGCTCTCCCGACGGATTTATATCGAATTGAATTGTAATCTGTCTGCCGGGGTGAATTTAGAAATTTATCGCTGCGAATTAACGCTCGAAAGTCAATTAATGCGCCGATTTCGACGTATTCGGAAATTATTTATTTATCTTTAAATAGATTGTTCAAGCATGCTCAAGTTCGGTGCCTTTTATTAGGCAGAGGTACACTCAAATTTTAAATGTGTCAATTACTTGCAAAAGATTTGCACAATAGTTTATTCATATATAAAACTGGTGATAACCACCAAGAGTTACATTCAATTCAACATAATCTACATGTTCAAAACTGCTATTACTATCCTTCCAACAGTAAGAATAGGCTATTTCCTTTCTAATTTATTAAGCGCATATAACTTTAAAATCTCTTTTATTATTTCCCATTCTATTCAACCGAGGCATATCCGTCTTTCTCCCAAGACCTAAAGGTGTGCAGTTTCTCCACCGACACGTTCGATCCACCTGCGTTTCTCAATCCCCGCGCCAAAACTGCATCCGATCCCCCTCCCCTCAAAGATTCAAAGCCGAATTTTTCCTCCAGGCGAATTCGATATCGAATCCGATCGAGCGCATTTCATTCACAAATGCGCGGAAATTAAAGCGGGCACCCCGTCGCCTCCTCCGGCACGTGCGCCTACGTCGTCGCGCGATCGAGAGACAATTGCCGGAAGTAGCACAGTTTCGATCACCGAAATAGAAAGCGTCCGATTCAATCCGCTCATCCCCGCATCCGGCTACTCCAAATAATCGATACATAACCGAGCCGTATTTATAATGCGCGAAAGATGAGGCTATTTTCGGACGCGAGAGAGAGAGACAGAGAAAAGAGACGGTCGATGCTCCCAGAGTTATATACCGATTCGCGCTAATCGCCGGTTCCACGTGCAGAGGCTCCGGTGATATACGCCGCCGGCATGCCGCATGCATGAATCTCGGCTGAACGAAGCGGCTCCGGAACGGCCAAGACTGGATGGAGGTGGTTCGTTTTTGATAATTTTTCGAGGCGATAAGGCACAATCGGTTTTTGGCGGGGCGATAAGGTGTGTTGGTGTAATATATATATATACTTTGGTCGCGGATGAAGTTTGAAGTAATGAGGACGGTTTTTAGAATGTTAACCGGAGGAACGTATTTCAGGAAGCAGGAGTCGAGCGCTGATTATGTCGGGGAGTCGCTTTGATATGAAAGTTGGCGAGGAAACTCGTTTCGCGGAGTATCAATTAATATTAATACAGTTCATTAAAATTTCTAATCCACTGCTCTATCGCAATATAAATTATGTTGATAAAAGTTATATAAATTATCATCTTCAATTTGAATGCAAAATGAAATCCTTTTCGCAGAGCAGAAACGACCGATTTTCCATTTATAACTCTGCGATATTCGATTACTCGAGCTCTCGTTTTATCCATTAAAAGTAATCCACGCCCTCGTTAGAAAGCAACGTCTTCGTAAACGTCGGAATTCGTCAGAAAACTCTCAACCAGCCCCGGAGCACCAGAAAAAAAAAACATCTTCCGATTGTCCGTCCATTAAAATTCTCTCGGCGACGGTGCCGCGAGAGCGAGCAGGAAAAACCCCCGTCGAAAAATTAGGATTCCAATCTCGCTTCCAAAAGCCACGTAAACCCCGTCCGCGCCTCGAAGTCATCGGCGCCTTCGACGGGGCTTACGTCACGAGCCTGCGTCTGGTGTACGAGCGCTCTCGGTGCGCGCGCTTGTCCGCCGTGCACAGCCGCGCGGCAGAAAGTCGGTTATTTTACATACGCTGACCCAATTTTCCCGCAGCCGACGGGAAGGAGGCGGGGGGGAGGAGAAAGAGGGAGAGAGAGCGCGAAAAATGCAGCGGCGCACGAGGAAGCGGAGAGCCGAGCCAGACCGTGCCGATATTCGCTTACGCAACTTTATGTACGCGTAACAGATAAAGAGAAAGAGCGAGAGAGAGAGAGAGAGAGAGAAGTTGATGTATCGGAGGCGGGAGAACAGTGGGAGATGCCTGAGAGGCTGCTAAGGGAGTGCTAAGATGTGAGTAATGGAGAATTCGATGTCGGTTGGCTCGAGCCGCGAGTTGCCGGACTCGAGGTGTCGGGGGGGATTGTATTGTTCGCCGAGGTTGATTGATTGGGAGGTGAGGATTTTTTCGCCTGGATATTGAAATGTATCGGTAAACCGTTGGCGAAGAATCGTTCCCCGTTACGTTGGAAAAGGGATTTAAATATTCATTTACGAGAGATTCTAAGCTGCAAAACAATAATTGCCAACGATAATACCCATCGATAATACACATTTCATTTTCCAACCCAAAATCCAAGCCCTCTCCTCTCCCAAAATCCGCGCGAAACGTCATCCTGCTAAAGGCCTCACGCCGCAGTCTCGCTGCACCGACAGATCGGCGCGGCAGCCTCCTCCTCCTCCGCCCCCCCCCCCCTCCGCTTTGGCGGCCGCGCCGGCGGCGGCTTTTCAATGGAAAAGCGACTTTCTCTCCGGCGTCGGGCCGCCGGCGCGCGAGTCAATCGAGCACGTAACCTCGACACCTACACCCTCTTTGCCTCTCCGGCGGGCGAGCGGCGCGGCTCGTTGCGCGCCCGAGCGCGCCGCCGCGACTATCCGCGCGCGTGCACTGGGTCAATGAAAAGCGAACGACGAGCGCGGCGCGGGCTGCGACCGGAGCTCGGAGGCGGCCTTTTTTTATTTTTTCGTGCTCTTTTGGATGAAGGAGTCGAGTTTATTTTGGTTTCGGGGAGGATTCTGGAGATAATGGGACACCCGAGCGAAGTGGGATATGTGTTTTGAACGAAATTTATTTTAATCGAGCTCCGTTTTGAAAGAGACTTATCTCGTTGAAGTAAAACGCTCGGTTATTAATAGTCTCATTATCGAAGACGAGGCGAATAAAGTTAAGGCGAATGTTTTGGAGGACGGGAATGTTTAATAAAAATATAGATTTCCCGGACAATATAATCGCTTGGAGATCAGGCTGCCGGCATACCTCGCGCATGACGCTTTAAACCAAGAATTGGAAATCTCTCCCGGCTACGTCAAAGGTTGGCGAGGCATTTGGGATTAATTAGGCTGTTAGGGAATTCGTGATTGTGGCATTAGCGGCAAACGATCGTATAAACCCTTATGAGAGTTAATCTTGATGCAACGTCGTGATGGCATTGCTTTGATGGATTCCGTGGATTTAACTCGGTTGCATAAGGTATTTAGCCGCGATGCTCTAACATGGTAATCGATACGCTGATTTGTGGGAAAATACATTTTACCATTTTTATATTCGAGGTTGTTAATAATGAATTGAAGAATATAATGTGCTTTAAATATTCCTATTATAACGTCTTCAAGTACGTGACTGCAATTGCATTCGATCGGTAATGCTCGAATGATTAAATTAAATGGAAATTAATTTTCAGAAGATATAGAATGGAATCCCTTTAACCGCAAAACATTAAACAACCAATTCCCAACGTGTTCCAATTTCACCTATTATATCTAAAAAAAACCGCCGACGAAAATCGTTAACTCCCTCGATCTATCACAGATAAAGTCGATCTCCAGCTCGAGAGAGATCTCGAGCATTATCATCCGGCTAACCGAAACACTCCCTCGAGCAGAAATCCTCGACAGGCGAAATCGTCAGGCTGGACAGGCCGTTAAAAGTATTATAAAACGGCGGAGAAAACGAGTGCAGCGGATGCACACAGAGAGAGACATTCCGATTCGATTAGCGCCGCTGACGCGCCGAATGCCATTGCCTTCGATCTCTCCTGCTTTCGGGCGTTTTTCGTTCTTTTCGTCGTTGCGAGGGAGAATAGGCCGAGTGCTAATCCCCGTCGTTCTCGAGGGAAAAGTCGCTTTTTGATGCTATTCGGACAGATCCGGGACGATCGAGCTTTATTGCGGCGAGTCGAACGATGGCGAGGAGTGGACGTTTGAGGACGATGATAAGTGTGATGGATTGTTTATGCACCCGACTTTCTTTAAAGTGCGTTTTTGAGTACTGAATTTCGATCGAGTTTTAAGGGTATGTCGGAGCTGGGCAGTTGTCTCTCTCGCACGTACGAGATTCTAACCTAACTCTTTACTTTTGTAGTTGTCAAATTATATCTTCAAAAGTAATTTTTTTGCTATAAATCAGGTCGAATATAATATGTTATTGATATACCTACACGGGAAATACCTTTTCTTACATATTGTGACAGTAATTATTTAGTATTCAGAGAAAAAGAAATATGTGCGAGAGAGACAGCAATAGTCCGGCTCCGACATCCCCTTAAGATGAATTTTTATCGTTTTGTTCAATTGGCTAAAGAAACCTGTCATATGGATTTTAACTGTTAAATTAACCAAGGTTTTTCGTGTTTTCTTATTGATTTTTTTATGACAAAGTCTATTACATTATTAGTCCGTCAAATAAGTATTGTAAAATAAATGTTTAATCAACATTTGTTTATTTTTTAATTTAATTTAAACAGAATCCCCCAATTTCATCCATCAATCATTTTATAAATAAAAGTAGAGAAAATCATTCGCAAAAAAAGTGTCGAATTCCCAAAAAAAAAGAATCTGTCGACCCAGACAACAATCTCCTTGAACTGCCAACAACTGACCGCCTCTCCCCCGTCCCTCGACTTCTTCATTAATCAAATCTCATTGTACTCCCCCCCTAACGACCGAAGAAGGAAAAAAAAATCAGGAAGAAAGGTCCCAACTCCCGCCGACAAAAGTAAGACGTTTTCCCCCGACGTTAGCTCTCTCTTGACTTCCTCAAACAATATCCCCGAATCAACTCCCCCCCTCCGCGCGTCGCGGTGTATTTTCGTCGAGAGGGCGTAACTCGCGGCTCTGTTATTAACCGCGGACTTGTACGCAGAGGGGTCTTTGTACGGGCGCGTCTCATTTCCACCGGTTCTCTCTCTCTCTCTCTGCCTTCCGTTCTCTCTCTCCGCGCGTGTCTGTCTGCCTTTTTCTGTCTGGGCTTCCTCTCTCGTTCTCTGTCTCTCGCGGGCGAAATGACTAACGCCAAGCTGGACCCGAGCCAACGAGTTACATAGTTAAGCGCTCTCCTTTCCATCTCGGGCGCCAAAGCTGCAGCCTTGGCTGGGTGCGGAGAGAGACCCCCCGAAGATTCGAAAGGGAGGAAAGGCCGATGCAGCTTCCACTCGCGCATTCCGATCGCGATTTTTCCCCTTTCCTGAACGATGTGGTTTATGGGGGTGGGGTGTCAACGTTGTTTCGCGACGGCTTTGGTAAACAATTTTTTTTTCTTTTTTTTGGGACCGACGATAAGGTCTGAATGAAGTTTTGATAGGGGTTATAAGGAGAGGGTAATTAACCGAATATTTTAACGTAGATAAGTAATACGGTGACTATTTATAAATGTGACTTATCAATATCTGACTAAACGCTCACGTGATGTTTCGCCACTAGGGTCCGAACCTTTTATCAGTTTTTTTCAAGTATTTCGATGGTTGACTAAATTTAAACACAAAATACAAAATACTCGATGCGGATTAAAGTTTAATTCGTAATTTCTTTACGAGCTGGGCAAAAAAGCTGCGGTGCGCCAACTTTAATTAACCAAACTGAACTATAAATATACGAGCATGAAAACGCTCACGATTTGAACGACCCCGCGTCATTTACAAACGAGTAACCGCTCAGACATCACAATCAATTAATGAAACCAGGCAAACATTTACGTAAAGAATCTATTCCACAGGAGAAGTGTACTCAGCCTAATGTACCAGGATCAATGGACCAGTTCACAGCTTATCTCCCGGCGCGAGAAGGACGATTTCCGGCCGATCGTTCGGACCAGGAACAATTAATCATCGGCAGAAAAGAGGCTTGAGCAGCATCGATTGCGCGCGCATAAAGGTACTTGCGTACATCATCGAGAGGATCTGGGTCGAGTGCAGAGGAAAAGGAGGCGAGTTACGGCGTTTATAATAGTCTTAGAAGTACAGTTCACGAAATAGGCCGCTCCGGCTCAAGGTCGCCTCGGTAAAGTTCTAATCTCCGAAGTAACCCATAAAGATAGCGGCGCGAATGACCCGTAAAACTCGCGACTTCGATAGTAAAATGTACGGTTTCTTTTATCTGGCCTGCCTGGATATATCAGGTCCGAGGGCAAAACGTATCGCGCTCTTCGAGAGAGAGAGAGAGAGAGAGAGAAAGAGAGAGGAAAAGATTATTTTTCTAACTCGATTCTAGCGCTATTTTATAAATTCTGACTAATTGATGCGCTCTTTTTTTTTGCTTATAATTAAGATTGTACAAACAGTTGAAGAGAATCTTATTCATTTTCGTGAGATGATGATTGATTTGTCTTAAAAGTTTAATCTTTTTCGATACATGTAATTTAATAAAGCTATTATGTTATTTCATAATCTCCTCTATCTTGTTAATCTTCCAAATTTTTTACATTCTTGTAACGTATATAATTACACGTAATTTCTTAATCTAAACTTTATTATATAATGGGGTACGATTAATTACACTGATAAAATATTTTTATATAAATGCTGCATTACTGCATTATCTTATTCTATTGTCTTTAAATATTTTCGAATTTAATTCAAATATAATAAACGCGATTAAAAATATTAAAAATTGACTCTACTTTTAGCAAAATCAAACTGAAGATAAGAAAAATTTTTAAAAGAATCGATTTCCCACGCGGTGTTTCGTACATAACGCAATCCAACATTTACGGGTCAAAATTAATTAGAGCAAGTTTAATGGCAAGCGAAAGCTATTTCCATTTTATTCTACTATTTATAAGAAAAATCGTTACGGAAACTATGCAATCCGCCAAAAACGCCAATAAAACGACCTTTTATGAACGGTTTAATGCCATTCTCGGCGATCAACCGTCTCCGCTTTTTCGTCAAACTACGGTTATATAAATCAACGACCACCGTAAAGCGGCGCTGAAAAAAAAAATCTATTTTAACCAAAATAAACTTTAAGCGCGCGCTGTAATTCGGCGAACGAGGTCGTTCTCCACGTAGGCCTTAAAACTAAAAATTCGTGCTGACCTCGGATCGTGAAAAGTCCATTTTTTTTTTTTTTTTTTTTTTTTATTGTTGCCAGTCTGCACGTTATGTGTATAGGCAGAGTTGTAAAGTGAAAAAGCGCGCGAAAGAATAACGGACGGAAGTGCAATCTATCGAAGTCAGATAAAGTTGCAAAAAATTTTTTATGAATCCACGTGTCGACACGTCGACCAATGGCGCCGTCACGTATCGCAGTAACGGCCCCGATTTTGACGTAAAGCGTCTAACGCATGATATGAATGTAATTTTAATTAGCTTTGAATTCTAATGGCGTAAATTTTTGTATTACGGTTATGTTAATTTTTTTTTTTTTTTTTTTTTATTTCTTACTGTACCGATTTAATATATTGTGTGATTATGGATGTGGATTTAATATTCAACTACTGTTTTTACGTTTGCTTAAGAGGTTATAAGAGAGTAAAATTTTATTTAATTGTACAGTGATACATGATGGAAGGTATTTGATGAGCAGCGTATCATTACTCATCTCTGAACTAATTACACCGAGTAATAGACGGTTATCAGAATAAATATTGTTTTAAAAACCCGTGGATGAGCTTGATTTTTCTTTTACTTTTAAGTTTAAGGTTATAAATTAATGTTAATTTGCGTTTTTAGACGATTTCTAAAAGATATCGATAAATTATTTGACCAAATAAAGTGTTCTTACAAAATCTGAATACAGACATATCTTCCAATTAATTTTATTCGACTTGGGCAACTTCCAATGTGAGAAATGCTCTAATGGTAACTGATCCCTTTACTAAATTCATATCAGGCTTTTCCGGCTGTTTTACACATCCATCACGTCCTTGCTTTCATTATTCTTTTTGACTACGCAAGCAAAAGGTACACGATTTCTATTCTAACGAATATCTCACGATTTATTATTTCATAAATTGAAGCGTTATCTTCAATCGATCTGCAGAAACACCAAGCCAAAATTGCGTATTGCGTTAGAGTGTATATGTATAATACAATAAAAGCAAACGCGAACGCGTTATAAACATCGGGAGATTTTCAGTCGGAGTACAGAATGTGCGTCAGTGGAATTTATGCACTGGAAAAAAATTGCTCGGGCAATAACTAAAGGATTTTACTACGATTTTTCGACCGCTTGAGTATGGCATTAAATCGGCTCCGATAGTAAATCAGCTGTGTAATGGGTAAACAAAAGATTTAGTAATTATAAATCATTGGGTGTACCTGTAATAGCTCGAATAATTTATTGTTTTCTATGTTTAGACGCGGATTTTCTATTAATCTGATACGATTTTCACGATAATCTGCATCTCTCGCTTTGTGCAAAGTGTATCGTAAAAAGGAAAGAACGATTTTTCTAAAGATTCTTTTTGTAAAACTTAAAAGTACGTAGTTTTTCTATAGGTTAATAATTAGCAGTTTTCCGCTTCTACGATTTTGTAATCTTTGCTCAAGCCATTCAATAAAATTAATGTGTTTTCTTAAGAAACGTACTATATTAAGCATAATAAGGAAAAATTCATTATCTGAAATTTTCCTTTAAAGTGTTTTTAGTTGAAAGGTGTTTAATATTAAACACATTTAATTTTTTGAAAAAAACATTTATAGATTCTTATATACAAATATTAGCTATTTATAATGATACTTTCTTAATTTCTCTAAAGTGAATTCTAAATATTTATTTTAATCTTTTCTGAACTGTTAAGCATGACCTTAAATTTAATGAAAAGCAAAATGTAAAATAAAAAATAAAATCTCGAACATATCCGTTATTATTAATTAAAGTCCAATTATAAAAAAACCTTCAAGTATATTTATAAACAAAAAAATGTGTATTTATACTCGACAAATCGTTTAATCGCGGCTTGCAGGAAAATAGACGGCAATAACGGATCGATAAACGCTGCAACACACACACACACACACACTTTTTATCAACCTATTGAGCAACATATCAAATTACCTGCAACATTACTTTTAAAAAAAAGCAAAACAATATTTCTCATTACCGACGAACAAACGAAGCGATTCCATTCGCGGAAAGGCCACGGCCACATCCGTTTTCTATAATGCGAAAAGCGTCGGGTTTTTATCGGCGCCGGCGCCGCGGAAAGTCTCGCTGAAATTCGCGCGGGAAAATCTTATGACAAACGAGCGGTGGATTAGCATTTGCATTTACTTACTTAGGAGAGGCACGATTACAATGATGGATAGACGAACGAGTGCGAAGCAACCGCAAACTACCACCTCGAGCATTCGTCTTCCGTCTGGTGCTTCTTGCCTCGAACATATCAATTATCGCTGTATTTTTTTTTTTTTTTCTATCTCACTTCGAGAGCCGGGAATATTCATTCGCCAGACTTTGCGCGCGTTTCTTCTGCTAATGAAGAAAATTAGTAGCTTTGTTTTTCCAGGAAAGTCCGTTTATGCTGGATAAAACAGAAAATCCCCTAGACGCTTTACAGATATGAATCTCGTAAGCGATGCACGTAATTTTATTAGCGCGAAGACGTTGGTAAACATTGTCAAGTTTCTAAGTACAAAACGAGGCAAGGCTTCGAAAAAAAAAAAATTTCCTCGGAATGAGAAAAAAAAAATAATCTGTGGATTCCTTTTTCGTCATCTTACAATTAGTATTCCGCTCAGGTAAGCATTACGGTATATAAGTTGCTTTATCTTCCGAGTTACGTAAATAAAGTTTATAATTTGTATTATATTCCTGATATCTCAAATATTTGAAGTACTTTTTAGATTCGCTAATTATTTTAAAATCAATCGGAAAATAATTATCGCTGAACATGATCGGCGAGGTGATCATCAGCGATAAGGCGAAGGTTTCACAAGAGTGAATGTGAATTTATAGGGACAGATTGAAGCGAGATAAAGCATTACATGCGCACTCCGGCAAAGTGAAGCGATCCTCTCTCGCGAATTCAAATGTAAGGTATCCCAGAAGGATTAATCATGAGCGAGGCTGAAAAATGACTCATGATTATTAACTTTTATAATCGTACCGCTTTATTTTGAGATAATTAAGTAAAAAGCCATCGATGTAAAGAACATTATAAAATTATAAGTAAATCAAAGTGATTGGAAGCGAATGCTTTACGTTTTTTAACTTAAAGTTATTCAACGTTTTTAAACAAGCATTTTTTACAGTATCTCGGACGATTAATCTTTTAGACTTTAAGTTTTTAAATACTTTTAAAAAACTAGCTCCGAGGCAGTAAAATCTTTACAGAAGCATCGAAAAAGTCTAGCATCCTCATAACTTATTCATCGCTCGTAAGTTTAATGTTTTATACGAGCCTATTTTACACAATGTTTACAAAAATGCGATAAACCAAATCGAAAAGAAAAAAAAAAAACGCCAGAGAATTTATGTCCCCGCAATCCAAATGTCACAAAGAACACGTGGCCACTGAAATAGTGTCACATTTTTTAATCTCCGCCTATTAAAAAGATTAGTCTGCGATCTAGGCTAAAAACTACCTCACCGACTCGAACATTTTTTTATTCGGTGAAATTCGCTCGTTTTTCCGATCAAACGGTGATTTGCGACGGCTTATAAATAGTCTACCGAAAGGCTTCTCTTAAAAATAGATGCGCCACGCGTAAATTAGCGATTTAGCGTTTTTTTTTTTTTTTTTTTTTTTTTTTTTCAATTGTAATTATGCAATTTATCCTTGGCGCTGCGCGAAGATTTATTTTTTACAAAGTTCAACGGAGTTCAAAGTCTTTAGCAGTTCGAGGCGATGAATGAGAACTGAAATTTTTTGCCCTCTTGATTATTAACGTAGTTTTTGCATGTAATTGACGGATATTCTTACTATTCAGCTGGTTCAACAATGCTCAGAAGCTACTTTAAATAACGTGAATTTAGATAAAGTGTATAGTTAATCAAGCGTACAGTTGATTATTCTACAGTCTGGGGCGACGAGAAAACTTTTCTGTTTGAATACACTATGCTGAATTAACTTCAACAAATAAATTTAACGTGAAGTGCTGTCATCGTATATCTGATGTGACGTCAATGAATGTCGACGACCTCCTGTTACGGTTCCTTCGACATCTGATTCTGTGTTTATGTTTCTCAATCTTTACAATTTCCCTTTGTTCGGAAAAAGTGCAGTAACGACGTTCGTGTTCTCCATTTTCTAGCATATTGAAACTATAATTTCGCATTTTGCCTGAAATGAGTATTCTGCTTCTAACGTTTTAAAACGTTCTCCTATATAAATCAGAACACTTGGTTATAACACGACACTTTAAGTTTGTGTCAAGTTTTACGTTAACCATCATTTTAACTGAATATCCTATGAATTTTAGCCCGTAAACCCAAATTATATATTTGATAAATAATAAGTGTTCACTGTAAAATAAAAGTTTAATCTTTCTTATTATCTCGCTAAACAATAAAGAGAACCCGTATTGCGTAATGCCGTCTGCATTATTATTCAGTTAAAGCACTTTATTATCGCCTTTCAAATCTTCAAAACTAATATTATATATCCATTTCAAATTAATTACTTCCACTTAATTCTTCAAACTTTCCTTTTATTTAACGTCAAAACTAGATGATCTCACCAGTTCTATATCGCAAATCGACTAGCACTAATGCAGCAATTAACGCGCTTAATAACCAGCCACATAATTCTCACTATTAATCACAATATTAGCATGAATTCCCAGCGTCGAATATTTTCCATCGTTTCCAGTGTTCGCGCGATACCCAAACCGGCTCGTTCGTACACGCAAATCGATCGGTTATCGAAAGCCGATCCTTCACGCCCCGAAAGCAGCCAAGACCGCAGAGCTTGGATTCAAAAAGAAACTGCAGAATTTCGGAATCGGATGCCTCCTCCCGACATCGACACCACGGTTTTTATCCTCCCCTGCTGGCCCCCTCTCGACTATCAAACGCATCTGTATATATACACGTATATATATACGTATACACAGAATTATCTCGGAGCCGGATCGTTATGGAATTTATCCGGGCCGAGAACACGCCCAAGCCTGCGTTGCGTAACGGTGCACCATGCGGTTCCTTCGCACACTTTGCAGGATAAGAGGACTAGCCCTTTTTTTACGCGCGGAGTTCAGTTTGTATAATCCTTTCCCGCGCGAATGGAATTAGACTGCGGAGATCGCGAGCGCGATTCCCGACGTATTAATACCGCCGGGGTGGATGATTTTTGTCGGCCCGATTGGAAGGCGCGAGAGGAATTGTTGTCTGTGTCCGTGTGGTGTAGGGGAATTTTGAAATCCCGCGGGGTGATGAAAGAACGCCGCGGCGTTAAAATTGAGTTATGCGCTTTGTAAAATGGCGACCGTGACACGCTGCAGCGTATCGTAAATTCACCTGCTTGCCTTCGCCAGGATAAGAATGAGTTTTTATGAAGGTTTAATGGGACCGGAGTAAGGAACCCGCGTAATTGCAAACGGAATAAAGTTATAAAATTATTATAAAACGAGCGCGTACCATTCGGCTTCGGCGTAATACTAATTTAATAAGCCTTTCACTGCTTGTAATCTCGGGACTTGAGTACACTTTGTATGCGCGGGGCATTTCAGGACTGGACTCGCTGAATATACTTTTGATGGAAAGCGCTTCCCCGAGAGAGGAGGATCATGTTAAATTTATGGAATTAATAATAGAGACGTTAAAAAAAAAAGAAGTATAAATGGTCGAGGTTTTATTTGAGACCAGGAAGTACTCAGAAAATGGCTTATTTGAACTTTTTAGGTCAGACGAACGGTTGACAGAGCCAAACTTTTGTTGAATTATTTTTAGTTTGGTATAAATATTTCGTTGTTTAGACTATACACACACACACACACTAGAATACACCTCCGAGTTCCAGAATTTGACCTAAATTCATAGTGTGACAGTTGAATAATGACGATTATTGCGATGGGTTCACATATAACAATCTGTCTACGAGATTTTCACACTTAGCAAACGAGAACCAGCTTAATTTTAAATATCTTCTTACAATTTTGAAATAATCAAGTTTTTCCGATTAACTTTACCTTCTAACTGAAGATATCAATAATTTTTATCTCTGGCGCCAATACGTAATCTAATCAATTAATGAATAAGTTATAATGCCACAGAAAAAGGTTACAATTTCATCATCATTTAATTGAAGATGAAATAGTTGTAATTTTAAAAGAAAATGCGAGATTTTAATAATGTTTACAAATAAAGTCAATGTAAATTTGCTATTTATTGTACGCTTCATTGGAAATAAAAAACCTGATCAGAAACGACGTCCTTCGCAGTACCCCGAGATAATTTTTTATCTCGCATAAATCAATCGCTATGACCTTCTCACGTATTTCCATCAATGACCGATAGAAACTACTTTAATCATCAATAGACATTCAGCGCTACTTAACCGCGCGATTCTCACAGATGCCTGTGGCCGGAACGAGCCTCCACACTGGCACCGAAAAAAAAAAAAAAAACTAGATCGTTAGAAAAAAAAAGGGAGCGCGCCAAATTCACAGGAAACGCCCCCTTAATTCATCAACAGCTCGAGTATAAACCGTCGAAAAAATGTGCGCGCGCGTCTCTCTCTCTCTCTCTCTCCCTCTTAGAACCGTAATTTTTTCTAACGGCACATAGCTGTCCAAACTATTTCACGCCGACGCAGGAGAGTCCTCTAAAAACGCGGAGAGGCATCCGCGATAGAGAGAGGGGGAGAGAGAGAGCGAAAAAAGATGCGAGCAGGAAACGAGAGAGAGAAAAACGAAAGTCAAGCTCGATTCGCGCAGGTTTTTTCGAGGCGGCACCTGTCGTCGGGCTGCCGAAATTATTTCAAGGAGAGGAAGCACACGCGGCACGGCAGTCGACCGGCGAGAGAGAGGGAGATACTTTCTCTGTCACTGACCTCTTCCTCGGGTTATCAAACTTGGTTATATGGTCGGCGCGTGTAGAGAGAAAGAGGAGGCCAGAATAGCTGATGCAGTTTATAGCGCGAAAGGGAGGCCCGCCACTGTGCGCCCCGATTAAAAATATACACACCGGAGAGAGAGAGCGACCCTTGAAAATACGAGATGGAAACGAGGAGGAGATCTTTAACCTCTTGGCACTTCGTTTAGACCATTATCGCCTTTAATTCGCCGGCTGCCGCGTCGATGCGACGCAGAGTGGAAGAGAGACGGCAGGTTGAGACGGCTTTATTAATTGCACATGGGGATAAAATTCGCTCGATTAGATATATACGTTCGTCGCCTGATGAGGATGCTGGGCTAATCGTCTTTTTCGTAATAATTGATAATTATATAATTTTGAGATTTGAAGAAAAAGCGATTTATTGTGTAATTTAAAAAATTGAATTTTTTTATTCCAGTATTGTAACGGGTTGTTGTATTCTAGGTAAAAAATCAAACGCACTTTGAAACTCGTAGCTTTTTGTAAATTGCCAAAAAATACACGTTAAATTTTTTTTAAATATATCGACCTTAAGATTTTTACTTTAAATTATTATCTGGATCGTAAAGGCGTATTACGTATTTTGAGGTACCAACATTGTAAAGGCGGTGTTAAACTTCAGTAGCAAGAGATCAGGTATTAAAACTGAAGCTGAGATACCATAACACCTCACATAGCTATAATTACTAGTACACTCGTAAAAGTTTCATATACTAGTAATTAAAATTATGACGGTCTAAATGAAGTTCACGAATATCAAGGACAAAATTGAGACTTTTTACTACGCAGAAACTCTAAATAAATAAAAATAAATTTTAAATTACGTAAAAATACGGGAAAAAATAAAATATTACTTCTTAAATCACATAAAATTATTTAATTCGCAAACCAAAATAAAAAAATTGTCTAGCTTAAATTTATTTGGCGCCCGAAATTTCCAATGTTCCGTTTGCACGTATCAAAACTAATCCTCGAGGCTTCGAAAATACCAGCCATCAGTATTCCAGCTGGCAAGTTCATTCATATCGACTAGTTACCTCGTCAGAATTTACAACGCTATTTTTGCCAGCTCAAAACCATTTTTCGACAATATCAATCCTCGAAAGCTTGCAGTGCGATCGCCCGAGTCGAATATAACCCCGGCCGCCTCGGCGACGAATCCACATTACGATTCAGACAGATGTGCGTGCAAATATAAATTAGGCGAAGCGTGTCGCATGCTTGAGGCGGCACTTGACTGCATATATTCGGCCGGCGTTTATGTACGCGCAGTCAACGACCAGCAGCAGTAGCAGCAGCAGCAGCTTTGTTTGTAAACATTGCGCCTCCGACTTTGTCAAACGACGGCGACGATCTTTATTGCCGAGCTGCAGTTTTATAATGCCATCAAAGCGAGATATTGCCTGATAAGCTATTGGCAAAATGGATGCTAACGACTAGCCTCATCAAGGCTATTGCTGTCAGTTGTCGAGTAGAGGAAGTGTTTTTGTTATTACCGATTGACAGTGGTTCTTTTCGGTCGAAAACAGGCTTGTAATTATGGTAATTTTTAAATTGTGCGTTAGAGGCGTTGAATATCACTTTGTGTTATCGATAAGTTGGGGGAAAAATGGGAACAAACAACTTGCATTGAATCATTCGGTAATTACTTAGATTGTAGATCGACTTACAATGAAAGTTTTTTAAGGCAGTGTTTATTTAAGCCTCTCTATTATTAGCATCTAATTAATCGACAAATTGCACTAATTAATGTATCATTTGCATTCAAATTGTCGTTTAATTTTTTAAATATTACATGAAAAATCGATTTATTTGAAATTTTTTTGTTTTATTTAAGATTCGTTTACTTCAATAATGATTTAAGAATTTAACTACATTACTGCTCCCACGTGTTAAGATTGTAATACTTTTTTAAGATTTGGACAAGATTTGATTTAAAAAATCATCAGTTAGTTAAGTACTAAAGAGACCGAAAGAGAAGTTGGCAGTCTCCAGACTGTCACGTAAATAATGAGGTGCTAACAAGTAGCGAAAGACGTAAAATTTTCTGAAATTTCATCAGAAATTTTGTATTTTTGCAAACGTCGTCTCTTTTGTAGTTGCTCTCAGACAATGGCTAGACAATTCCTAAAAATATAAATCTACAACGATGTCATTAGCCGCTTCTAAACTATACGTTCTATACTCTATCTTTACTTTAAAGAAGCTAAACATAACAATTTGAACGATTGCTCGTAAAGCTACATTTCAAATATTGTAGATAAGCCCCGGTTACATTAGAAAAAATTGGCGCCCAAATCTCTACTTCATTATTGATTCAATCCACTGCACCTTCACCTCGTCCTCTACCTTTCAACAGAACCTTGACTTCACAGAAACTACTTCGGTTGCGTGGCAAAGCTAACTTCACGCCACCGCCTCGATTATCGTCAATTAAACTTCTGAGTCAGGTTGGGCGCCAAGTTTCTAAGCCGCGCGGCGCGTTACATAAAAATGTCAGCGACGCTTCCCGCGAACTGGAACGATGCAAACGTGCCGTAGCGATGACGAGCCTCGATACTGCGAAGGTGCGACACGTGTTGGAACGCGAGCGGCTTATCTCGTCAGGCCCCGAACGACGAAGCTTATCACTAGACGGCGCCGAGATAACAGATAGAATTGATAGAACAGCTGATTAACCAAAATCTCGAGCGATGATCCGACGTGTCTCTTTAAATTTAGGCTTCCGCAAATTTAAAGATACACCCGCCTGTTACCGAGTGAATTCAGTCTAAAACCTCGATTTGCTTCCGATTATTCTTTTTATGGTAATGGCTTTTCCGCATCAGTGAAAAGAAAGTATTTATCAACATTAAATACAGTTTTATTATAATGGGTATTTTTGAAAAGTAAATATGAATTTATTGCTTGTAATGAGCGCCATTATAGAAGGTCCAAGTCATCATGACATAAGGTAATCTTTTCTTCATTTTTATATACTTTGGCTCTTACGGCGATCGGTAACTTTTTATAATCTATAAAAAGTATTGTTTTACAATAATTTCTTAATCAATCAATTTTATAATAAGCAAGGAATTCGATATTGAATCGTTACATCTAAAAATACAATGCAAAATAAGGGAATTATAAATCTTTGATCTATTACTTTAACGTAAAATCTAATTTACCGCCCGTAATTCAAGTTGGACAACTTTCACCTTTCTAAACTGAAAGTGCAATCCAGGTTTTCGAAAAATTTTCGTTTATTTCTTACAGATATGCCATTTACAGAAATTATATAAATATTTATCTTGCGCGCGCTACCAGTTTCTAAAAACTCAATCGCAAAAATTGCACCGCGCCGCGCGGAATTAGTCGCTACCGTATATAATATGGGAAATTACACAAGTGTTAAGCACGAAATTTACACGCAACTTATATAACAAATTGAAAAATTAAACTGGACAACTTATTTACCGAAACTCGTTTTAAAAATAACTGAATTGCTAAGAAAAGTTTATGAATTATTGTATCGTTAACCTTTACGCTTCTAACTTCTATTTCTATATGAATGTAGATGTAATGAACTAGGAATAATAAATTGAGCATAAAAAATGAAAGGAAACAATCACGTCACGATGCATTTAGTAAATGCATTTTTAATCTATCCATCTTTAATTGAAATGATAAGTAACTTTACAACAAGAATCTGCAAGCAAATGAGAAACTCGTTGCAGTAGAAACCTCATTTACATTTTTCCATTATTTATTAATGCACCGCTTAGAAATGACCTATCAAATAGTAAAGGGAACGCGATTCTAAGCAATAAAATGAAGAAACAAAAGTCAAAACGAATAATATTAATCTTCTCCAAGTCGATTCCCAAAGATGTTCGTTCCGTCAAGCCCCCCCAATAACCAGAAAGCACAATAACTTCCGCCGAGAGAAGTGCAGCCGACCCCCCACATCCCGGGCAATATCTCAATCGGTGCAGCGCTCTCGGGCGCCAAAAGCTCGGCTGCACGTAAAAGATTTCGGGCGCCATTCGAATTTCACGTCACATAGGGCACACCACGGGCCGCGCGGGATATCGTCCTGGCGTGCTTTATACGCGCCTTAACGCCGTCTAGACCGGATAGCGGAATATATTCATCAAGCTGAATCGGTCATTAAGCCGGCAATACGTCGCCCGCTAAATCGCCTTTGTATTTTATGAAAACTGAGCCAGCGGCATAAACAGCAGTCGGGAGAGGGGGCTGCTGCTGCTGCTGCGCTGGAATTACAGGGCGCAGCAGCAGCGGCGGCGGCTCTCGAGAGTTCTTACCGAATAAATGACGGTTGGAGTTGAGAGAGAGAGAGAGAGCGGAGAGGAAAAAGAAGAGGGAGAAAAGGCGACTGCAACTCAATTAAGCCGCGGCTAAGCCGAGAGGTTCAAGTCGAGGAGCTTTGAGAGGAAGGTGGTTTACACGCGCTTTCGCCTCGCGAGTAATTGATTGAGCGTAGAGGCAGCTAGGCTTTTTTCCAGGACGATTGTTTCCGTTTTTTTTTTTTGCCCCCCGATTGGAGAGGCGCGATTGTTCCTAATTCGACGAAAGCAGCCTACTGGTTCGAACGACTGCGAAGTGTTAGTTTGTCGAGAGAACTTTAGAGGCGGGACAATAGGAGAGAATTTTTATTTTTAACGCAGAAGGTGTGTTACAAAGGAATTTTTATGCGCCTGCGAAAATTTGAAATTCATAATTTACCGCAGTCCGAGAGCAAAGTCCGATTTTTGAAATACAATTTTGATTAAAAAATATGTTTTCGATAGTTTTGCAATTGAATTATCTAATCTGCTAATTTATATTATCTAAAAGGATGATGAAAATTAACAAAAAAAAAGCACTCGAACGATAAAAACTTATCGAATCAGGATAAATTTTTGAAACCGAACTCTCGAGATTATAACATTATCGATTTTATTCAACAACAAAATACAAGTAGTTGCAAATATTTAAAATACTTTCGAAATTATATCTTCCCGGTGATTGCGACTCGGATGAATTGAGCGATCAAGATCTTCGCTTTACAAGCTTTACAGCTATATTACAAACTCATTAAAATTTCGAACGGCTCAAAACCTTTAGCGCGCAAGCCGTAAAATTCTCAAAAATATTTATCTTTAATTTTATAGCCCCGCGTCCATCATCAGATTATTACGCTTGCATTAAAAAAAAAAAAGAAGCTGCAGCTCTTTCCGTATTCAAATTTTACCCGAAAAAAGTTTTTATCGCTCGGCAATTACAGCGACGATACTTCCCTCTAACGAGGGAGCCGCACTAAAAATGATTTCTGCCACTTGGAGAAGGAGCACAGTGAATTCTCCGCTACAAGGTTTTCGCGAGAGAGAGAGAGAAAAAAAAAGAAAGCTCCCAGCTCTAAGTCAATATTTTTTTTTAAGCTCCGGCAGCACTTATTAGTCCGGAAGCGAAATCGGCGCCGCGACTGAAAATCGCAATAAAAATGGCAACGCCGACGGGGGTGGCGGCCGCCGCTTTTGGCAACGGTTCAAGCAGTGATTGCGAGGGCCTGTCTCAGCGCGCCGCGTCCGGAATATCTTCGGTATCTGCCTCTCCCATCTCCGCTTTTCTCGAGGAGAGCTTTCTTTCCTATGCGCCTCGAAAGCGGGAGGGACAGAGAGAGAGAGAGAGAGAGAGAGAGAGAGAGAGAGAGAGAGAGAGAGAGAGAGGAGATCGAGTATCCACCTAAGGGAAGCTTGGCGGAGGCTCTCGTCGAGGTTCATCATCCGGAGACTCGTTTATCAGTTGGGAATGAGTCTTGCTTTTGGAAATTTCGGGCTTGATGAGTTTAATGAGGGGTTCTGTTTGCTTTGGTAATTGATAAGGGTAAAATAACGGACGAAAATCGGTTAGAATAATGTTGTTCTTGCGGCTGGTTGTGTTTTCTTAGCGAATTAATAACGGGGATGTAGTTTGCGGACATTTCAAGAAATTTCGGATAAATTGTTTCGGAGAAAATTGAGATTCAATTGAGTGTGAAGAGCGATTATCTTTGTGGACTTGTGGTCACTTTGAATTTTTGTTATACACATTGTGCAATTACACGCAAATGAAAAGGTCACCCAGTAATTATTAATGAAAAATCTATTTTTAAGGCAACTTATCGGCGGACGATAATAAAATATCTCCTAGCTTTTTTAACGTAAAGCAAGACGTATAAAGTTGCACTTCGAAGGAAAATTTCACTTTTTTGCTTATTAACTCCGATAAACGTGAACTTTTCTCTAAACACATGCATTTTTTACCTCGCGTAACAAGACAAAGACCTGATAATGAAAAAGAATGCTGTACAATATTATTAATCTCGCCAATAATATTTACACTTTTTATCGCAATACACTGAAAGCCGCTTACGAGTGCACTTGACAGACTTGATGCAGACGCGCGTGCAAGTAGACATAACATTGAGCAATGAAATGAAAATGTTCAACCGCGCCGGCGGAGAGTTGCGCACTTGTGCGAAATAAACCGGAGGATTTCGAATCGAGGCAGATATAACAATGTTGCACCTTTGCTTTTCATTTTGCAATCCCCGCGGTGTATCGTTTTCGCATCTTTAAAGATTTACGAGGGAATCGATAGTGGAATGGCATTGTCTAATCACCCGATCGTTTTATCGACTTGCCAGTACGTATTTTCTTGGAAGAGAATTAGAAGCTCGTAAGAGAAAATGGAGGATTTAAATTGTCCACACGACTGCAATTTAAAAAAAAAAAAATTGCGTGAAATTGATTTTTTGAGTGCACTTTAATTTAAAGAGAATCGTTCAGGATAAAAGCGAGATGTGATGCAATCAATATAATAATTCTAAGTATAGACTACGAAGAATTTGCTTAAATATAAATATTTTTTAATTGATATTCGATACATATAGCTTTACAAAGCCTTGAAAATCTTGTTACTATTGAAAAACTATTGATTTATATCTACTTTATGCTTTTATAAAGGGCAATGCGCTCCAAGAATAAACAAAATAATAATCCTCCCAAACTTAACATAAATAACCTATCGATCTTTAATTAATGAATCAGCGACTCGATAAAAAAAAAGTCAATCCCCCACTTCGTTCGCAATCCGGCATCTGAAACGATTTGCACAAACCCCCGTATCAAGCCAAATGTCACGTAAACCTCGCATCGCGGCAAGCAACAGCAGATGGAGCCATCCATTGGTCGTCGCGTCCCGCATCGCTCGGGGCACCAAAAGCAGCCTATGCGACGCGGCACATCGACAGCACGACAAACAGCCTGCGCCTCGAGGATGCGGAGGGAATCGTCTACGGCAGAGAGAGAGAGAGAGAGAGAGAGAGAGGCGGAAATTGAAAAGAAAAGTTTGAGCAGCGCCGTTTAGATTCCCCGACGTTGTTCCCTCGAATTTCTATATATATATATATGTCGTTATCTCATCGGTAAACGCAGATCGAATCATCCGCTACAATGCAGGGAGGATAATGGATTTTTCCTTTCCGGCAAGCACGCCGCGGAACCCTCCTATAGGATTATTATTTCCCGTACGCGCACACACACACACACACAAGCACGCGGAGGCGCTTCTTTTTTTAGAGGTCGAGGCCGTGGGAAATGTCCGTGATAATGATTTTTTTATTAAGAGGGCATTTTTTTAATGCACTTGCACGCGTCGCGAGCCGCGGTGTAAAATTGTTGGGGCATTTAAAAAATTTGCTCTCCTATAATCGTCGGAGGGGTTTGGTTTATTGATTTTCGATAAAATAATATGAATTTGCGATAAAATTACTGGTTTCGCGTAATGTTTCATGCATCCTCTCGAGGGAAATGGATTAAAGTTTTAGTAGAGATTATACGAAATTTAATAAAAAAATAAATATTCAGATTGAATTATTTTTATTATTGTCTATCGAGTGAAAAATAATACGCGAGGAGCTTTTACGATCCTCTGCACCGTAATCAGAAGAGATTCAATTAAAAAAAACGGAGCTTAAAAAATCTTTTAAAAATAAAACACGATTTTAGTGCACATTTTTCAGAATTAAATCCGGCAGCAAAAAATATTAAAGCCTGGATATCAAGCAAAAATTTCAAAAAATTTAGGAAAGTACTTCGTGTAAAAATGTGTATCTAAAAGAGAACAAAACGCCGACTGCAGGGAGCCATCAAACCTTTCCTCCGCGAGAGGCTCATGAAAAATTTGCATAAATTATCACTGCCAAGCATCTCGCCAATCTCCTCGTCAAAAAAAAAAAGAAATCCAGCGAAAGCCCATGGCGAATATCGCGAACCGACAAGCTTGGGAAAATCCGCTCTCCGAAAGCTGCGAAAAAAGGAAGGAAGCATCGCCGAAACTTAACAATGTTAAACTCCTCTCGGCAACCGGGAAAAATGCAAGCGGCCCTCCGAGGATCTCATCCGCAGAAAGGGAACGGGAGAGATAACCCGACTCGCCGAGCGAATTTAAGTGCCGCTCGAGGACGAGTATAAGAAGACGAGGAGGAGAGCGAAAGGGAGGCAGAGCGGCGGCAGCGTGAAAGGATTCTTTGGGCGTGTCCGGGTCCCGGGCCCCGAAAAACCTGCTACCTGCTTTATTAAAGCCGCCGAGCGAGAGAGAGGGACGCCTTACAAAGTCCAGCCTGTCGGCGCTCCGAAATTTTGCGGGGAAATCCCCGCGAAGTGCAGACGAGTCTCGCGGAATTATTATACGGAGCACTTTGCTTGGCTGACTTTCACGAAAGGAATCGCCGATGACCGAGGCGATGGAACATTTTTGAATTTGCTCGAAAGGCTTTTTTCTTATCGTTTTTTGGTTCAGTGGGTAAAGAATAGGTTGTATATTCTACATTTTATGGTTCGTTAGGAAAAGCATTTTTACATTAAGATAAGAGACTGTTTGGTAATTCGATTCGTTTAAATCTATTGAATGTTAATAAAAATGCAAATTTTAAGCCAGATAAAAGGTAAAAAAAAAGACTTTTTGGAAGCTGTACAATCAAATAAATTACAACCGATTAGTAATACTTATATAAATTATTATTGCATTATCTTTAAAATTAATTTTCAATATTGTACAAAATTTAATTTAACATTTACATAATTGAAAGTAAAAATAAACAATAATTCATTGTCTAATTGAAAACAATGAACTTTGTATTAAAATCTTATGAATTTACACGGATTAAATATGAATATTTAATGTTTTTAAACATGAAAACGTTAAACTAATCAATACCAATCAATTAATTACTCATTCAACTTAAAAATTCATCGCCACCGATCTAAATAATGAATTGCAAACCAAATTAAAATGCACCCTGACAAAGCGCCTCAATTCTATAACGAGCCCAAAAGTGAATTGACGGTCATTTCGCGCGGCGGAGGTAGTCAAATTTTCGTGAAAGCGAAGCTCTTGATTAAAACGCACGAGGCCCGACGAGGATCGATTGAAAAAATAATGCGGCGGCACCTCGCACGTTGATCGATTCGATCAATAAATCCGCGACGGGCCATTGAATCGAATGTTGATAAATTTCGCGATTTTTAAAAGCCGCCGCTTCGGGGGTGATCTGAAAAATTGATACGGCCCGTGGCCGATTAACGTTTTATTGGGTTATCGGCTATTTTTTACGCGCCGCGAGAGCTTTGAAAAATGCCCGGGACGGCCCGAGCGGCGGTGATTACGGCGCGCTAAAATCGCCGAGTCGAGTGATTTCTTTTTTTTTCTCGACTCCTCCTTTTTCTCGACTCTTACAATTTTTCGAGGGAGGGTTCGTCGCGCGAGCGAATTGTGCGCGCGGTTGAAGAAAATTCAATTTTCTGCGGAGGATATATGGATATCGCGGCGGTGATTATTGCTTTATAAGTCGCTTTAAAAAGGCGAAGAAAATCGTTGGAGTGGTTTATGTTGTCGGTTTTGCGATCGCGTGCAAAAGCAATATTTATGTAGCAATTAAAATAAAATATCGTGTGCCAACGCTTCGACCAAAATCAAGGATACTTTCGTATTTTGAAAAATATACATTCTCTTCATTAAAAGTATTTTAGCTTAAACACAATTTATAAAAAAAGAGCGTCCCATCCATTAGGTGGATCTACTGAAACCTTAGCTTTTAATAAAACTTTCTTTCTTCAAACGACAGGATCTAATTTTAAATTTGACTATAATAAAAAAACATTAAGTACGTTTAAAAGAAGTTTCGCGCGCGACACCAAGGCTCTTAGCGCCGACCTTAAGAATCAAAACTCCTTTATCGAAGCAGCCCCGCGTCGCAGCCGCGCAGCCTCCGTCATAAATTCCCATCCGGATCCCCGCAAAAGTGCATCGGGCGCCGCGAATCGCCCACGCCGATCGCGAAGACGCGGCGCCTCGCTCCTTACGTAACCCGTCTCTCCCCCCGCGCGCCTACGTCGTCGAATAAATTGATGCGCTCTCGGCGAGCGGGAAAGCCGCGCCGTCATAGAAGTTCGAAAATTGCGCGGCCGTTCATAAGAGAGAGAGAAAGAGGGAGAGAGAGACGGAGAAAAGAAGAAAAAGTAGGCGCGGGAATGCGTCGCTGACGCGGGACCTTCAAATAGCCTCTAGCTCGGCAGATATACGAACGGTTCGGAGGCACACGTGCCGCCGCCGGCGAGCGGCTATACACTCCCAGCGCCTCCACGTGGCTCATCGATACGCACGCATACAGATGAGCGGCCCCACCGTGGATTCCGCGCGCTTCGCGGACTGAAAACGTGTTTCGCGGAGAGAGAGAGAGAGAGACTGGACTCTCCCGAGGACAGGTTGCCGTTTGGGCGTTAGAGAGGCTTCTTTTTCTTCCTCGGCGATCGGAGGATCGGTCGTTCTCTCTTTTTGCGGAGCTGCTCGGTTTTTTTTTTATTTCGATAAAAATGAATTTCTTTTTAAATGTGGGGTTTCGATGGTTTTTGCTAGAGTTGCGTTTTACGCTTGTAAATGGCGGGTATTAAAGGAAACTTTTAATTAAAACTGATTTATTTCAAGTAAGAGTCCTCTTCCTTTTATTAGTGAATAAGGTGGAAAACTCGATTCTTGACGTGAGAAAAAGGTGAAAAAGGAAATAATGATTCGACAATGTAATTAATACATCAAATGATCACTTTTTTTTAAACATCTATATTTATTTTCTTGAAAGTTCAGATTTTATCTCTCAAATAAATAATTTAAGTTTAATAAAATGAAAAATATCAGTTTTATTAATCAACAACAAATTTATAACGACCAATCTTGAAAAATTCAATTACCCAAGAACATTTTTGAAAATGTTTTAGCCACTGCAATAAAAAAATAAATCTCTAAAATATTTAATTCAAAATGATTGATTAAGATTAAGAATTATAAACACCGCGTCTTTTACGGCCCCGCCGCATTATTAAAGTCACCCGAATTCAACCTTCCCTATAATAAAAAAGAAATAAAAGTCGAGAAACTCTTTATACTAAGTCTGGACGTGATTTGTTCAAAGCGCGGAAATTCGCGGCGAGAATAGAACGCCGGTGGGCTTTTATAAATATTTTACTTTATAGTGTAAAGTTTTCTTAATGTGTATTAGGGACTTTGTATTTTTGGAGGATACCGACTCAGGGGGGGTCAAAATTTATCGTTTGTAATTGCGTCGGCAGCGTTTTCTTTGGCGATGTAGAGCGGTTGATATACTTTTTTAGTTCGATCTCCGAAATTTATTTACGAGCCTCTAAAGACAATTTAGTATCTTTGCAGAGAGTGAAAGTTTATTTTAATTTTGAATTTTTCCGCGTCCGATGAATTATTTGTATATTTTAAATAAACAGCTTAGGAAAAGTTACAATTTATTTTTTGCCGTGTTACAACGCTATAAAAATCACATTAAATCTAACGAACGCCTACTATTTTTTAGAGTAAAATCGCAATAAACGCGCTTTTTTATGCTGAACCTATCTATTTTTTAAAAGAATTTATAGGTAAAAGTAAAGTCTTATCACATTTTACATCGCTAATTGCTGCACTTTGGAGAATTAAAAATTTTATTAATGTCAGAATGAGTAGTTTGCGGGTTGTTGAAACCAGTCAAAAAGACCTCCCACTGATCGTATGCTCCAGCGGATAAATATTGAAATGAAATTAATTAGTATATATAACTCGACAGTCCTCTTATTACAATTAAAAGTTTGAGGTTTTAGCGATTAAATTTTTTTGAATCGATAAACCACTTTTTCGCGTAGCTTGAGCCACAGTTATGCTTCAACATAATTTTAAGAAAAAACGTGCTTGCCGCTCATAAATTAAATCCCTTTAGCTCCTCGTGTACTTATTAGGTAATTGGCATAAGCCGATTTAGTTTTGGTCTTCATATAGATTTGAAAGTTTCAGAGAGAAACGATTCGCAACGAATTTCCCGTCTAAAAATATTTCGCTGCGTTCAAAATGACCAAATTTTAGTTTGCTCATTAAAAATTCACATCACCTACATCGCAGAGCTAAAAAGATTGAAATCCCAAAAAAAAAGGCCGCCGAAAACACTTTCGAAAGATCTCCGAGCACATTCTTCCGACTTCCGAAAACCCGTCACTTTCCCCGCCTCGCCCATATATACATCCCGAAAAAGCGAGAGAGCTCTCGAGAACCCCCCCGAAAAAATAGAGCCCGGCATCTGCACTCCTCTCTCGCCGAAAAAGCCTCCGACACTTTTCCCGCGTCATCTCGAGTCGCGCCAGTCGGGCGACACGCGTCGCCGACCGAAAGAGAAAAGGCCCGGCGATCTCGCACCTGGGCCCCGCTCACAATTGGCGCATACCTGCGCCGACCCCCGAGCTTTCGCGCGCCTCGCAAATCCAGCTGCGCCCGCACGACGAGAGAGAGAGAGAGAGAGGACCTGCATTTTACGGGAAAACCTGCCGTTCGCGGAAGAGCGTAATTGCGGCCGAAGGCTAATCGATCTGCCCCGCCGCCGGCAAAGGAAAAGGAAAAGCAGAGCGAGCGAGAGAGCCACGACGCTGACGTGAAAGAGGAGCCCTGGGGGAGGAGGGCTGCGGGATGGGATTAAATGGACTTTAAGGCGGCGGGGCTTAGGGGTGTATTGTCCTTGCCGCGTGCCCCGAAGGTCGAGCGGCCGAGCGCGCGTCTGCTCTTTTGTCGGGTAATAATGACGTTTCGAGATATTACGGCGCAGAAAATTGACCACTGCCCGTTTACATAAAACGGCCTAATGCGCGGCGTTCGCTTCGTTAATTTCACGTTAGAATGCCGTAATAGGGTCTTTTCACCGCTGAGATGAATGATTTTTTAATTGGACGCGCGAATGCCACGGAGGATATTGTAGATTTTTTTAAAAAATTCGCGATAAAAGACGATCCAAAACGAAATAAAAGATTCGAGACGTCGTAGCTAACAAACTTAATAAAGCGAAATGCCAATCGATACAGTAGAAAAGAAGAAAGGAAAAGTACGCCGAGTGAAAGAGCAAGCGAGGTCGAGAATGCAATAATTTCGCGGCGAGGGACGTCCACTTATTCGGCTTATGATTTACAGGTTGATCTGCAGATCGGCTCGTAAATTATGCCCTTAAAAAAAAATGCACCGGCCCGATGACGTATGCAAAATTTAGCGCGCGACTTTCCACCGATGAGTCAATAAAGTCTGGTGTCCCTCGATTTTCCGAGGAGTGTAAAAAAATTTAATGCCAAAATTTTGGAAGATCATTAACCGGTAATGACTGTATTCCGAGTTCCTTTTTCGGCGAGGTTTTTAGAGGCAATTTTATTTACGTTCCGTTAAGCGTCTGGTGTAAAATACCGGAGTTTATAGCCATTCAAAAAATAAGGTTAAAGAATTTAAAATTCGTTAAGGCGTTTTTATTTCGGAGCGAATGAAATTTTGATCCATGCTAATTTTTTTAAAAATGTGCATTATTAGTTTCGCAGTATTATTTAAATATAATATAATAATATAATAAAGGACGTACACTGACAATGAGTAACGAATTGCAAAACTAAATAAAGTTGTTTCTTAACAGATGATTTACGCACATGTAGAGGCTATTGTTAACAAGAACGTTGATAAATTCCTGCGGTTTACTGATCAATCCACTCCGAGCCACGATTATTAATGCCCTTCGACTAACGATTCTCAACAAGTCGTCTTTTTACAAAGTTCACTTAACCATCTTCGTCATCGACGTCCTCGCATACTGCCAAGAACAACGAGGCAGCTCATCATTAATTAAACGGCAATCACATTACAAAATCGAAAAAACGTCGTTCTCCCGCGAGGGGGGGGGCAGCCCTTAAAACTCGCTGCTCGTTGACACATCCTCGTCACCTCCCTCCCCAATTATACCGAGAGAGGCCCCGCCGGCTCTCCTCCTGGAAGCCTCGCCCGGCGCCTGATTTCTCGATCCCGACAACTACATCGCCAAAAAAGGGCTCCTAACGACGCGCGAATTCCGTTGTGAAGGCAGCCTGCGCGCCCGTGACGAGTTCCGAGAAGAGGGCACTTCCCTCTCTCTCTCTCTCTCTCCGGCCGACTCTCGGGGGCAGGTGAGCGCGCGTGGCCACTTTCGTCGCGGCCGAAACTTCTTTCTCCGCGCGCTCGCTCGGGGAATTTATTCGGGGCCGTCGTCGTGTGAACGATGCCTTAAACAACGCCCGCGAGTGTGTGCACCGGAGAGAACCGCTTTTTGCCCGAGCGGCGGCCGCCGCCGCAGCGGGACGGGACTGTCGGGGCCTTTTTAAATTATTAGCTACTTAGGCGGAGAGCTTCCAGCCGCTTTTTCCAGGGCGCGGATTCCGATCGGCCTTTTTTTCGGACGATTTTGGAAATGAGCCGAGGCTCGATCGGGGTAAGCTTCTTTGGTTTATTGGGAATACGATGCTTTTTTAACTTCGACGGGTGTTCGAAAGCTTTTGGTAAAAGGTTTACAACAAGTTGTAAATGTTAATTTACGATGACGGCGATGAATACATCAAAGGAAAATTCATGGAATTTAGTAAAAAAAACGATACCTAACGGGAATCTATGAATAAAAATTGCAAGTTATAGATAAAAAATATTACTTCAAGCAGACACTGTCGCATGAAGATTAAACTAAATTGATTAAAGACGTTTGTGTTTGCTTTGCGTTGATTATTTAAAAACTCTGCGAACAAAACTCCACAATCGCGACACGAGTTTGAAATGTAAATTTTCGACCGAATTATCAATTTGTCTTCGTGCATAAGAAAGGAGAACACGCACCCTCTTCGTAATTATCGCGGAGGTTTAATTATTCGCGTGCAAGAAAAATCGGCGCACTCGCACGCAAGTTTCCGCAAGTCTTCCTTTCGACTTTTCGAAATTTCGAGAGTGATAAATGTTCGGGTATCTTTTTAACGAGGTACCTGAAAGGCAGCGAGAGAGAGAGACCAAGAAAGAGAGAGAAGCGCTTTTTGCAGATAGCCTGGAACGGACGCACAGACTGGAATGATAAGTATTGCGCTAAAGAAAAGGGGATTTCGTTTTTGGGTTGAAAAAGACCGAAGCGAATTCAGACGACGGCAATTACGATTTTTAAGATTACCCGAATTAAATGAATATCCAAGCTTCTGTTTTAACTTTCTCGATCGATTAAACCTTACGCTCTGCATTCGAGATGCAATTTAAAATAATTAATATAATCGGCTTAGCCTATTGTTTATCTATCCCTCGTTTTCGGTTCGTACACTTTCCGACCAAACTTTTTTCGCGGCCCAAATCCACTTTTTAATTTACAAGGCGTAACAATCGATTCGCCAAATGAATTGGGAAGCTTAACGCAGCGAGGAACGAGCTCGCTTCGGCCGAAATATATGTTTCGAGCCGCTCTCTCGCTCTCTGCACCCTTTTAAACGGTGCACTAAATCTCTAAAGCAGGTAGTCGCGCCTTTTTTACCTGCCGGTAATTTAACGACGGTTATACCCTAAAACCTGCACTGTAAATCAAAATTAAAGGCGCGTAACGCTTCGACCGATGTGCCGTTAAAGGAGGGAAAAATTAATTCGCGGACGGAAATATCTGCATACTAATGAAATCTCTACTCTGTCATTACCGCGCGCATTTATACGTTAATTTTATGTTTTCGGAATTTTTCTGCTTGGTTACACTGAAAATGGGGCTAGTTAACAATGTCCAAGATTTTAGAGATGATAAAGCGCGGATTCTAAAACGATCTAAATTGGAGAGAATATCTTAATTGGCAATTTTTTTAGATTCGCGGTACTATTGTGAAAAACTGTTGTGTTAAAAAAAGAATTCTTTCATTGCTGAGAAGTTTCTTAATATTTAAAACGTGCAGTAAGCATTGATCATGAATATTCTTTTTTTTTTTTTTTTTTTTCATAAAAACGATTGTTAGATGTTAATGAATTTTTTTTTGGGGACAGGCAAGGCCTTTTTGTAGTGTAAATTAATGTATACACAAATACGTGGATCAAACGTTGTACTCATTCGCCTCTCATGTTCAGTAGAATAGCTATGAACAACCAGATTAAAATTCTCAATTATTCAAACGGATCTGAGTATCTTAATCCCTTTCAAAATATTCACCAGAATATGGATTCTGAAATCCTTTAATATTCCATAAAACGTAAAAATTTCGCGTCGCCTCGCCAAAAGCACAGCCATCTCAGCCCGTCCCAAAAAAACACCCGTCGAATCAGCGGACGCTTCTATCGCCAATTAAAGAATCAAAAACTTTCCGAGGCTTGGCCTCACGTAGGGAGACGGACGTATATATATATGTATCGGAAACAGAGCTCGCGGAATGACAATCGGCCTTTTCCCCAATTTGGCTCGTTAGTTTTCCCGCTGTGGGTCACACATCCCCCCTGGGCGCTCCTCCCGACGTCATTCGAATTCGTCGCCGCGCGAATATAAACGTCACCGCCGTCGTCGTCGCCGTCGTCGCCGTGGCTCTCCGGTGCCGGTGGCGCGTTTCGTAATACCGACGCTCGGCCGGGATCGTGCTCCCGCGGCTTATATCACCGCCTTCTTTTTTTCTGTATAATTCATTATTCACAAGCCGGGGGCCCCGAACAATGGGAGGACGGAATTAGCCATTCGCGGTGCTGCGAGTTTATATCTATACCAAGGCTGAGAGCCGCGAAAATCCGTCGCCGCCGCTCCAAACGAGTTTTTCCGACCTCGTCGACAGGTCGGAGATGTGTAGTTGGTTTTTTTTTATTTCAAGCGCTGCCACGCGCAATTGAAGAATGTACAATTAAAGAATGTTGCACCAGACTCGAGCCGGTCGTTACGGCTCATCAGCGGTTGCAAAAATTGTTCGACGAGCATTAGAGATGCGCATATCGCGGCAACATTATGCAATGACATACTAAATTGTAATTCTTAAGCGCGGAGAAAAAGGTATTCTATTCTGCGATAAAACAAAAAATCAATTGCTCATTTATATGCGGCGGATCGTCGTGTGTCTACAATGACTACTGCGGAAACTCCGTCGTTCATTCATGAATTTAGAATGTTTATGCTTTGATTTAAATCGGCAACCGATGCTTTTCATGGTTGAAGTTTGATTTTCTAGTCCGACTTGATACCCCGTAACAAGTTTGCGAGCAACATTTTTATCTTTACGGTGTGTCCTGTGAAAGCTGCATTATTAATGTACGAAGGTTTGTATGTGCGGGGAATCTCAATAGGCATCCATGAAATTAAGGCGAGTATTTCGTCATGTTTTTGAAATTATAAATTGTATGCCAATCGATACAGTACAATAAATAACTGTAATATCAAAGTCGCGTTGACGTGGGTTAATTGACACTGCATTTCCTTTTAAAATAATATCACTGGCCGAATATAAACACAACTCTGAACGGCGGCGTATTTAATCTAACAAAGTAAAAAAGCGCATGTATAGTTGCTTGAATAACAAACGATTTCTTTTTGCTTGATACATATTCCTTAAACGTACGTAAGTAATTTGACATATATTCGTTTTTAATTAATATATTAAGTGACAGACTAAATTACAGCCCTAACATTCCCTCAAGCAGGTGTCTTTTTTCCAGGGTGGACTTAAATTAAGCATAGGCGTTCTTTCGCGTATAACATCAGTAACTCGCAACAAAGAAGTCTCTAATTAGCGACACTCACCTGATGACTTTCCGTCGGTTATTCGGATGAAGCCGCTTAGCCATTTCGGGATCGATCTCCATTAGTTTCTTGTGCAACTCCTCATTACTGGATTCGTCCAGCCGTCGTATCTTCAAGCACGGATATTCTTCGTCACTGTCAATTTCGCCGTCCGATTGTTTTGGATTGTCGATGAGGATTTGCCACATCAGCGACTCGATGTAGTAGTTCGTGCCACCCACAATGATCGGTATCTTTTTGCTCTTTATAATGCTGTCCATCTGCGTTTGTCAAGGATAAAAGTGTAGGGAAACGTAATGGAAGAGCTAATCAATTTATATAAGATATTAGTGGGAATGACACGTGTATAAGCTGCTGTTTTTTGCGGTACTGGAATGATAAGGATTTTTGCACGGTGAAATTCCTCGACGCGGATTAAAATTGTGGGTATCCGCTGGAAAACCTATACTTTCTTCTAAATGTAACGCGATACCGAGACATTCCAATTTGCAAGATTTCATTTTACTCAATATATGATTAGGTTATATGCACGGAAAAGTATGAAAGTAATGAAGTAGACGATTAACTAATCCGCCACTATGTAACGCTATTAAAAATAAGGTTAGAATTATTTTTGAAAGTCTTGATATATTAACAAAATGATTACTGCGCGGCAAAATCGTTTCAAATAATATGCCGCGGTGTACATACCCGGCAATCTCTGAGATTTTACAGCATTGCGAAATAAAAATATTTCTCTCTTCGAGATCCGATTAAATTTTAAATTAAACTTCCTTCGTTAGAAAATTGTTTATCTCCTTTATAAAATTATTGGAAAAATTGCGCGCGGCCCAGTTTTCGCTGAAAGTTTTTTCATTTGACGGAGGATTGATGAGGCAGAAGCCGATCGATCTTTTAAATGACCATAATTTTTAACGACACTTGATGTATATCATGCAATATGAAGGAAGCCCGACACGTTGTGCCGCTACTAGATTCTGCAATTAAAACCAGTTTTTAATCAAATAATTTAAAAACGAATGACGGCGTGCCTGTGACATTTTTCATTTGTTATACCCCGCTTTCAAGAGGACAGATTGCACTTCCCGGTTGCGATGATAAAAGTATCCTTGAAAAAACTTTTTAGACTTTGATAAATCTACGACGGTACAGTTATCAACAAAAAATGAATATAATCATTGTTTTATCAGTGCAAGTGCATCTTCGGCAAAGTGTAAAAGTACCATGGTATCCAATATCGCGATCGAATCTGAGACAAAAACCGAAAAGACGATCATACATTTTCCTTACTTCAATTGCGGTCTTCGAGAACCGGTAAATCTCTTAAAAATTGAACTTCAATCAAACTCCCATCCACGCCACTCTTCTCCGAAAGGCCGGCCGTTCAATTTTATTGTCCAAAGATTTTTAGCCCGCCAAAAGCCCGTCTCCCTCTAATTACCGCGAGAGCTGCTTCGTCGCGCGAATTCGCGCCGACGGAGAAAGAGAGAGACAGAGAGCTCCGAAGTGAAAGGATACGATCGGCAGGGCCCTGTTCCTGAAGTCGACCACCGTGAATTCGTTGAGCGGGTCGACGACGTCGAGCATGTGGTGCGGGGCCATGGCCTGCTCCTCCTTCGTCACTTTCGCCGTGACGATGTCGAGGCCCTTGTAGACCTGCAACAGCAACGGATCCATCCGCGGCGCGGATTATCGGCATTAAAGAAAATCGGGCTCTCGGGGGATCTCGGTATCGCAACGAGATAATCGTCGCCTGTGCCAGGCGAGGCGCGCGCCAGCGCGGCTAACGGTTTTCAGGAGCTGCCTCGATGTCTAAGAGGGTCGGGGGTATTGTTTCAGCTGCTTATTAGGAAGCGGCTGGCGAACGGTGCTATTTGTCTGACGAGCGAAATTTTCGGGGCTGCGGGGAGTGCTTGCGGTGGGTTCATTTTTGCCGCGGGCAATGAAGAGTGCGCTAAATTACTTTTACTTCTTCAATATGAAGATTTGGTAAACTGTCATATATATAAAACATAAATTAAATTTATTTCGAGCAATGTTAAGAAAACGGAGAACGGAAAATTCATTGCCAAAATCCGTTTCGTATTCCAAGAAGCATTTAAAAGCCCCACGCGTTTCGAACAATCAAACGCTCAAACAGTTTTAAGACAACAACTACATCCGCAAAAAACTATCGCAGTCCCATAACAAACTCTGAAGCTTTCACGAGCACTAAAACATTGTATTAAAAAACTCCCTCCCCATAAAAATCCCCCGTAACCCGATGCCCCCTGCCACGAGAATTTACAGCCGCGTCAACAGCTCAATCCCCGAAAAGCCAGCACACACACACACACACACACACACACGCACCCGACAAGGCCCACAAAAGTCAGTCGGCCTCCACCCACGTCTCGTCGGCGCGGCGGACCCGCGAGCTTCCCTCGGCGCGGACGCGTCACCGCGCATCGCGAGAGGCACACACTCGGGTCGGCTCGACGCGCCGCGCGTGCGAACGTCGTAAGCGCGATTATACGCGCGGCTCTCTCTCTCTCTCGGTAGGGGACCCGCATATATATTCGCTCGCGTCAGCGGGGCCCCGCGCGCGCATTCTTCCCACGCGAGCGAGGCTTTTTCGCCGAGCGAAGCGCGTCGCAGGGTTTACGAAATTTCGACTGAGATGCGCGCGCCGGTGGAACGAGGCAGGCAGGCAGGCAGGCGCGTGCGATTCTAAGACCGGGGGGGATTTTCGTTTGCCATATGCCGCGGGGAGTTAAATCCTAGTTTCCTCGGCTGTCTGCCGGGGAAATGCTGAAATTATTCAGCATCGTGTGGCTTCTTGGAGTGCTTAAGCTTCTCTGGACGGAAAAACTTGATTGATCGTCGCAACGCGGATATGCGCGTGCTGCGTTTGCGAGTAAAACGTCTCGTCTTATTGTTGATTATTATGAAATATTTCTTTTTAAGCTTTATCATGCACTTTAATGATTTTGCTTCTATTAAAGCGCGATAATTAAAAATCATCATCGGAATTCATTGACGTGGATAAGAAGGCTGTTTGTTTATTTGACAATGTTTTTTAAGCATAAATTTATTTAGCATAAGAAAATAATCCAGTATTGCGGTATTCATAGATTCCAAATATATGAAATTCATATATTTATTTATAATACTAATCTTTTTATGAATAATGGTTTATATATAGACCCTTTTAAAGACTGCCTTACAATTAATCCCAATCCATAAACCTTTTGCAAAATATTTGGATCCGTCCCAATGATTTTAAAGAATCGACAATAATAAAACGATTCCGCAAAGAATAGTCATAATTACAGATATTAAATGCCGTAATGATGAAACGGTCCGATCGCCCAAATTACAGCGTCACTCGCAATTGCTCCTCTTTAATTCCCCCGGGATTTATCACACGACAACGAGCGAAATTTCCTCGTAAACCAAATTTCTCCCGCCCTGCAATTAATGTCACGGTGCCTTGCCCGAAGCGAAAAACCCAAGAGGCCGGATGTATCCATCGATGCCTTTCGCTCCCGCGTGCGGAAAAGCATCGTGGAACCTCGGTGGGAAACGTTTTTTCACGCGTGCGCCCCCGACGAGCCCTCGAGAACATGACCCGCAGCCTCCTCGGAATGCCTCGAGCAGTCCCTTCCCCAGCCCGCGGGAGAGCGCATTACCATTTCAAATATATAAGAGGCGTTTACCAAAAATCGAAGAAAAAGCCGGAAAGAAGATCAGGCCGAGGATAAATCCCTCTCTCTCTCTCTCTCTCTCTCTCTCGCGCGACTCGTTCGGGAGGCCCAAAAGGAGAAGGAGCGAGTGAAAAAAAAAAATGGAAAGCCCGTGCGATGGGAGTCCGAGTGATGGATGCTATCTACGGGCGCCGCTCGAGAGAGCCGAGAGCGCGTCCTTCCACTCACACGCGCCGAGGAGTAGCAGCGGCAACGGCGGCGGCGGCGGCGGCGGCATTCCTCAGGCTCCGGACCGGACTCTCGGCAGGTGACTTAACTTTCCTCCTCTCCTTTCCGACTCTCGCGCTGCCTCCGCTTCTTCGGCCGTTTCCCGCTTGGCGACCCCGAGTCTGTCGCCGGGGACGCCTCTGGTGCACGGATTTTCGAGAGAATTCCAGGATTTTTCGGTCGACGCGGAGTCGACGATTTTTCGTTGCACGCAACAGTCGCAGGATTAAACATTGGGCGCAATTTGGAGTTGGTAAAGTTTACTTATCGATAAACTATGCTGGTTGCAAAGAAACCGATGCCAAAATAGGATTTAGCGTTTGTCTTACGATAAAAAATATGATAATATATATTGATAGATGTACTATTTTCACGGGAGGAGCAAACAAAGCTGGTACTTTGTTACCACTCTTCGACAATAATTTTGTCATTTTTCAATTAGTTTTTACGGACGCACTAGATCAAAGAGGTTTACTATCAGAGTGGACGATCGTAAAGCTTTCGGAAGCAACTGATACACGTTAATGAATGGACAAAACGAAGCCGAGGACGTTCATAAGGTCGTAAAATTTAACGACCCAACGGAAGTGATGTGGAGCGACGTGAAATCTAATGTCAAATATGCTAATACCGAGTAAAACCGGTCATGCAAGGCCTAATCTCGGCATTCTTGACCAGATTCGCGAATGTAGTCTACCTTAATACCAGGAGTTCTTGCCCAAGCATCAAAATCGACCAGCCGAGATCGTTAACGCAGCGAGACACAGTGCACGATTAGCAATCGCAGGAAATAATTAACAATAAAATAGCTGAAAGTCCCCCTCCCAATACAACGCGAAATCCGCGTACAGCCGAGCGACTGCAATCCTAAGAACACCGCGCGCATTCCATGAATAAATTCATCGAGCAACACACACTCTTTGGTACACCTGCCCCGGGGAATTTCCCCGCGCTGAATCTGACGTAACTCCTCCATTGACATTCGGCTTTCCGCGCTCGCCGGCAAAAGAGCCCAGACGATGCAGAGACGGTTCGCGCGGAGAGATGTAAAGCACGACGACGGCGGACGATCCTCTCTCCTCTCCTCTCTCGGGTGAAACAGGTTTTAAAGCCGCGCGACGACGACGAGGAGATCGAGCCGCAGGAGAGACTAGGATGAGAGAGAGAGAGAAAGGGGGACTTGAATGGCCGGGGCTCGGCTCGTAGCTGCATTGCTGCGTTCCGCTCCATTCACCGTACTTCGTCCGCGCGCGGGCTTTTCTTGCGCGTATCTGCGCCGACTTGGCGATTTGTTGCGCGCTCGCGAGGCTCCGGCTAAGGCCGGAAGTACAGCTAAATCTGTGCGAACGACGCAACATCAGCTGATTTTCTCGGATGCTCCGCCGCGGCATCGTTGTTGAGAGGAAAGAATGAGGAGCCTCTTTTGGAAGCGGATTACGGCTCGGGTCTTGAATTTTTAATTTGACAAAGTCAGAGATGTGGGATAACAAGTTTAGTATATATAGTCACTGTTTTTAAATATTGTTCGACTGTCTTTAAATTTTACAACAATTAAAATATGGAAAAAGTATAAAATATAAACTTTCTGTTAAAAATATATTTATATTTACATTTCCTCAAACTTGTAATTTTAAATATATTAAAGAATTCTTAGGTTTTATCCAGGTATTCGAATTTATCAAATTATTTTATCACTTTAATGTAAAAGGAAGTCTGTCTACACTGTTGGAACGGTTGGAGCTGCATGAATTTTATACCATCAAGCGAACCATCTATCTGCCATTTATTCCAGAAAGAATTCAGATGTCGCGGATTAGAAATCTATTATTCAAATTTTCAAGTTTAAAATGTCCGAAGATCAAAGTCTATAAGTTGCAATCAACTCCACTATCCAAGCCGAAAATTTAAATCACTTCCATCGCAAATTCGCGCGATCTCTATTTTTACGCGGCCAGCCACATAGCAGCTCTCGCTCTCGGCTTTCAGATGCGGAAGAGAGCTAAACGGCCCTAAGGCTCGCTTCGCGGCCGCGGCCATTTAATCGTCTCGTTTATGAAGGCGGCGCGTCGTCATCGTCGTCGAGCGAAATCGAGCCCGTACACAATCGCTCGACCGGAGAGCGCCGCCGAGAGGTTTACTCTCGGGGGCGGCGGGGGCTTTTAAAGCGCCGGAGGAGAGATCCGTAATGGCGAGAGAGAACCGGGGCCAATTCGAACGGCGCTCTCTTGGAAATAGAAAAGCAGTGTATATATATATATTGTGCGTGAGTAAAAGCAAGGTCGCGCTTGGAAATAGGAGAGCGACACACCACGCACACGGTGGGCCAGAATTAAAAGCCGCGGCCGTGTGGGCGTGATTTTTCGCTGAATTTATGCTGCAAACGCTGGAATTGCTATTTTGGCGCGACGGCCGTTACGTCACTCTCGCTTTTCATTCAGCCGAACAAGTTAAATCAATCGTTTATGCAAAACGGGGGGAGTCAATAAAATGTTTACTGGCGCAATTATTGGCGCGCCGTTAGAATGTTTCGTGGAAATTCAACAATCGGACCGGCGGACTGTTAATCGCCGAAAGCGATTATTTGCGCAAATCTTTTTTCAGTTTCGAGAAATCATTTTCAATGGTACAGGGAATGCTAAATTTAATCATTATTTTACAGCTTCTTTTCGTATTCGTTCGAGAAATAGCTTAAAACTGTACAAGGCAACGAGAATAGTAATCATCAGAATTCACCATAATTTAAAATAATATTTAAATAATTCCGCACGTTCGCGGATTAAAAGGATCACCGGTACCCAGTACCAATCGCGTAATAAAAATTGAAAAAAAAAAAAATTCCCCAGCCCCCCAATAACGAAATTACATAATCCCAATCTCGCGAAGCGTAATTTTCCCCTTCGCGCCGCGGCCATTAGCATTCAATTTAATCAAATTCCCCACGCACCGAGCGCGGCCATATGGCACACGCGGCTTTCCACTCCGCGCGCGCGCGGCCGAGACGGGGGCCAGAAAAAGTGAAAGGAGCGGCGTACGAAAGAGCGGGTAGAAATGTAAACTAGAAAGCAGGGACAAGAATGAAGATAGAATCACAGAAAACGTCGGCGGAGAGCGAGGGATAGAGCGGCATTCTTCACTAACGACGTTCGATATAGGCTGCGCGCAGAGTTCGACGAGGGGGGGAATTTGACTCGATCTCTCTCTCTCTCTCTCTCTCTCTCTCTCTCGCGCGCGCGAGTATCGCATAATTTATCGGTAACGCGCTCGATATCCACTCCAGAATAAATAAGCTTTTCCCTTTGATATCTCGCTCATCCGAGAGATATCGATGTGTATTCTAATTCGTTCCCCTCTAATCTAAATTAATCCCCGGGCCACGAATTATCACGTGATGTTACGAGCGAGAATCGTGATTTTTTTTTTTGTTTTTTTGACGTCGACGACGGAATTTCGGTAATAGTGCAATTGTTAGACTTCTTATCGTCCTCGACTGAAATAACAGGTGTCTATGAGAGGGAACGATAAATATAGGAATGCAAATATTTTTGTTTGAACTCGCGTGTTTGCATTAAATTTTACTATTTTTACACGGTCGGGTCATTATGTAATAATAAAGAGATTATCTATAAAACAAACACCTTAAGTGGAGCGCATTGCACAGGTGTCTGGAAACTTTAAACATTTTTTCTCCAGACTAGATCTGAAAGAAACAAACTTTATGTACTCTACGCGGTTAAAAACAGCCTGTCAAGGGTACTGAAATTTTCCACGTTACGTCCACGTTCCGATACTCAGGTGCGATCACTCCTCCTCTCCTCGTTTGAACATGCAAATTTCCTAGTACCCGAGCCTACGAATCCGCGTATTATTCAAATAAACAAAATCGCGGCCTTCCCCCGACGAGCTCCTCGAGACCCCCAAAAACTCTCTCGGACTCCGTCGCGAAAATCGCGGCCTTAAAAAAGGCCCCCCCTTTTCTCCCCGAAGCGATTAGCATACGAAAGGCGCGCTCTCTCTCTCTCTCTCTCTCTCGGCGTGAATGAAAGTGGAAGTGCAGAGAGGCGGCGAGAATGTGCGTAAGTCATTGAAAATCACGTATTCTCGTCCTTGGCATTGGCGCTGCCGATGTATAAATGATACTGAATGAGCCTCTCTCTCTCTCTCTCTCTCTCTCTATCTCCGTCTATGCACGTTCTCTCAGCTGGTCTCGAGATCATCGAACCTCGAGAGCGGCGCGGCCTCGACTGCCTTTTTTCGCTGTGTGTGCGAGCGAGAGAGAGAGGGGGGGGAGGGGGGAGGAGGAGGAAGAGCATTAGCCGGAAAAATCGCGCAGGAATGTGCGCGCCGCGCGAAGTTTCTTCCGCGACGGCGACGCTGTCGCTCTTTTTGAAGCCGAGGAGGCTCTTCTTTTTGACTGAGACGTCCGAGGCGAGAAGAACGTTTGTCACTTGCCGCGATCTTTTTTTTTTTTTTTTTTTCGAGCGAGCGGGAGGTCCGAGGAGCAATGTTACTTTTTGCTTTTAATAATAGATTTCGCAGCGAACGTCTTTTTTTTCGTCTAAAATGTATACACCACTTGGGCTTTTGTTCGCTATTAAAATTTAAACGAATTGAAGGCGCTTATGAATTGCTAAAAATACGTTAATAAATTCATTAATCCAGATAAGAGAATTTATTTAAAATCATTTGAATTACCAAGCTTCGATCATAAAATTACCAGAATTGTTAAGTATTACAGAAACGTATACGTTCGGACTCGCCTGTAAATTTTCGAAATCTAGTACCAACAAAAGGCCCTCGCATTCCTCGCTCATCCACATAACCTCGATCGTCCTTCCTCCTTTCCAATCCCGAACCCGCCGATTCAAATCGCGATTAATACCACATCCATCTCCTTTTGTACCCCAGCCAGATTTTCTAAAAGCCTCCTCCTCCTCCTCCTCCTCGAGCCGTCTAACGACCGACGAGTCAGACCCAGAAGAAGGGAAATCTGTTAACGTACACAGATTCGCCTCTCGGCCGCGGCGGCGACGGTGTAAATTTGCGAGGCACACGGCTGCCGCGGCCATTAGCCCCGCTCTCGCGCGCGGATTCCTTCTAATTGCTCGGGGACGTTAAGTGGACCGAGCGCGCTAAACAGCGAGAGAGTACAGCGGCCCGCCGAATATCGACGAAGGTCCGACGCGCCGAGCGAAGGTCTGCCTCGTCGGTGAGAAATCGGCGCGCGCGAAGAGTTTGGAGGAACGAGACGAGCGTTTGGGTGTCGAGGCGCTGGGAATTTGCGAAACGCTCGTGGATTTGAGAATAATTTGGTAGATTTAATGTAAAATTTTACATCTTAAGTTGCTTATTTCAACAAGTTTTAAAAGATTACTGTGTTTGCACAAATTTTCATAAATCAGCGAATTGACTAATTTCATTAGAGCACCTGACGTACGTTATCGCAATTAATTGATTTCGGTATTACTTCACTGAATATTACTCGTTACGTCTTACTGAATGAACGCTACACTTCTAACGCAATTTCCATAATGCACAATTAAGCAAAAACAGATACGCGTCCAGTAATGATATTGTATTAAGCAATTACCTTAAAAGCCTATTAAACGAAATAAATACACCAATTAAAACTAATTAGAGCTACTCGCTCCCAAACCGACCTACACTTTCTAACCCAGCATTCTTTCGCAAGGCAAAAAGCCTGACCTAAAACGCGGCTCTGCCAAAAATCCAGCTTTCATTTCACCATAGAGACCCAAACCACCAAGGCTATACGTAAGCGGCTCCCGAAATTCAGCTAAGAATTCTTTCCTCGTTCTTAAGTCCACATCTCTTATCACCTAATGAATCTCGCCAATACCGGGAGGAAATCTTTTCATCGCCGCGTCATGGGTTATTGCCTTCGAGTGGCTCTGTGTGGGACAGAACCAAGGATAGACCAGCGTCGATAGCGCCGAGAAACCATTCGGTTTCTTTTTTTTCTTTCCAACGAAGCGAGCAAGGTCGTTGAACTTCAACTTCAAACGCTCGAACCGGCCGAGTCACGATGAACTACTTGCGAAGATCTAACTGTTCCGCGTTGTACGAGTACGAATTTTCGGTCGTTTAACCTTGTTTGTTAAACTAACAAGGCTAATCTGGCGCACGGTGATGGTTGCGCAACTGAAGTAGCGTAAAAGTCGAGCGATAAACCTTCGGATTGAAGTTTCTGTGACCCTGAACCGAGTTAATCTCTAAAACGAACGAATCGCCGATAGGAGAGCTGGAATTCGCGCGCTTTCGCAACGAAGTTCGATCGTTTCAACAGCCTCTGGCGAAGTTTTCGAGCGACTCCCTGCTACGCATTAGAGCGACTTGAAAAGAATGAGAAAAAAAAAAAAACTTTTGCCGATCGCAAAAAAAAATGAGGGAGAAGCTTCGTCATAACTTTCTCGCGGCGCAATCCCATTTTTCGAGCGATTAATCGCTCGGGGAAGCCTCGTTACGTAAAGCATATATCGCTCTCCTCGAAAAACGCGGCGCAATTTCCAGCAGGTCGCGCGACCTTTGAAATCCCGATTACGCGCGCATCGTCGAATGCACCGGACTATATCGCTTCTTTGTCAAAACGATCCCGGTGCAGGTCAGCCCGCCTAACTAATAATTCGCTCTCGGGCGCTTCGTAATCGGTCGTTGGCCCGACGAGCACTGGCTTATGAAGGATGTATATCTCGGCGCTCTCCGATCGCGACCTTGGCCGGCGCTTCTTCCTCTCTCTCTCTCTTTCCTCGCGGAGCGCAAGTGCAATTAGACACGCCACGTGGCGATTTAAAGAGCGCGCGATTAGGGTGGCTTTGACGAATCGCCGGTTTTAACGGAGGCCCTTCGCCGCCGCCGTTGTATATAAATCGCCGCTATTTACATTCGAAATCGGCTGATTAAGGCGAGCGCGTGCGCGCGCGCAAGCAAGTGCCGACGAAAATTACGGCTGCGGGAAATTAATAAGTTGCGGGAGGGCATTTAATAAGATGTGGCTCGAGATAGTACGGGAGGGTGATTAGAAGTGGGGCGGCTGGCGGGGGACAGGTGGATTAATTAAATGGGAGCTGCTAAGTTGTTAATTAAATGGGAGCTAGTTCCTGGATCGGGTAAAAACTGGATGAAAATAAAAATACAGTTGGGTTCGCGGGTAGTGGGATAGATACTGATTGTGATTGAATGTATTTTTTAATTTTTAAAATGTATGGGGAACAAGTTATTGTAGTCTGAAGGACGAGAATTGCACTTACGTTTAAACTCGTTCACGTTTAAAAACTACTTAGTGCGTTATTTCTGATTTTATCGAAACATATTATTTTAAAATTTTCCGCGATTGTAGAGAAAAAAAATGTCGACGACGTAAAAACTAAAATTTTACGAAACAGTACAAGATCGTCATAAATTTAAAATAAGCAGCCATAAAAATTCAAATAACAAATACGTCCCTCGTTTTAAATCCCGCTCAAGCGCCATCAATTGCCGCGTCGACCAGCAAAAAAACCATCCTCGAACCCTCGCGACACACACTGTGTCCTCCGAATCCCCAAATTGTCGCAACACCGCGACGCCGTCAAAGTTTTTCAGCGAATCAAATCCCCCGACCAACAAACTCCTTTCAATCAAGCCGTCATTAGTCACCCGGCTCGTTTAATTTACGTAATGCCGTCCCATCAAACGTAAACACGTCCCATCCATCCGCGCGGCCACTGCGCAGCGTCCCGCGCAAAAAGCAGGGAGAGAGAGATACAGCCTCCCGCTCTATCGATCGCGCCGATAATCCACCTGCCCCGCGCGAAGTCAAAGTCCTCTCGGCGGGGGCAAAAAAGCTCTGCAGGCGCGTGCGCGACCTTGACACTGCCGGTGCAGACACATTCACGTGCAGCGACGGCGGCGGCGGCGGCGGCGGCAGCAGCTCTCTTTCGAAATCAGAATCTCGTACGTTCCGGCGACGGAGGGGGGCAGGAACCCGATCGAGGCGCGCGCGCACACACACTTGCAGGATCTGGTTACCGCCCGCCGAAAGTTCGCCGACCGCCCGGAGAAATTCCTCCTGCCTCCTTCGGCTGGGTAATGGACTCTCCTCTCTCTCTGTCTCTCTCTCTTCCATACGGTCGTTGCGTGCGCTCTCGCGATAAAGAGAGATAAAGCTGGGGTGGGGTAATAGGCTGGATGAATTTTTACTGGACTGCGGCCGGGAGAGGATGACAGTTGCCCGGCAAACGGGTTTTTAATGCGATGAAATAAATTTTGGTGGATTCGGGGGAAACGAGAGGATGGAATGGTTTGATTGAGCTGGAGCATGCGGAAAGTTTTTTGTTCAAGATAATTGAGGTACGAACGCGCGAAGGTGGGTTATCTTCGGGGGTAACGCGTAAACTACGCGGTTTTCCCGATTAATTCGTTTAATCTGTTAAAGTAGTGCTGGTTTTTTTTTTGACGTTACCAAGCCCGCATTTAGATAAGGGGAGCTAATTAACTGTCGTAGGTTTTACAAATAATAATTTCACAATGCGATGGAAAGTATTGCATGCCAATCTGCAATATCTCCGCGGTAAAAGAAGTATTGTGCTTTCGAGATATTTTCTTATGATTAAAAAATTTAATTAACTGGTACAACTTATAAAAAAGGTAATATATAACGCTTTTCAAATTAATGTAATAAAGCGTACATCGACTCCCGGGAAGTGAGTGCGCTCGTTAAAATGAGAATTTAAGAAAAGTTTTTTTAAAGAGTTTCGACCTTCTACGCGTTAAAGCCAAAAATATATATGCATTTATGCATTATATGCGTATAAATAAACATTTCCTACAAAACTCTCGAACCTTTCAAATGTCATATTTAGATCGCAAGCAGAATTAAAATACAAGCGAGGCAATGCAAATCGCCGAACGAATTGTCGACGAATCCTCGAAATAACCTCCAGAGCGCGCGGAATAAAACGATTTCTCATCCAGGAAAGTAGCAAAAGCTCGGTATTAGTAAGACATCGCGTCCTTATCGGCCCCGTTCGATCTCGCGAAATACATCCCCTCCCCCCAAAAATTTGGAGAGCCGCGCGCGTCGGATGTACAATTTTTGCGGGAGTAGTACACTGCGCCATAAATAACGGATAAGCATCTCTCTCGGGCTCGGAAAGAAAACCGGCGACGTGAGTAATTGCATTCTCAAAAAAGAAGGGACGCATAGAGAGCCACCAGTGCGCGCGTATCCCTTTTTCCCGATACAGGGAGAGAAGAGCCTTATTTCCTTAAACAACGGCGGCGAGGCCCGGCAGACGTAAGAAAGACAAAGTGGAGAGGCTTGGCGGCCAATCAAGAGGAGAAATTCGGCAGGAAAAACGAGGCTGGACCCGTGCCAGAGACCTGGAAAGTAGATTCGTCTGGCCGGCTTTTGACAAACGTCCCGAGAGGAGGGAGCCGCGAGGAAGGGGGAGGGGAGGGGGGGGAGTATATCGGAGGTGCGCACGCCTTTCTTTTTCGGAGATCGGGCTGGCTTTCTTTCGCAGCCTCGGCGAAAAACCAAGATGTATCGTGAGTTATTGCGAGGTTCGCGGCTGGCTGCTGACCCTCCGATCGAGAGGATTGGAAAATTGTCACGGCCGATCTCAAATGCCTTGTCGGATTTAGGCGCACTTCATTAAACGAGATTGAGTTTTGGTTTGGAATTTGATTTTGCGGAAAAAAAAAAATTAGGCTCTCAAAACCTTTTTCGAATTTATATACATTTTAATTAGAAACGCGATTTTCTACTGGATAACTTATTAACATAAAATAAGTTCATAAAATTTCAGCAAATAAAGTAGTTTTTATCGGAATGATAAATCAGGAATTTTGCATCTTTTATTTCGTGCAATATTAAAATTCCGATTTGAAACTTCAACTGGTTAATACAATATTTAAAGCAAAAATATAACGAAATGTATCTTTAAAGTAGAGGTACTGAATTATTTATCAGTTACTCCACCGCTGACTTCAGTCGCACTTTTACAAGCAACGAACGGCTTTCATTTCTCTTAAATATTAATAAGACCTTAAACGTTTGATTGAATTCAATGCCCAATACAAAACCACCCAAATTGCGGCACATAATCCTCAGTGCACACAGATAAATCCGATAATAAATTTTCACGAAACTACTCCGAAACCGATTCCCACACCCGAATCAGCTCGAAATTCCCCATAAATCCCCAGAGCAGCCACCCAAAATCCACCCACCGAGGCCTCCTCTCCTCGTAATCCCCCGTCACACCTCCCGGCCGCCCAAAAACCAAAAGAAATCGGCTTTCCTCCGGCACCTGTCCGACTCGGGCAACATCCGCGGCCTTGCCGCACGTGTGTGTATATATTATAACATTGCGAAAAAAAGGTCGACGACGACGGCGCGGTGCCTATATACCTGAATCCCGCTTCGGAGAAATCGCGCGGCCATTCATCGATCGGCCCCTACTCGTGAGAAAGTCCGGCCGAGGACGATAAGCAGCCGAGCTGCGAGGCAGATAACAGGACTTGGCCTCTCTTCGCTTTTTCTGGCGGCTGTAATTACGGCTGGGACCTATTAATATGTAAAGTATCGGTGGGGCATCTCCTTTTCTTTTTTTTGGGAGGTTTGTTGGAATAGGAATTAATGTGGCGCGAACTGTTGAAAAGTATTTTTAATGATATAGTTCTGGATGGCGTGACTTCGCGCGGACGATGGTTTATAGGAGCTGATATTTTAGAGGAGGATTTGAGTTTGAGGTTTTTATAGCGGGTTTACTAATATCGTTAGTATGTAAGTGAAAGTTGGGCTTAATGACTGATCCGACGAAGAAATTAACTAGCAATATTTTTAGCCAATCGTGTGCATTAAAGTAATGTGAAATGTAATATCAATCTACGATACATATTTGGATAGACCGACCGTAAATTCATACACAAATACGTAAATTGATTTTAAAAAGCCAAAACTATTCTGTTTCAAACAGTTTTATTGTACCGAATTGAAATAAATAAAAAATTTATGGCGAACCTTCATAATTGATGTTCCTCGCATGCCCTCAACGTACGTTACAGTTTGATCGCGCTGATCTATAAACCACTTAACCGTAACTCACAAACCAATTTGGGCCTAAATTTACTGACTAAACTTGCCCATCCAGCTCCCAATGCCCGCGGAACATCGAGCAATTAACCTTTTATTTTAAGTCATTCACCCAATCCCCGAATCCTTTGTTCAAACCTTTTCCACGTCAAGGTGTACCGAATGCGACAACTATATATACATAAAAAAAAATGTAATTAAAGCGAAATATTTCATAATTAAAAAGTATTTCATAATGATTCAATTCGGCAAAACGCCGAGGCAAAAAGGACCCACGCCGAAGCGAAAAGACCCCGAGTTCCATTCTTCAAATTCCTATCCAAGCAGAACAGAAAAAGAAACAAAAGAAATCGGCCGGCCCGAAATCGATCGCCTCTTACCGGGCAAACGCCACGGGTTATACAAAAAAATTCCCGGGGCCAACGTCGGCGGGCGATCTAACGACGCCGAAACGCTTCCTAACTGTTTTAGCACAGTGTGCCTTTTCGAACGCCTCTTTCAATTGTGCGGGGAACCTAAATTAAAACCTCGCTTCTATACATTCGTGTAAGAAAATTGTTTGCTTATGGCTTTTAAAATAGACGGGTTGGGTTAAAATTATCGATGAGAATTCCGAAGGTGCAAGTTACGTTCAATCGCGTTTGACAAGATTTACCAAGCATAGGTATTACATTGTCTTAGTTGATATAAATCATTAAAGAAAAAGAATGATTTCTTTATGAAGAATAAAGACCATCATAATTACATCGCTTACAACGACACGTGCAATCTCGTATATTCAAGATTTATTTCCTTATTTAATTTATCTAACTAATGATAAACTTGCGCATTTAAAGTATTTATATCTCGATTTATACTATACACATTTACAAGCGCAAAAACTCGGTAATATACGAATGCACGATACGCATATCAGGATAACAAACCCCCTGCCCGATTATACGCCATCCAGCTAATTACGCATCCTCGACTATTAATATACATCATCGCGCATGAAAATTACACCTCCACACGGCGAAGCCCGTAAAAATCCCTGCAAAAACCAAACAATCCAAACCCCGGCAGCTCCCGTCCCACAGGTACAACGTCCAATTTCTCAAGGCGCACAAGGCTCTTTTTTCCCGTTGAGAAACAAAAAAAAGAAAAAGAAGGCGCCCGGCGTCTTCCGCGGGGAATACAATATCCACACAGCGCCGAAAATATGCGCGCGCGCGCGTATATAGAAAAGGCCGGCGGTGGCATTCCGGGCCGCGAAATAGGAAAAGAAGAGCGGCGGCGGCGGCGGTGGGAAGGGGAAGGTGCGATAACCGGCGAGAGTCAGGGTCGCGCGTAGCTGCGCAGATACAGAGGCGAGCAGCGGCCAAGCGTTGGGTCGTTGGCCCACAGCGTCCATTCGCGTTTTCGAAAGCGCGGCCTATTACGCACGCGTCGGGCTCTTTTCCTGCCGCCGCCGCCGCCGCTCGGCGAAGATCCGTCCTTTCGCACCTTCGGACCCCCCAGCTGATTTGCCGCGCTAAAAAAAGACGAAGCACACTTCGAATCGGGATTGGCTCCGCGGAGAGGCTATGAGTGCTCCCGCGGATCGTTCGCCGGTGTGTGTGTGTGTGTGCGTGGAGGATTTTCTGGTTTGGGCTGGATTGTTTGGAGGGAAATTTGAGGCTAAAATGGAAATTAAAAGTAAATTCCATAAGGTTCGTGGATGAATTATTTATGAGGGCTCCGAAACGAAGAACTGGAGGACTGAGATGATGAAATACGTAATTTTTCAGCGTAATTTTTTCATTTCTATAATATTTCGTTGAGTCCAAGCGGTAGGATCGAGTAGAAAAAGTATATATATGAACGAGGAATCCCAAAAAAATGCTTTAATCGTCCAATAAAACCATACTTTTAATTGTCCAGTTTATATCCAGAAAACCACATCTAGCAATCAGCTGACGAAAACCAACAAATCCCCCACATCCGCTCCTGCTTCCCACCGCCGATACTCCCCGCGTCACCTGCCGACGAGAGCCACCTAAAAACATAAACAATCGCGGCAATCTAAACGTATCGGCAAAATAAAGAGAGCACGCCCAAGTTTGCGGTCGCTCGGAGCGTCATGCGCGGGAAGTGCTTTCACCTCTCCGAGTTCACCGGTGGTCTCTGGCCCCCAAGGCCGCGCCGAAATCTCGATACGTCAATTGCGCAGCGACGCCGCGCCTCCGCCTTACAAAGGAGCTTTAAATCCGACGCGCGACCGCGATCGTCTGCTTTTTGATATTTTTTAAAGAAACAAAAAAGAAACTCGTCGCTCGAGAGAGCCGACTCTTATGAATTTTTATGCGGATTAAGGTTTTCGCGGGATGACGGGTGGACGAGTGAAAAGGACTTTGTTCTTGGAAGTTGGCTCGTTTTTTTTTTTTTTATGGAAAATTTAAAAACCGACTCGCGGTGAGTCACGAGTTTGATGTAAAAAGAAATATTTAATATCGACGCTTTTTGGATTATTGAGCAGATATATGTCGTCTATTTGTTTTGGGAAAAGGCGAATGTAAATATTATAAACTTTAGAGTTTCGAGGCTCTTTAATAGTATAAATAAAATTCAGCACCTTGCCAAATTAAATTTAACTTTTTACGTATTATTCAATGAAGCCAAAAGTGAAACTTTGTTTCGAACAAATAGCAGTCTTTACAATTTTGCAGACTAATAATTTATCAACTTCTAAATCAATTAGAGTACCAATAAAAAGCTAAGAATAGAGGAAGTAAAATATTTGGCTCAGACATTTTCACAATCCTTATAAGAAAGAGAAACATATTAAACAAGTAATACCCGATAAACGTCTCACCTAAATACAAATCCACATTGTATACAAAACAAAGCATCCGAAAAGAAAAAAATCGCAGGCAAAATACGCATTAAATAGCCGCCTAGCAGAGCCGTCCCTCAATTGCCAACGGGAATAAACGGCTCTCCATCCGAGAGAGCAGGAAGCGCCGAAACGCCGAGGCAAGAAAAACCGCTCCTCGGCCCCGAGACTCCGAAAAAAGCCGGGTTCTCACAAAGCCCACACAGCCGTCGCTGCGAAAGGACACGTGAAAAGTCTCTCGCGAAAGAGAAAAGGTAGCAAAAAAAAATAAATAAAATAAAAGAGAAGCTCGGCGCGCGAAAAGCCGCTCTCTCTCTCTCTCTCTCAGCTAATTAAATTTAAAGGGACACGCCCGAGCGGCTTCTCGTACGCCTGCGCGCTTCCCCCGCGGGCCGCGCGCGCGCGCGTGTACATGCGTGGCCTTAAACCCGTCACATAATTCTCACGCGTCAGCGGCACGGCGCTCGCGCCGCCGACCGGGCGACTTCTCATGCGTATCACGCGCGCCGGCGGGCCAAAGCTCTCCTCTCCGAAATTCAAGGTCTCTCGCGCGCAGGCGCGGAGTCGGGATATTATACGTTTGGTATACGAGTTTTAAAAGCCCCGCAGGCGGACTAATTAGGAAAGCCGGGTTTTCGCGCCGGGTTTTTTAATCGACGACGACGACGACGACGACGAGCCCGGTTTTCAGGAGGAAACGCCGCGCCGAGCAGAAGCTTATCGGGCTTCCAAGTCGTGACGCTTCGGGTTGTAAAGAATATTTTGTGATTGCTCGCGACGCGGCGTAGACGAAGTAATGCGGCTTGGGAAGATTAATTTTGAGCTTTCGGATCGTTTCGCTGCTAATATGGTTTTAAGGAGTGGATGATGCAATTGGCGTTTTGACGGGGAATGACTGTAAAATTGTAGTTTGTAAACGTTGATTTTACGATTGAAAAGTTTTTGACTTAAATTTATTAAACGAAGAGTAATACTGACAAAGCGAGCTTTATCGCATTGACAATTGGACCATTTCCGAAGAAACTACAAAACCAAACGTTCAAAGTCGAGATGCACGAAATAAACTTTGTTAACAAACGCGATCGAATTCGGTCGTAAAAGTATATACGTGTCATCCGGCTCTCGTCGAAACGTACTTTCTACCTCTTCATTTCCCCGGCGAGTCTCTCTCCGCGCGAACCGCAAACTACAAAGCCCATACGACGCGGCCCCGTCAGAAAAACTGCCGATACCGCCACAAATCTCAGTCGGCGGCGGCGCGACAGAAATCGGCTCTCTCTCTCTCTCTCTCTCTCTCTCTCTCTCTCTCGGGGAGGGATGTGTGAATGCGTGCGGCTCGCGCGGCGATTGTTTCAAAGTTTCTCTAATGCCTCGCCTTCGGGGTCCGTATGAATTATTTATTTATTCAAAGCGCGGCCGGAGCTCTTGGATTTCCGCGAAATCTTATTCGAATTCACGGGCGTACGAACCAATTTATGTGCGCCGATAGATATATATATATATGTATGTGTGCGAGAGAGGCCCGCTCTATGCCCCGAAATTCTTAGCATTGATTGAATAACTGCCGACTACTGTCATTCATCATTTCGGCCCCGCGAGTCGGCGGCCGTGGAGATCGGTCGAGTTTTTTTTTTCTTTTTTCTTCTTCTTTTCTGCCTCTCTCGAGCTCTCGGTTCCCGATTGTGGACGCCGAAAACGGAAAATTTCAAAGCGATTAGATAAGGAGGTTCGCCGGCAGATTGGATCTCCCTTTAAATCCTTTTATTTCAAACGTACGTCGAGAGTTTAAATCGTACTTTTGACAAACGGAGTATATATACACAACGACTTGGAAAAAGAAAAGGACAGTTTGGAGCTGTAAAGGCTTCGCGGGGAATATCATGAAAAGTAATGCGATATCTATTATACCCCATTACTAAGGTATTTCTGCAAGTAGGCCACTGTACCATGTCGAAATTCACTGTATTCGTTACTTCATAATACAATTACCTAATGCAGCCAGTTGGCACTTATAATACAAAAGGTATCGCTTCCCTTACGTAATGCAGATACTTGACGAGCTGCCCTCCGGCGCTTTTCTGAAAACTGCGAAACGTGTAACTTTGCTTTGAAAACCGCAAACTACCGTACGTAGTCATTTACAAGGTTAATGTTACCGCGTTAGTTGCGTATGTTTGTAAGCAGTAAGACTTTCTTTGACTGATTTTAAATGAAGCTAGTATTAAAGCTGATGTAAAAGTAGTGTAATCTTTACAAAAGTTGCTCGACGACACCGATCTTCCCCATAAAATTGTAAGGCTTTTAGATTAGTTTTATCATTTGTAGGTCAATTAGCTTCGATTTTTCTAATGAAACGAGAAAAAGAGATTGTTTTAAAGATTTAACGTCGAACGGCAGCATTGTTCGACGAAATATATAAAAAAAAAAATCTGTTAAAAGATTCCCCGCAATTCACGGTAACTCAAGAATGCATAATGGAACCACCGACCAAAAAATGCATCCACAGTCATGCTCAAACTTACCCAATCTCACGGTAAAAATCAGCCTGGTTCAGTGCAATTTTTACCGTGAAGTTCGGTAATCTCAACGATGACTGGTTAGAAACTTTGAGGTCAGCCTCTCTCGCGGCCGCTGCCGCCATTTTTCCCCTCCGGTCGGAAACGATTTTCTAACGCTGAAAAAAAAAAAAAATCAGGCTCCTTCCCACACCGGGAACATTGCGCAAAAGCCGACGCCGCCGCCCCCGTAGGCAAAGAGAGAAAAAATCGGCTGTGCTCCTCCTCGAGAGTCCCGGGCTCCGACTTTAAATCACGATAATTGGTCTTGAACTAGTTCCCCCTCGGAGAGCTCCGAGAATAAATTAGCGGCCCGTTCTTTCCTCCGCGCGCGCGCGCGTGTATATAATAAAAAAAAAGAGAGAGAGAAAAAAGAGCGTATAAATCGAGGCGATGGCTCTCTTTTTACCCCACCCACGTCGACGCGAACAGAGAGAAATAAATAAAATCGAGAGCGAGTGTCGCTGAATTTATATACGCGTGCACGTGTATCCACCTCCCTCGGAATTTTCGTATATAGAACCGGAGGCTAGGAAAAATTGTAGAGAACAATATATGTGTCGTCTAATTAGACGGGCACTTATTTCGAGAAGGAGAGTTTTTAATATATTTCGCGCGGAGCGAGAGAGAGAAGCTTTTTTGGATCTAGTTCAGAAGACGCGGCGGCCGCTCCTCTTTGTAGACGCAGCTTCTTTTTTTTATAGAAGCCATCGCGCCGATCGTTGCGCTTTCGTATAAATAATTGTACATAAATTAGCGAGAACCACTTGAGCCTCGATCGGCGGGAAGGCAACAGAAATAGCGCGGCCGCGGCTAATGTATTCGGTAAATTTAGATAATTTACGTAACCGGAGATCTTTTTTTTCCGTGATTACGGGGAACCAGTATATATGGATGGAATTAAGATTCTCGGCTGGGATTTTTAAAGCGAAAATTAATGCCATTTGACGTGTTTATTAGCCGGTTCAAAGAGAATTTCGATGTGGTTTTTCATCCCGGTCGGTGTTACGGCTCAGTTTTAGAGTTTGTTTAATTTCTGATTATGCGAGCCATTTGTGAATTGTCACTTTTTTTTCTATTTCTAGTTTTATTGATCAAAGTTCATGTAGGTTATTACACGCAAAATTAAAGAATTACATAACAGCCGCATTCCTGATGGAAGTATTTATTATTAAAAAATCTTATTTTATATTTATTTTCCATCATCGATAAAGCGACCCTTCAACTATATATTTTTTGATACTTCTCCACTCAATTGACTTGGATAATTAATCATTCAATCGCAAATAAAACGTAATCTGATTTCATTAAACACAATAGAAAAAAAATCATTTAATTTAACGCAATGAAATTAATTTCATCAACGCTAACGCAGAAACTAACGATTTGCTTCCCAGCACCGTCACACGGTACACGTCGTACCGGCAACTACACAAGGGGCACAATTACAACGCCAACAGCATCACGAACCTCATAAGGGCCCGAAATCCTCTCTCCTCACAAAGAGCCCCCAGCATTCACGCTCAATAGCCCCGACAATGTACATACAACGTACATCTGGGCCGTCGAATGCGTCGCCGCGCTCGATTCGAAAGCGCCGCCTCCGAGATTAGTCGCGTCCCACATGGAAAAGAGAGAGAGAGAAGAAGGAATTAGCCATTCCTCGCGCCGCGCGGAAAGCCCGCAGAATTTCCTCCCGGTCCTGTGTGTGACCCCCCCGGACGAAGGACGCGCTCAGGTTCATCGTCCACGCATGCGCGATAAGATAGCCGCGCATATGTACATGGGAAAACTCGGCCGGCTAATTTATGGCCCGGCCGTGAGTTTTTACTGTCGCTCGGCCTTCTTTTTCTCTCTCTCTTTCTCTCTCCCCGCGTAATGACATCCGGCAGATCCACGACTCGGGAATCGTTTTCGTGAACCGTGACCGATAAGATATCGGCTGGTGCCTGTTTGCGCTCTCTGCTCTCTGGAGGCTGACGCGCTCGGTTGCGTAATGGTTAGCCGCCGTTGGGTAACGAGAACGGATAATTAAAGATCGGCGTTATTGTAGTTGCCCTTTTTGCTCGAGACTTTTCGATTAGTTGCGGAAAACAATGCCGCGGCTATCTTTCGGTTACTTAAGACTCGCTCGGGGGATACATTCGCTCGTTATATTCTCCATTTGGACCAAGAGTCGGTTTTATCCAAATTAGATTGCGAAGGAAGGTCGCGGCGGCTTTAATTTTCCAGGCAGATAAGAGGCGGCAGAGGACCAGTTTAATATTTCTCTACTTGTGAAATAATAATAATAACTAATAATCTCTAGGTTGCTTGCTTTTTTTCAACTAAGGACTAACTTTGAATACAAGTTGCCCTGTTTAACGCTACTTTAATCAGTCTATTAGTTTTAGGTGATTTAAATAAAGATTTATTGTAGTACGGATATTAAGCCTGCAATTAAGTCTTGTTAACTAATATTTCGTAAAATAAAGGAAGGAGAATTGGCGCAATTACAGTGTCAGTTTAGGCGGTTATTATACCTACGATTAACTGACTATTTAACTAGTTTTAATGAATACGTTTCAATCGTCGAATACGATGTAAATATTGTGCGGATGCTTATTAATATTGGCATTAATTTATACAATATTTATGACGACCGAGTAAGTATATATTAAAACACGTGCGACGAAATTCTTACATGCTTAATCATATATACTCGTTTAAATTTTTAATTAGCCTCGCGTAGGTGAAATTCGAAGTCACCTAAATCTTGATCTGGCGCGTCTCAAATTACGATGCTTACTATAATTCAATCATCGGCGTTCATAAATATTCTACAATTTTTATTATTCTTATTCGTTTCCAGCTGCAATAAAACTTATTGCGACTGAAAATCGGCTTCGTGCAATTTATTAGCGGTGTAAAATATTTATAGGTGCAGGTAATAAACGAAATCACGATTTTTTTTTTTTTTTCAAATTTACAAAAGTTTTTGTAAATTTCAATAACTACGAGCGTCTTTTTATTTTGCGTTATTTTACTATTTACATTAGTTTACATTTATGCATAAAGTACTTCGATAAAAATTTACTTTATTCAAATGTAAACATTTTTAATATAGTATGTGTAACTTCTATTTTTTTACTTCGTGCACGTTCAAGTTCTACAAGAGTTCTAGAAGTGCAGGTTCTACAGGACAATGGAACATTGAACAACCTTCGGCAAATTAAAAACTTCATATCCAAAATGTCTGTGCAGATTTTATCAAACTTTTCACGTAAAACTAAGTGCGACCGCTAGTTTATAACCTACTTTAATACACTGTACACATTACAACTAGATTTCAAACTAGTTCTTATTATTTTTGCTGTAAAACATATCTCAAAGTCCATATGGTTGAACTTCGTCGGGCACTTCAAAATTTCTAACCTCAAAACAGAAAATTAAAAAAACTCCCGTTTTGCAACAAAAATCGCCATGGCCTCCTCGACCGCGCACTCCAGCACCCCGAATACCACTTATATCGAAATAGGCGCCACACGCACACACGCACGCACACACTAACGACGAGCTGTCATCCCGCAAAACATCGAACCCACACGCGCACGTGCGTCGTTCCACTCTCTATATCTTTCAGCACGGCTGCCCCCACCATCCGCTGGCGACCGCGTGTAGCCTCGACTGTTTAACCTCAAAGACGAGGGGCCGCGACGATTCCTCGGGCTCACCTGCATGCTGTCCGCCGAGACGATCTCCCCGGCGCGGCTCCGGGCGAGCTCGATGCCCAGCCGGGACTTCCCGGAGCCGGTGGCGCCCAGGATCACCAGGACCAGTGGCTTCACACGCGACGACATCTCCGGCGAGGCCTGCTGCTGCTGCTCCTCCGCCATCGGACACTGACTGCTACTGCGCGCCGGCACTGCGCATGTGCCGCGCGGGCGCACCGTCTGCTCCGCTCCGCTGCACTGCGAGGCGCGAGGATTGAATTCGAGGCGAACCGGATGCGTTTCGGTGCAGTCGACGGAGTCCCGAGACGAGAGCGGGAAAGACGGATTTTTTCGAATTGAACGAGCGGGGGTTTTTTCGTTTTTTTTTTTTTTTATTTTGAGGTGGGTTAGAGCAGTGATTTGAACTGTGAATTTTTAGCGTTTGGTGAAAGCGATGTCACCTGTTGCTTCTTTATTCGTTGTCAAACTTAAATAAGAATATAAACTAAAAGCAAACGCTGCTTTTTTATGATTAGCGCGATTTTTTTATTTAGACAAATAGCGGGGAAATTTAATGTTTCCAAATTCTTTATTTATTACGTTTTAAATCTTCAAAATTTTAATATTAAAAATATTCAATTTTTAATTTTCTCATGCATGATAAAAACGATCTTTTTTTTCTTTTTTTTTATAAATAGTCTGTTTAAGTTAAAATTTTTTTTAATTCAAACAATTCATCCACATTTCAATAAATTGTAAGTTCCACTGTCAGTCTACCGTTATTCATACATAATATACATATAAGCATATTAATATTAAGATATTCCTTAATTAATATTAAGAAATTTAAAAAAAGTAACATCACGAAACTTTGTGTAAAACAAGTCATAGCCAGTACTATTGTAACATTACTGTGCTGAATCTTTGACCAAATTCAGAAGACACGATTCTTAAAATTGCACAGGCTCGCACTCCCAAACCATTATCAATCATTTAATTTACATCAAAGATAAAAATCCCAACATTCCTATGACAAACAGAAACCAGAACCAAGCCGTCGCATACAAGTGTTTACTAGTCCTCATCGCGATAACGAACTGCCGATAAAGCAATCGCATCTCCTCCAATCTATTTCTGAAAACATAAGAATTACGTCGGTCGGCCAGCCTCGCCATAAACCATCGCATCGAAGAAAATCCCTGATCGGAAGCCCCCAACGCTCGCCTCGACAATCACGTATACATATATATATATCGACTTGCGCTCAAATTCCGAAGTGCACATCTCCCTCTTTCTCGGTGCGCGTGACTCATCAGGCGCACTTGCGCAAGCATTAGGCGCCTCGAATAATAACGCAGCTGCTGCTGCTGCTGCTGCTGCTCTTATCGGCCTGAAAAATGTCTATTTTTCAGCCTTATCCGATATGTAACACTTATTATGACATATCAGCACTCGCATCCGGTTCGCGCGCGCAAGCGCCGCGGCGCTGCGCCGTCCTGCGACTTTTGCGAGCGACGCCGCGCGCCGACACGCGCCTTTTTTTCTTTTCCTCCTCGCGCCGATTAGATTCGCGGCCGCGATTTATATGCACATACGCGCCGCCGCCGTGGCTCCGCGCGCGGCAGCGCGCGGGTAAATTTAGCGCGGCGGTAGTTTCTGGTTACGCAAGCCGGAGGAGGAAGCGCCGCGGCGGTGATTTTCTCGGCTGGGAAAACCGAGAGCCGCGAGCCGGGCGATAGTGCGAACTGCGCGCGTATAGCTGTGACTTTGAGAAATTTTTCGCGCGAAGCTTATCGCGGCGAAGCTCGGCGCGGAGTTGCGCTCTCCGGCTCTTCAATATTTACGACGAGGCGTTAATGCAGGCGGCGGGTTTACGCGCGCGACGCGGAATGCGACGTGTGCTTTGATTTTTGCCTCGGCGACGTTGCCTGCGATGTTTTTTCGCGAGCGGTTGAAGTTTTCTGCGTTTGCTTTTCAGCGATAAAGTTGAAGAGTGACGCTCGGTTTTTTTTTTCAATTTACTTATCCATTACCGACGTACTGTTTTATTCATGTAATGAGTAATATTAAGCAAATTAACTCTTCGATTTAATGGATGTTTTGAAAAGTCTTATTTCTATATCTTATCCATTGTAATAATACGCTCAAATTCAATGCTAGACTGTCGAAATTAAAATTCTAGATAACTCGTAAATTTTACTTCATGTAATAAGAAACGAAGATAACGGATACACCCGCACCATTTTGATATTGTAAGAAGCGTTACTTCCTCTCAAGTAACGCTTCTCCTACTGATTGATGAAGGCTCAAAAGTTTCAAGTTCATCAAACTTATTTGTTATGAAATAAATCTTTCCATTTAGATAAAAGGATGAAGAATAAAAAGGCTATTTTTAAAAGCATTTCATTCATCGAAATTTGTATCAACCGATTATTGCAATTAATTAATCAGACACAAACAAATACTGCAGATTTGTTCGCATTTAATGATGTAATCTTATTAATATTTAAACGTACGGAAGATAAGTTTTTATTATACTTGTATTTATTGCATGCTTAGTTTTCAATCATTAGTTTACGACTATACCAAGAATAGATCCTTATTTCTTAATCAAAACCGTTACAAGTTCCAGCCCATTTTCGGGTGAATGCGAGGAGGCAGATGTGGGTGGAACCTAGATAGCGAACCCTTGTTAGATTAGCCATTAATCTTGCCTTATGATTTTTCTTTGAATCTGTCAATAAAAATGCCATCGGGCTTTCAAGCGTTTAAGAAGAATTTTAAATTTATTACCTTTCCTGAAAATTGAATTTAAATTTGACCCTTGAAAGAAATATTATTATAAATGTACAAAATATATTAAGTTATGAATAATTATCTTTCCAATTATAATAAAAAAAATAAATAAATAATTCTAATGTTTAGTAAATTTATTGCACTTCTAATAAAACTATATAAATGAGGTATAATTCAGTCAGAAATACCAATAAAAATTAGCCCAAAGTCGAAATCAGAAAGGCCTCTCCTCCCAATCAGCCTCCGCTCGACCGCAAATCCCTCTATCTTCTCCAAAAATAGGAAGTCCGGTAATTGAGAGGAAGTGGCCTCTGCCTGCCTAATTTTCCCTCTCCATTAACCCACTCCCAAAAATCGCGAGCAGCGCGTGCCGATAAGCCTCAGGAAACGAATCCACAAACCGCAGTCCAGCACTTATACAAGCCGATATCAGTGACGTTATCTCTGTTTCGGCTCTCTCTCTCTCTCTCTTGCTCTTTAGCTCCCTTGCTCTCTCTCTCCATTTTTCTCTCGGCCGTCAGAAAAGTTTATCGGTCCCCCCCGCTCGTTTATCACGGCTGCTTCTTCGTAGATGCCTTTTTCGACTTTCGTTCCTCGTAGGTATTGAGCAATAAAGACTTGTTTTGCAAAAATCCGGCGACGGGGAGACCGAAAGGGATTTTTATCTTCGTGGAAGAAGAAGTTCGAAGTGGCTTTTTGCCAAGATTGCATCGAGGTTAATGGTTTGAAGTGCTGCCGGGGCGATAAGGGGGATGCGACGAATCGGGGGATGGGAGATTGAATTATTTCTTGGCGAAGTTATCGCGCGAAGTAAAAAGAAGTCGGATTTCGTACAAATTACTGAGCGATTTTTAGAATTTTTCACGTAATGGGGTGAATTTCTTGGGTAAAAAATGAATAGTAATTTATTTTTAATTACATTGAGAAAATTTTTTTGTAAAAATTACTATTTTAATATAAAAATTATTAAAATATGACCGTATCCCATGAGTACCATTAAAATAGTAATTTTTTGAAAAAAATCTAGATTTAAAAAAAAAAAATTTTGTCAGTGTATTACGTCAAAGGGTTTAAAATTTTGTAAAACATTAGCATGAAAATAATTATTAAATAATGAATGTGTAACGTAAAACGATTATAGATTATTTTCTCAGTATTTTCCGTATCTTGAGACAAATAATCTACATACATAATAGTATGAAAATTTTACATTTTTATACTGGTCAAGAAAAAAATCCAGTATAAATAGGAATAAAAATTGATAAACTTCTCTCACAAGTTGTCAAGCTACGATTTTGCAATTTCTTTTAATAAAAATCGTGTTTTGTAAAGAGAGCTCAGTTCAGCATCTGCCTCGATGAGAAGTAAATGACGTAATTAAGCATAATAATACAGATTAGAAGTGAATCCATCCTTGAAACGCAAACACGATTATCTCCTTGGCCATTCACTAATTCCTCTCCGTAAAACTACATATTCCCCGCGTCGCGCGAGTCGTCGTACTTCCACCGAATCGATCGACTCATCGAATTCTTGAAACCTAAAGAATCGTCGGTTAAAAACTTATCGTTTTGGGACGCGGACTATCTTATCAACAAGTGGCGACGGCGTGAATTTAAACCGCAGACAGAAGACCCTACGACTGTCACCTTAAGGACTGTACAAACAATTGCTATATTTTACTTTTGAGTGGATTATTTTTCTGAATGAGTCTTTCATATGTTCTGATAGATAAATGAACTGGCGATTGAAATGAAGTTCTGTTAATCAATGAAGAATGAAATAGTATTTTGTATTTCTTTTATGTAAATGGATAAATGGAATTGCATACATATAATGTTGCATAAAAATTCAATTTCTAATATTTAATACTCAACAGAAATATTTAAAAATTTTTTAAATCTACTAATTTCCGAAAACTTAAAATTACCTAAAAAATGTGAATAAATAAATTGAGAAAATTAACATAGTTTTATTTTTATACAGCATAAAATGTGTCTCGTAACGCCTTACAGATTCAGATGTAAGATAATACGAACGGATTACACGAAATATATCTTTTAAAAAACGAGGCTCGACCACGAAACTAACACATAATTTTGTTAAAGTACCTCACTTTTATAATTTCGACTACATCATACGTATGACTTATGACTTCTCAACCGGTGTAAAAATAAATGCGGTCAACGCTCTGGAGACAAGAATTCGTACATGTAATAAACATTTATCTTCCCCGTTATCTCCAGATTACAAGTTTTCTGGCTATTGGTGGTAAAACATTTTTTCTATCCGCCCAAAAAAAAAAGAAACTGAAACTCCCCGGCCAACCGTCACTTTTTGCGAACAATATAAGATTACCGTCCAAAATTAATTTTCAAGCGCCGATAATTGTTACGAAACTCGGATTTCTCCCGTAATTATACGAGTTGCGCCATCGCGGCCAAGTCGCTTTTCTTAATGTTAAACATTTATGCAAATCTTCGGTTTCCCGGCTTCGATTTTTAAATAATAAGCCGAAATATATGTTTCCTCTTCAGCGCCGAGGAATCGGCACTCAGAAAACTTCAAAATTTTAAATCTAACGACGAGATGAGAGAGATTCAAATGACATTTAATCCGCAATTTAGATGCCACTTTAAAGCCGAGAGCTTAATGTATCACCCCGAGAGACGCCGAGGAATATTACGTTAAAAGAACGCACGAAATTCGAGGACGGAATCTAAAAAATCGCTTCACGGGAATTTCACTCTTGACTGGAAACATGTTTTATCGGGAGAAAGTACTTGCGACTTGATTGAGCATTACATTTTTTAGATAGCGATATCACACGGGAAAGGTAAGTGGTTTAATTTAATATCATGCCAGAAGTATATTTGTTTAAAACTTAAAATCTTTTTCGTCGTGCAAAAAGTGACTGTAAACACGTTATACCTTACCGTAAAATTCAGTAGTTTAATTGCTAATAGACGTGACCTCAAATACCGCAGGAATTTCGAAGCATAATTTTTCAATGGCTTCTTTAAAGATCAAAGACAGTAACTCTAAAATCTTTTGAATATTAAAATAAATGCATTAGAGTTTAAATGCTACTTTATAAATGAGGTTCTTGGAATCGTTCTCGAATGTTATTTTGCATAAACTAATAATATTGGCGGATAAATTGATAGAAAGTGAAAATTCTTGCAGCTTTTCCCTTGCAAAGGGTATTTTACTCCTTAAAACCTTTTAAAACATTTCTAATTTTAGTAAATAAGACATGTAATAAATACATAAAAAATACATAAGATACGTAATGCAGACAATCTCGCTCCTTCTATTTCCATCGTCTCGTCACACCCCAATCCTCAACAATACCCGACGTACATCACGTCCCATTCGAACGGCGCGCCATAAAGTCTCCATTAGTGAAAACCATCCGTCAAAAGGAGAGAGCATTTTCGCGCGCTTCCAAAAAAGCAACGCATCATCCGTTTTATTGGGCGGCGGCGGCGGCGTCGCTGCTTTCCATAATTCGCTCGTTTAGCAACCGAAACGGGCCGCCTCGATCGATGAGCCGAATTATTCTAATCGGCCGGCAAAATTTTCCACAGGAAGTATCGTCTTGTCCCTTGAGCGCTATGGGAATCGAGCGCGATCTTCGATGGGCGCTTCGTTGGTTCTTTTCTTGTCGCTGGGAATTGGGTGGGTAACCGGTGACACGCGATGAATGATTGATTTTGAATTGAGCTTTGCATGAGAAAGGAGATTGCATGAAAAATTGAGACGTCGGAAGTGAATTCGAGGCTCCCGCCGTAATTATGGTGCGGAAGATTCGTTATTGAAATTCATTGAACTGTACACTTGGATTATTTTGAAGGTATACATTCGTAACTTTTTTGAATATTTAATATGATGCAGATTTAAAAATAGTTTTATTAGTGTTAAGAATTTAGATGTATATAACGTTTCTTTATTTAGAATTAATTTATGATTTAAAAAAAAGAAAATTTATTGATCTCTTGAGCACGAATATCTACTTTTTGTTTCAGATCAAAAAAATATCAAATTTAGCTTCATTTTCGAAATTTCGTTCAACTTATGTAAGCTTTATTAAATATTAATTAGATTATATTTTATTACTTCTTAAATCAATACATGCAGATTCAATTGAATTTGCAATGCAAATTATTATAACTTTTATCCTTATACTCTTTCAATAATATCCATTAATATAAAATCAAAAAGTAAAAGATACTGTTAAAAATTTTAATTTACAACTTACATCTAAGCGAAAGGAAAAAGGTAAGGAATATTACAAGAAATAACAATCGGTCGATTAAATGATACATTATTTTATTGATATAATAAGATAATTTGAAATATAAACGTCATTAAGGAACTGTATGACTTATTCTCCTATTAAAAAAGAAATGTCATTAAAGACTTGTAATTTATTTTTCCTCGTACGTTGGAAAATTGTTCCTATCCTTTCGTTAACAAAGTGTCGGAGCGACTCGATGCATGTTGAAAAAAAAAAAAAAAAAAACAAATCGTGCCAATTTCGCAAATCAGAGACCGTCAACGTCGTGTTCACCGCTTACATGCGTGTATCCACAGTTTTTTCGTTTTCCATAATTTTCGTACAAAAAAAAAGAACCAACTCTCCCTGCCTGTCTAATTTTCCCGAGAGCGGGAAGATCGTTGGCGGTTCGGCCAATCGAGGCTGTAACAACGGTAAAGCTTAAGTACAACAAAAATACATTTCGCTTCTGTTTTAGCGTGAGTGTTTTGCAAAATCTTATTTTTTTTTTGTCTTATAGTTTTAGCATGCTCCCACCCGCTCTCGCCATTCATCCACAGCAATCATCATCATCACAGATTCTTCCTCATCATGCATCAAAATTGCTCATTCGCAAAAGTCAGTTCTCTAAATCGCTGCGTAGAAAAATCTAACACTTTTTTTTCTCTCTCTCTCTCTCGTCTTCCTTTAAATATCGAGGTATAAACGTTATTTTCTAGCGTAGTGTATATCAACTTCGAGTTTCAAAAGGTCATTACGTGCTGTTTGCCCTTTTTTTTTATTCCTATCTAAACAGTGACAAAAACGATCAACGAGTCATACCCGGCGAAATGCAACTATTTTCTCTCCCTCGCTTAATTGTGCAATATTTGTAGTTTTAAAAAATCCATTGCAATTCGTTCCCTGGAAAAATAACGAGATTCTATTTGGCATGAGGCATACGCAACCATTCGCTCTAAACTTCTTTTTTTTTTACCTTTTTACGTCTGTGTTTTCTTTTTTTTTTACAATCTAATTATCGTCGATCGTCAACATTATTTTTTTGTAATTTTCTTTTCGTTTAACAATTTGTCTTTGTAGTTTATAACGTATAAAAATAAAAGGATAAATAAAAATATCGTTTTACTCTTGGATAAAAAAACCTAACATAATTATGTAAATTTTTCTCCTACATCTTCCCTTTTTTCTCTCATGCAAAACACAAACATTGAACTCTCACTCTCGAGCATCATTTTTTCATTTTTTCACGGTGCGTAGCGCCTTTTTTTTTTAAGGAAGTTTTTTGTACACGTTTCTTTTATTCGTTAAAGTTATAGAAAACTACATCTCGGTAAAAATCAGTCCGTAAAATGCATTGCAGTGTTGTTTAAATATATATTTTTTGTCATCGGCGAACTCGCGAGTCTTTGCAAAACCGATCACGTTTTTCATTTTTCTTTTTTTTTTATATTTCATCTTCCGTCTAAGTCACTCTCTGTCAAGAACGAAAACTATTGAGCTATGTAAGTCTGCGAGGCTTCAGGATTTCCAACTTCCTTAATCATTTATATTTCACTTTTCCGTTTTTCAAGTAATCGCGTATAATGTATATATTTGTATATATTATATTTACAAACTCTCGGAAAGTAATGAAAAATCTGCAGTCTCACGAAAATTGGAACGAAACGAAAAAACGAGGCTCCGTTACTATATAGTTCAATGAACGAAAAAAACCATTAAAATTACTTTCCTTTTCTTTCCTTCTCCTAACATATACATATACCTATACCTAGTAAGATAAACGGAAAAAATGCAAAATCAAAAACTAGAGTTTTCAAAACTAAAAAACGAGTGTTTGTGCAAACAAAAAAATGCAAATCGGCATTGATAATGATCATTGAACTTAAAAAAAAACCACGATTTTAGCCTTTTTGGTCTTCTCGCTGGGGAGAGAAATCTAAGAAAAGAAAACAATGCGATTATAAGAGCGTCTAAATCGTATTAAAAAATTATGTACTATACATATATATATATATATATATGAAAAAAGGAAGCACATAAGTGGAAGGCGTAAAACTGAAAGATTGCGCAATATAAATTGTATACTTCGTTTCCTTTAACACTGTTTCGAGTGATCCACTTTTCTTTCTAGCGCTACTTTCGAGCACGAAGAAAAAAATATTTAAAAATCAATATTTAGAAATCTATTTTACTTTATGAAATATATCTGTTTCTATCGGTTCACATTTGATTTCTACATATCTTTATCTCGGTGCACTGAATTTTCAAATTCCGCAAACTTGCTTCTCAATCCCCGTTCTTAGTATCAATTTAATAATCCTATCGTCGTTATTTTATTTATTTTTTAATAGCAGGTACATTTTGCACTCTTCTAAAAAAGTAGAGGCGACTAAAAGCGGCATCACCGAACTCTATTTTTTCCTCCAGACACTTGTCTCATTCTATATAAACGTCATCGCCCGGCTAAAAATTTTATTTTTCGTACAAAGAGAAGAGACCCCTGCCCTTTTACTCTTTCACGCTTTCTCTCTCTCTCTCGCTCATTCTTAAAAACACGCATAAAACACATCCGCGCGCAGATTAAAACCGGAAACTGGCGGCTGCAGAGTATCTTAAAAAAAGTAGTAAAAGACCGTGTACATCTACAGACGGAAAAAGATTATCTTTTCGCGTATAAAAAACGAGACACTACCGTCGAATACGAGATGAGATTGAACGGAGAAGGGAGGAAAAATTTGTTTGATATACCGTTTTATTATTTTTTTTTTTTTATTTGAGAAGGCCGAAGATCTCCATATTTCTTCTTCTATTTTGGCACCAGAATTATTTTGAAGGAAGAGCTGCGCTCAAGGCACTTGTATTTAAGAAAATATTTGATAAATGAATAATGCAAATGATAGTTTTTCTCGATGATTGGATACGGCAGGAAAGAATACCCGAAAAATTAAAAAAAAATATTTGTTTTCAGTAATGTAAAAATGAATTTTATTTTCTATCTATGTACAAAATATACTCTACTATTTGTCATCGATACAAAGTAACGTAATTTCAAAACTATTCTTTTTGCGGTTTTTGTAACACACTGATTTAACTTAATTTCAAAGTGGCGCAGCTCGCCGAAAAAATTGACAAATAAAAATAAAGAAACATAATCGTTTTCGTTGTCCAAATATATTCTTAACTAGTTTTACAGTTCGTATAAAAAAAAAAAAAAAAAAAACAAAAAAAAAACATCGCCTCGGTGTCGTAGGTCCTCATTGTTAAGTTTTGCTTGTAAAAAAAAAATTCGATAATAAAAAGAAGGAACCTAGTCTCACCTCGTACGTTATTTTTTTCTCACATTACTCTCATGCGTTCCCTTTCTTCTCTTTTTAGCCGCGCGGTTTATATGCGTCCGCGTGGCGGCTTCTGGCCTCATTCACGTGTCCCTTCTTTCATTCATGCATCGCGAAACCATTGTGCTTCCGTCCAAAGTTTCCTGTACATATCGTTTCTTTTCACGTCTCGCTTCCTTCACTCCTAAGTCTCTATCTTAAAAAAAAAAAAAAAAAAAACCGAATGCGCGCTTCCTTCGGCGATGCTTTTTTCCTGCTTCGTTTTCCCCTTTAACCTGTTTTCAATTTGCGTGATTTTTATTTTACTATTATTTTAAACCTATTTTTTCATCTCCGTAGTTCGCCCGGTTTCGTCCACCTGTGTCAACTCTGCGAAAAATTCAGTAAAAACGAATACTGTAAACCTAGAAACGTAATGAACACATTGTTTTCTTTTTGTTTTTTTTTTCAACTTGCTTTGTACTCATTCGCTCGATTCTCACGTGGTTCCAAACTAAACTCTTTCACTCTCACTCTCACGCCTGATTCTTGCACTCTTCTTTCTTTTCAGTTTCTCGAACTTCCCGCCCATTTTAGTCTCCTACATGTGTATAATAATGAACGTACACTCACGAAAAACAAAAACTACACGCATTCTCTTTTTCGCGCGATGAAACGGGTTTTTTGTTTCTGTGTACAAATATATTTGCTCGCGATCACTTTTTGCAGTTTTATTTTTCTCAATTATAATTTACTTGTTGTTTTCTATGATTCCAAGCGCAAATATGCAGAGCACGAAATTGTATTACATGCCTCACTATAATATTTTTAATTTGGTTTTTAATCGAATAGTTACCGCTTAACTATCAATTCTAAACCCACTAAGATACAAGCGTTTAAATCATCGATACAATTGTGTTTAATTTACATTCGCAATTTTATAAGTTATGATACAGATTAACTCGTTTTTGTAATAAAAAGTTTCCGTATAAGAAAAAAATACACCGTTACAGAAAGGCGTGAAATTCAACTGAAACGTTAACAATATGAATTAATAATAATTAATCGTAATGATAATAATGATATCAATATAATAGATATTAGCATTCAATCTATCATCGTTTACTATCTTGCTCTCACTATAATCAATTTCTTTTTTCTCTCACTCGCTCTAATTTTTGTAGATTCACGTATATATAATATATAATATGTATATTCATATATAAACGTACATATGCATTGAATTCATTTCTATATACAATGTGTAATAAAAATAAAACACTCGAGAAAAGATAAGGGAAAAAATTGTGCCTATGTATAATAACCCAAATGCTTGGTTTTCTTTATATTTACGTACTATTTATAAATCATTTGCTTCGAATCGAGGAGAGGAAAAAAGAAAGTGTTTTACAATTAAAAAAAATATAATATGTATATTCAAAGAGGTGTCGAGCGCATTATTATTTAGGCGTATCAGAAACAGCGAAAAAGAAAAAAAACTTGAGTCAAGACTCACTGTGTGCACCTTCTATCTACAGCAAAAAAAAAAAAAAAAAGAAAAAAAAAGGAGTCTCGGCTATTTCGCTTTCCCTATTACATTTTTTTCTAAAAACGTATCGTTGTCGGGCGCTCGTGTGCTACGACAAAAATACAATATATATGGTGGATACAGCCCCGCTGCATTCAACACACGAAGCGCGTCGCTTCCCGCGAGAGCCAGAGTAAAAGACAAAAAATTATATATATTCATGTATAATATATATCGTCATTATCGCGTTTCAATTCCTTGCTAAGTCTGAGAGAAAAGAAGAAAAAACAAAAAATACATAGAAAAAAAACTGTCATCTATATATATAATATATATCCATATATTTTTTTTCATGCTATATAATTTATCTACACTTGACTCTCGATAATTGTGTATATGTTCTTGGCGCTTGTGCTCGCGCTCAATATCTAGCTATCGTAAATAAATGGCGACAGAAGAAAAACTTAAATGACGAAAAAAAGAAGAAAGAAGATCGTCCATCGCGTTGTCTTTTCCTTATCGTCTCAACCACTAAAAGTAACAAACTCTTTAAACCTAAGATTCAAATATATAAATCGCATAATAACTAATTGAATAATCCATTCGTTATAATTGTAATTATGCTCTTTAGTATAATTATATATCACTGTTCACACAAGCGTGTCTGCACCGACGAGACGAGCGCGCAGAGTCCTTTTTCGGCCCTCATACGGGGTGGGGGGGAAATGCTCTCCTCTCTCATTTAACTCTCCTTCGCCGCCGGGGACTCACCTTTCTCGTCTCGCGCGGCTCTCTCGTCCTCCTACGGTTTATCTTTGTACATTTAAACATGTATACATATCTGCTTCGACTTGTCCTCTCACAAATAAGCATATCAGAATCGTGTGATAAAAAAAAGGATGTAGCAGAGGGGAGAGAAGCATCATCAGCAGCATCGTCCTGCGTATATCATTCCATAGCCAAGAGACAGGAAAAGAAAACGACACCGCGGTCCAGCCGCCGTAATTCAAATGTCCCTTCGTCGTAAAAATGTCTTCAGCGCTGCATGGCGAAACTCCGCCTGAGCTGGCTAAGTTGGGCTCTGAGTTTGTCCTGCTTTCTCTTGAGCTCCATGACCTTGGCTTGGTTGAGATGCTCCGTGTCGGTGAGTCTGTCGCAGTATGCAGCGGCCTGCCTCAAAATCGCGACCTTCGGCGCCTTTTCCTTCGCCTCGACTTCGGGCACGAGCACTCTCAAATCCTCGAAGGCGTTCCTAAGCTCTATCCGCCTCTGGCGTTCCATGTTGTTGTGCAGACTCCTCTTTTCCGTGTCGGGCTCTTCGTCCGAAGAGCTGAGCTTCATGGGCGACGTCTGGGGCGACGGCTTCGCGTGCTTCTGCGGTGAGGTGCGTCTCTGGTACGAGCGGTGATGTTTCGCTCTCTTCGCCGCTGGTTTTGTGGGTTCGACGAGAGCCGCAGCGATTTGATTGGCGCGTTTTCGATTGGGATTCGTAGGCGGTCGGCCACGGGGTCTTGGCGCCGTCGGCTGTGGAACCACCGTCGAGACTGCGTTCGTCGTTGCATTGTTGTTGCTGCTGTTACTGTGACGCTCCTTGAAGGCTGTGTTGACTGTTAACTGGAAGTGCTTCTGCTCCGCCGGACTTGGGTAGGTCGGAAGTGTAGCCGCGGCTGCGCTGGTCGGCCGCATCGGCTTTTCGTACGACACCACGTCGATCTCCTCCTCTGTAACAAAGAAGCAAAGAGCACTCTTGAGTCTCCTTCGAACGCCACTGAATCCAGCAAAGCAAAAATCGCGTCGTAAAAATTCCAATTCCCGTAAACTGTAACTTTATAACTAATAAGCATGAAAGCCTAAGAGTAGGTGTAAATTAAGCTCCTCCCTACGGAAATCATATATATATCGGGGAGACGAAAAACTCGGGGGGTGAATTCGAAATCGCGGCGCGGCGTTTCCGCGTTCCCCTCTGCGCACTCGCAGAAACTAGGGGAAATGCGTGACCTTGCGGCGCGGGAGGGGCCACGTGGAGACTGCTCCCGGCTTTTACGACGACTCCGCATGGGTCGGGAAAAAGAAAGGCTCGCGCTTACAGAGAGAGAGAGAGAGTGAGTAGGAGAGAGGGATTCTGCAGCGGCTCTACGCGCTTTATTTAGGAGCTGCTCCCTAGAGGCTATCGGATTACGCTGCACGCGGAAGCCAAGGATGTGTCAAACGCGTGAGTCACGAGCGCCGGCGTTTATTGTAGTTTCTGCGAGTTAGCCTCCGCTAAGCTGTTTTCTCGGGCGCGCATGCGTCCCCGCGACACGCAAATTTAAAGAACGACGAGAAGCGCCGGTATTTAAAGAGGGAGAGAGAGGGAGCGAAAGGGACGTAAAAGGCCGGAGTTATGAAATCGGCTTGAAAGGAAGCGGAAGTGGGAGGGCGAGAGCGGGAGAGAGAGAGAGCAAGAGAGCGAGAGAGAGAGAGAGAGAAAGAGACAGAGAGCGAGAGTTGGAACGAGGAAGAAGCTGTCAAAGAGGGAAGCGGCGCGACAGTGCCTATATATACTGGCCGGCGCTGGCTCGACGCCACGAGATTCGGGCGACAGCGGGAAAAGGCGCGAAATCGGCTAAAGATAGAAGCCGGCCCGCTGGAATCTCTCTCCCGCCGCTTTTCCTCGTAGACAAGCGCGGCCCGATGTCAATGGGCCGATTAGCTTTGCAGATTTTCTGCTCGTTCGCGGAAGCGCAGGTGTAGACAGAATAGAGTGCGCGTCGGACTCGTGCGCGCGCGCGCCTACGCGCCGTTGCGTAATTTCGACAAAATTACGCGGTCGATTCGCGCGGGGGAAAGTGATAGAAGAGAGCGGATTAGCGGCACGTACCGGCAGATATCGAGCACGGAAGGAAAAATGGTGGCGGGGGAGGGGGGCAAGGGCGAAAGACAAAGAAGGCGCAATTTTCCGAAATATTCATGCGCGAAACGATAAAATAGAGCAAAATCGCCGCGCTAATGGCTAATCCAAAAAAAGCAGAAGCGGCGGCGATATCGCAGCCTCATCTCTCTCTCTCTCTCTCTCTCTCTCGAAGTGGGGTCAACGGCAATCCCCGGCACGTGCTGTCGCGCAAGCGAGCGACCTTGGGGGTCAGTGTGCTCGCTCGCTCGCTCGATCGGAGAGTTCCGACGCCGGCGTCGCGATGCTGCCGCAGCCGCTGCCGCCGCCTGCCTCTGGCCTGTCGTCGACCCCGTATCGAACCGGGCGGGGCGCGCCGCAGCGAACGAGAGAGACAGAGGGAGGAGGGAGAGAAAGGGCAAGGGACTCGCTCAAGGACGAAGCTTTTCCACCCCCTATCTGGAAGCTCCCTCGGCTTTGGCATTGAACTTCTGATTTTCCGAGCCGAACTGCGGCGCCGCGATCCGGCATCGCAATTAAAACCGGAGAAAGCAGAGAGAGACCTTTAATCGCGGAGATTGCGAGGTATAGAGGACGTTTTCGAGGCGCGGAGAGGCGCTCGTCGGGGAAAGAGGAGCTTTTCTACTACGTGCGGCGAATTAAAAATTCGAGGATCGTTAGAGCTCGGCTTTCCTTCCCACGGACGGGCGCGACGAAATAGGCGGAGGATGACGAGTTTCGAGCCTGCCTAGCGCCGTCCTCGTCTCTCGCGAGCCGGCTTTTCTAATTTACTTAACGAGTTATATACACTGTATACTACTGCCGCGGCACGAAAATGCGCTCGTCGCCGGGCAATTTCACTGATGGATTGATTAATAACGGCCGCTGATATATATTTTAATAAAAGCTCGGAAGCTCTCGGCACGCATTCCTCTCGGCACTCGTTTACGGGCCTCTCGATTGGCCGTTAAAGTTCAACGTACAAGTAGTACGTTACGTAAGGAGACGTCGCGAGGGGAGGGAGGTCAGAGAGAGAGAGAGAGAGAGAGAGAGAGAGAGAGAGAGAGAGAGAGAGAGAGAGAGAGAGAGACATCGATCGGCGGCGGGAAAAACGGCCGGTATATGGGCGCAGACACTCGAAAAGCAAAAAAAAAAAAAAAAAGGCCGAGACTTTCGCAATGCTGTCTCTTATATACTTGCTCGTCAGTTCGCGCGCAATCATCGCGAGAGATCGAACAACCGCAAGAGATCTCTCTCTAACTCCGAGAGAGTTTCAAAAGCCTTCTCGTCGCGCGAGATGACGAAACGGGCCCACTTCGATACGCTAATTATAATGTGCTGGAGCGACAAATGAGGAGTCGCGATTTCTTAGAAGCTTCATTGGCGTAATCGTAAAAATCGTCCGGAAGCTCTGGACTGGACCATCGGATCTCGGGTTACAGTCCCTCTCTCTCTCTCTCTCTCTCCACACGCATGCGCGGCAAGTTCATGGGTTTCCGGTCATTAGCGAAGTCGCGGCGGCGGCGGCGGCGGCGCCCAAAAATACAGCGCTCTCCGCACCGGCTGACCTATCTCTAGGAATAGAGTTTCCCGGCGCGACTGCAGTCACTCGTCGAAAGATAGCGTCTGGCCGGCCGGCCGGCCGGCGGCGACGACGTCGAGCGAATAATGCACGGCGCGTGGGCGGCTTGGACTGCATTGTTCGTGCCCGCGGGGCCCGCGGATCGCCTACTTTCCTACTGCGCTGCTCTTGAAACGCGCCGCCGGCGGGCCTCGTTCCTCGGAGAAGCACCACCCGAGGGACGATTTTCGAGAGGCTGTTTGCGCTGCACCCAACGGCGGATACGCAGACCGGTGCGTGGGCCTCGCGATTTACCGACCAGGAAGAGGAGAGCGGAGCAGAGCGTCGCGCTCTCGTATGAGTCACGAGAGCGCCCTTCTTCTACGTCTCCGTCTTTGTCTGCGCGGCTTTTAATTGGCGCGGACTGGAGCCCTGGTGAAATTAATGGAAACCTGGATTCTCGTAATCCTGACTCATCCGAACTGGTCGGCCTTTTTTAAGAGGCGGCGGGCAACCGGTTGCGATAAGACTCTCCCGGCACCTGTCGCGTGTGTCCATTTCCACGCGTTTTCACTTTAAGATCCAATCGAAATTAAAATGCTAATCCCCCCGCGTAAAAAGAGAATTTTGCATGAAAAGGCGATAAAGCAGGCGAGGTAGAAAGAGGGGGAGAGAGGCCCTTGCAGCAACGACGACGACGACGATTAAATTACAATAAAGCAAAAAGGCGGCGGATGAAAAAGTTTCTCACACACGAGAGGCGTTTTTACGATCGGCTCTCGTTTACGAGCTGAATTAAATGCACCCATTCGTCAAACGGCCCGAGTAGGACTTGCGTCATTCTCGCGGGCAATAATGTTCGCGTACACACAGGCAGGCGCGCTCTCGACCCGCCGATGGGAATTAAAAAGATTCTCGCCGGGCGACGTATCGAGGGCCCGGCGTGCTGTTCGCAAAAGGGAGAGAGGCGCGGAATATATTTCTGACTCACCGATTTGACTATTTCGGAATTTGCGATATTGCGCCTCCCGACAGTTGATTCATGCCTCGTTTTTCGAGCGTTAGAAAAAGGCTGCTCCAAAAAGGGAAGGAGAGGGAAAGAGAGAGAACTTGGCATTCAACGACTATCAAATTCGTGCATCGAATAAAGTACGTTTGAGCGGCGCGGCAAAAAAAAAAACGGCCCGCTGACAAAGAAAAACGCTCGCGCGTACACACGGACGTACGCACACTCGAAGTTCATCTCTTCCCGAGTCTGGCGCGAGTCTTCGCGGATATATCCAACGTACGTGAAAAGAAAAGAAAGGCCCGCTCTCCTTTCGCTCGCGCACAAAAGGCCGAGGGGTCGCTCGGCTCGCGGACCCCCGAAATACGCGGAACAAAGGGGGCCCTGGGACTTTTCTTTCCCTCGGGGGCTCTCTCTCTCTCTCTCTCGCTTACTTTACTTTCCCTTCCTCTCCTCCTCCTCTCTCTCTCTCTCTCCCGACCGCGCGTATTTGCCGAGCAAAAAAGCGCCGACTGTGTGAATTTTTCGTACGCCGAGAGAGAGGGGAGGGGGGGGGAGATAAGAGAGAAAATCGCTCAGGCAAGCGATCGGAACGGAGCGAGAAAGCGGAGTAATCCATTCGCGGCGGATATTTCGTTCTTCGTCGCGCAACAGGAAAGAGTTCTTACGTGTCGCCTTTTTTTTTTCTCCTACCTCCACTTTCACCCGGGAGCGGGAGAGCTCTCTTCGTTAGAACACCCGAAAACGAGATCGCAGAAAACTCGTACGGAGAGAGAGAACCGAGTGGGCGATCGATAGATCGCGGTCGTCGAACCCGAGACTCGCGGAATTCGTGCCTAACCGAAAAAGAAAGCCGGCCCCCGCGCGCTTGACATTGAAAATCTAGCGGCGAGAGAGCGAGAGAGACGTTATTCGCAGAGAGACACCGGATGGGCCGTAAATTTCTTAGCCACACACGAAGAAAAGCCAATTGTCGGTCGAGCCGCCGCTCCTCTCCTTTTTATTTTTTTATATCGCTCGATTGGAAAATGAGCGAAATTAATTTCGGCGAGGGGAATATTATTGAATGATAAGGGATTGCTCTCGGGTACCGACTGCTCGAGCCACACACGCGCACACACGCACACGACGCGCCGGGAGGGAAAAGAAAGACGTTTAATCCCGCCGGAAGTCATTACCATTAGCCGTCATGCTACACGCGGTTTACTAGCCGACCTTCTCAAAGGAGGCGATATAGATACCGGCCCCCGTCGCCGCCTCGGCGTGAAGGAAGAAAAAAATAAATAATATTGTGTCTAAGCGATAAACCCGAAAAGTTTAAATACCCGACACCGGAGAAAATGCCGATGACGCACACGCGATTGGCCTCCTCCTCCTTTCGGTCGCCTCGCTTCGAAAATCGAACCGTTTTACATTTCTGTCCGCGCCGCGGCCTTTTTCGGCGGTATGTATACAAGCGTACCTGGCGAGAGCGATTCCGCAAACGTACGCGACGAGCACACATCTACTCGTCCTCGCATTCTTCCGAGAATGCGCGCGGTATTTGCATGCAGCCGCCGCTGCGCGAGACGCGCGCTAAGAACCTCGGCGAAAAACTATACGAACAGTAATCAGAGCCGCGACCGCCGGTTTTTTTTTTCGTCGGGCCGACGAATTTTGGGGGAACGAGAGTCGGCGGAATATTTTTCCGATCCCCGTGTTTTCGACGTGGGTTTCTTTTACGATTTAAATTTCAAAAATGATCAAAACGCACAAACGCCGAATCTCCGAGAAGCTAATGCGATAAAAGAAAAAAAAGGCGCAGCGCAAACTTCCTCCTCGATCTCGCCAAGGCCCGACGAACACCGCGACTCGCCGAACGAGGATAGAGCGCGACTCTTTCTCGCGCGCCACTCACACACGCATGCACGCCTCTCGCAATTCCTCGTAAACTCGTCGCCGCGACGCAAAGTCCCCGTGTCACGCTCGTATTATCACCGCGTAAGCCTCGCACGTGTCCGCGCGCCTCTCTCTCTCTCCCGGCGCGCGGCGCGTAATTGCACGGCGCTAACGAGGCTCCGCTGCTCTGCTCGCCTCGCGTATTTTTCGAAAATTTCCACCTGTATAAAAATCGGCGCGCGCGCGCTCGTGACTATAAAAAGCCGGCCTTGACGCGGGGAACGTTCGCGCGCGCATAAGCAGCCGCGCATAAGCAGTCTCCCACCCCGCGAGGCGGCGACGCGTTATCCGCGGCGCGTGTCTTCAAATCGCGCGCCGGTTTTTATATTCTTTTAACCTGAATAACGTGCGCGCGCGCGCGCCCACGAGAAACGCGGCTCGAAGCGAGAGAGAGATAAGGGCATTTTTAGCCCTGCCAAAGGCTATCGAGAGTTTCTCCTTCTGCTCGATAATAAACGCGCTCGCCTACCATAAATTCGCTCGCGACGCGCGGCGTTACATACGCGTATATCGGTGCAGGTGTACGGCGTTGATTGTGCGTGGAGCAAAAAATAAAAAAATAGAAAAAAAAAAGAAACCGTCCGCAGACGCTCGAGAGCGGTGCGGTGTGCGTGCGACTTGCGAGAGAGAGAGAGAGAGTGCTGCTTTATGCTTCTGCGCTCTCGTTCTATTAATGCCTCAGCCGACAATTGAATTGATGGATTTCTACGAATTATTAACAGTCCCTCCCCGGTGCCCGATAAGCGGCAATTCCCGCAGCGTAAGCTTTTCCCGCGAAGAATAATCGGCAACAGTCTCGCTCGCCTCGGCCTACTGCAGAGCCACTTCCGCGCGGGCGGTGCATCTCTCCGAGTCGGCGCGCAAAAGCTCCCCGCGACTCGCGGAGCCGGCCGGCGGCGAAAAACCGCGCGGGGTCCTCCGGGGCCTACCTCCGTCCCTGGCCATTTGCAGACGGCAAAAAGGGCTAACCGCATTCCGGGCCGAGCATTTAAACTCGCGGCGGCGAGATCCCACGCCTGACCGCAGAGAAAGAGAGAGAGAGAGAAAGAAAGAGAGAACCGGCGGCGGCGGCGACGGCGGAGCTACCGGTGACGTCAGCCGGCGTGACCTTCGGGAGCCCGCGCTTTTGAGCGCGCATGCGCTCCGAGCCGGCGTCTGCCTCCTCCTCCTCCTCCTCCTCCGCCGCCGCCGCCTTCTCTCCCGGCGGCCGCGCTCTTATCTCTCTCGCCTTCGCTTTTTCGTTATCGAGAAGCACGCGCGTGCGCCGGGCGTTACATAATGCGGCTCGGGAAATGAGCTTTTCGGCGCCTTCCACTGCAGTCCTCGGCTTTAAGCGCCGTGGAAATCGAGGTTTCGCGCGAGATGACGAGCGACATTGATCGGTACGCGAGCACCGACGCAAAGTTAATATATACTTCGGAGGCTTTTCCCGGTCGCGGCGCGATTGTGGAAAAATCGGCGTTTCGCAAGGTGCCGATAAGCGGCCTGCATGGCGATTATCTCGGTTGCGACACCCGGCGGAGAGTCTGAATGAACGAGCTTCGGATGGACCTCTCCCTCTTTCCATCTCTTCGTCTCTATCCCGAGAACATCGAGACCAATTATGTCGCGTTCCATTCACGTTCCCAGAAGCGCTCTGCATCCCGTCAATGAAGCCGAATCTCGAGACTCGGCGCGCAGGCTCTTTATCGCTCGGATTCGGTTAGTCATCTTCGCGGAAAGCGCGCGCGAATTTTTCTCCCGCCGCAATTGCGCAACGAGAGCGAGCGAGCGAGCGAGCGAGCGACGACGCGGTAATTGGCGGAGAGCCGTTCGCAGAAGTCGGTCACTAGAACAACAAAAAAAAGAGCCGGAGAGCAGCCGCGTGCGCGCGCGCGCGTTATTCCGTAAATAAAGAGCCGGGAGAGCCGCTGCGAGCGCAATCTGCGACGAGGATCTGTCGCCTGCACCGGCGGCGGCGGCGCATTGTTGCCCGCCCGAGGAGAGAGGAAGCGCATAATTTCACGTGAACGCACGCCGGGTAATAATAGCCGGCGAAGCGTCGGGCACGTGAATCGAGGAGAGTCGCGGTAGTAGTCTAGGCCGAATTTTTATGTACGCGCGGAGTCGGCGTGATTCATTCTGGGGGGTATAAATAGAGGAGTGCGCCGGATGCTGCGGGGTAATTGGCTCTTCCAAAAGTCATCGCACCGCTTTTGAACGGTTACTAATTTTCCGCGGAAATTTCGGGGTTTTCCGATTTGGGGTGACGGCGACTCGTGCACGCCCGAGAAATTCGTTCGAATTGGCTGACGAAGGTGGAAACCGATCAGCCTCCTTGATAGACCGACGATTAATCGAATAGACAAAATTTTCACGCGACTTTCTCAACGACGAAAGAGCCACGGGCAAAGAACCTTTCCCAATTTTCTCGCCGGCCAACCAGCCGACTTAAAACGAATGAAGAAAACGGCGCCAATTGAATTTCCGGTTAAATCCGGAGGGCGGGAACTTTCGCGCGGCCGCACTCGACCGACAATGGAACGCGGTGCAGCGGCGGAAGACAAGTATACCGACGAGTCGGACGGTGACAGCTTGTGATGTCACCGGGCGTAGACGCCGCCGCCGCTGCTGACTTTTCGCGAAACCGGCCGGTTTCGTCGGATAAGCGGTGGGAGATAATGAGCAGCGACGCCCGGCTCTCCCGGCGAGCGTATCGCCGCGGTTATGAATAGATGTGAGAGCCTCTGTGAGTAAGCGAGAGAGAGAGAGAGAGCTCCAATTTATCGCTGCTTATGGTAATTAGTCGGGCCTGCTGTCGGAGGCTGCTTCGCGTTACTTTTCGCGCGTCGGAGTATACGAATTCCGAGGCTGGATCTCGGGGAGAAAGTCCCTGCCTCTAAGGAACTAAAGCACATTGCAAATACAGTTTGGCTGGGAATTATTGCGGTTTAGATAAACGAAGCGAGCAAACACTCGAAATCCATCAAAAGCTTTTCTCTCGTGAAATAACACACTCAAATTAATCCAAACAGCCTCAATAAAATGCACATACAAAAGGGAACGAGGCGCGCTTGATATCTCGCTATCTGGCCAATAACTCGCCCTCCCCTCTCCCGCTCCCTCCCCCGCCTAGACGCGATAAGAGAGCCTCGGCCTATGCAAAACTAGCTCGCACTCGACTCGGCGCAGCTCGAGCAGCCAAGAATGCATCGGCGACAATTGCTTCGATCATTCACACGCGCTCGAGGATGACTCTCTCTCTCCCTCCCTCCCTCCCTCTTCGTCTTTCCGTCTCTCTCTTTCCGCGAGAGCGAGAAAAACCGGAATGTCGATTATTTTTTCCGCGAGCGCCGGCCGCGAGCCGCTGCATACCGAATCGCGGCATTCCTTGGCTCGGCCGCGTACCGTTAGTTCTCCCCTCTCTCTCTCTCTCTCTAAGCCTGCATTAATAGTGCGTATGTGCACGCGCTCGCGTAGAGCGCACCGCGTTGTCTTCGTCGCCGGTGAAGCGTCGAGGAGTCTCATTTTTACGCGGAAAGTGAAAATTAAACCGAGGAGAGCGTTTATCGGCGCCGACCGCCTCGCTTCGGCCGACGATCGAAATTTTCCGCGAGCGCGCGCTTTTTGTATCGCCGCGAAACACAACCGAGGGGGGGGGGGCGATTTATTATTCCGAGGCTCCGCGGCGGCGTTTATCGTCGGCCGGCCTTTTAAAAATAGAACGCCGTCGAGTATAAATAGAGTGCCTTACCTGCCTGCTTCTCTATGTGCTTGCTTGCGGTATTTAAAAAAATTGTTAGAGGCATGCGTGAAAGTAGAAACAAAAAAAGAAGAGACACACAAACAGAGAAGGTTGGTTAGGAGGCCGAGCCCTGACTGTTTTCGCGTTCGAGTATCTTTTTTCGCGCGCGGGAGTCTGCTCGTTCTTTTTTTTTTTTTTTTTTTCATTTTTTTGTCCAGTGCGTCCAGCCTTTGTCAAAACGAGCAGAGAGAGCCATCGGACTTCGGAGCTGAGAGTTGGCGATTAGATTAATTGATGATAATTGAGTGTGATAGTTACCCGAGGAGTCTACGCATTTTTTTTGTCTGCCGACTATTAGTTTGACTAATTTGGGTTTCCAGCTATTTTCACTGCCTATAAGAAAAATTATATGACACTCGGTTATTCCTCTGGAGGATGGGGTTATATTTTGAACGATAACGATCTTTTTCAGAAAAGAAATGTCATGAACGTGAAAGAATTTTGTACAATGAAAAAAAAAAAAAAGAATTATATATATATAAACTTTGCAAAGCCAAAGAGAGAGAGAGAAAAGAAAAAAAAAGTGCCTGTGCCCAAGCTAAGACCAAAAAAAATCTCCTCTTACCGGAGTCGGAGGGAGTCTGCACGCCGAGGTGCTCGAGCTTCTTCGACGCGGAGATCGGCTGCTGATTGAGATGGTAGCAGTGGTCGCTCATCAGCGTGTTCCTTATCACCGTCTCCTGACTGAGCTTCTGCATCCGCTCGTCCTCTTTCCTCCTGTCGAAGAGGGCCGGCCGCCTCTGGATCTGCTGTCCCGTTACCTCGCTCACCGGCATCGAGACGATGTCGGTGAGGCTGATCTGCTCGTGCCTGAAGACAGGCGCCTCGTCCTCCTCGCTCTCGGTGTCGGACTCGCTGCTCTGGGGCGTCTCGGGCCTCGTCGAGTCGCCGTCGCTCTCCAGATTCTTGTTGCTCGGCATCCTGTAGACGCTGCTCGTCTGCTGGCTCTGTTGGCTCTTTTCCGTCGACTGGATCGAGGCGGCGGCGGCGGCGGCAGCGGCGTTGTTCTTGGGAATGAGGAGGCTGCGACCGGCCGGTATCTTCCGGTGGATCTGGCTGTCCTTCTTCGCCGGGTGCGTGCGGTTGTGCTCCTTGCTGATGCAGAGTCCGGCCCACATGCAGTCGTGGTGGCGGATCTCTCTCGCCTGGCAGTTGAGCTTGTCGAAGTGCATCATCATCGGGGTCTCGATGTGGCTCTGGGCGATGGACGCGGCTGTCACGGTCGGGTCTTCGAGGAAGTCGTTCTGGTAGCGGCTGTTGTAGTGCTCCAGAGGCACGTCCAGGTCGAACTTCTTCCAGATGTCGTCGGACACCACCGCCGTCGAGTCCAGCGACTCGTCAAAGAACACCATTTCGGAGTCCCAAATTGGAACTGGCATCCTGATGGAAGGAGAAGGGTGACTTTAAATTGCTCGTTTTTCGTTGTAGATTGCGAACTGGGGCAGTACGGAGTATCCAGTGGAAGATTGTGCATGAATTATGCTAGTGGAGATGATTGCAAGCTCGACTTTTCACGATGACGATGTACGGATTGTTACTAAACTGTGCAATCTGTCGTTCCATTAATCATTACACTTTCAACTCTTATAAAAACAGGCTATTAAATCCAATTCGCTTTTAAAGCCTGCCTTGCAAAGAGAACCAAACTCAGTTCTGCAAACAAATACTACCGAAAAGTACGATTTTAACGGAGCTCGACCGATTCTCCCGACAAGGACAGCATTTTATTCGCGAAAGAGATCGAAAAATTCGCCGAGCTTCTCCGAATCGAGCAGGCCTAAAAAAAGCCCGCGATGCATCATCTTCCACTATCTCCCGCCGCACGCTGCTCGCACGCTGCAGAGAAGCAATTAATCTCGCAATAATGACATTCCCCGGCTCGCGTCTCTCTCTCTCTTGCGCGCGCGCCTCAATAAGCGCGAAGACACGATAGCCGGCGTTTTGCGAAGCACGCGGGGCATTCTCGCCGGCGCGTCAGCGGATCGATACACCGGCTTCTAGAGAGAGAGAGAGAGAGAGACGGACGGATAAGTGCCGGCCGGCGGCGCGCCGTTGCGACACCGAGCGTAATGTGGTGTAACGGCGCAGCGACCTACGAGGCTGCTGCTGCCGGCCCGCCGCTGCATTCTTTTCATTTTTCACTCTCGCTTTTCGAGGAGGAGAGCGCGCGAGCGCCTCCTCCCGGCTTCTTTTCGCACACGTTTTGCGCGGCGTTAACCGGGTGACACGAAAATTTCGGAGCTCCCAGTAAATAGGAAAGGACGAAGCGGGGAGGGCGCCGCTTTATTTACAGGTCGCGAGAGATGCAAAAGACTCGGGCGCCCGGAACGATTTTGTAAATAAAAGCCGCGCGTGCGAAGGTCCTTTGGGCGCTGTTTTTTTGTTTTTCCGCGCCGTTTTAAGCGGCACTGTTTTGATCGATCGCGGCGCGAGGCTTTTAGATTAGCGCCTCTTTCGGTGCCCGGTGGTTCTCGGAAGATATCGCTTCAATGTTTTGAACTTGATGAATTTGCAGTATTCCGTCGACCGCCGAATTTAAAATTCAAAGACTTGTTGCATTAATGCTATTTTCGTCCGATTGAATGTTTCGAGACTCGCGAGTTTTTTTTTTTTTTTAAACAGCCCGAAGTTAATAAACGAATTGCTCAATTCATTAATACGCGATTTCTAATGAACTAACTAATTGATTATAAATTATTATTATTAGCGAAAAAACGACCGACGAGAAAATTGAGTTTTTGCAAAATCATCGGCAATTGATTTTGCCGAACGTCGAGCTTTTTATCACTTCTCATTCGATTCGCCAACAAATTCAGCAGACTCGGCATATTCTCAAAATGCACCGCTATTTTCCAAACAGCTCACTCCGCGTATTTTCCACGTCGAAAGAAAGAAACTCCGGCGCGCGTCGCTCTCGGAAAAACCTCCCGAAACGCAAATATTTGCGTTACGATCCCATAACTCAAGTCCGCGAGTGAAAGTGTATCGCTCTCCTTCGCGGAGCAGCCTCGCAAAGAGATGAAACGGAAATTTTCTCAGCACTTTTTACGGGCAGCTGCCTTACGAGTAGCCTGGCCGCGCGGCCGTTTTTATTCGCGAGAGACTCTCGGTGCCCGCGTAATAGAAAACTTTCCTCGGCGAAATTGACTTGCTCCACTTTTAATTTAGGCGGCGTTTACCATCATAATGACAGCCGAGCGCGCTCGCGATATTTTATAGCTGACCGAAAATTCCTCGGCGCCGCGTTGCAGAACGTTGCGCAACGCCCTCCGCGAGAGCGCGAAATCGTTCCCGAGAGCAGCGCTTTCCTTCGCGAGAGCCGAGCCGAGCGGAGGCTTCGAGAGGCAAAGCCAAGTGTCACTCGCGGCTCGTACGCGGAATTATTTTGTTTTGCTCGGGGAATCGCGCGCGAAGGACGACTCATCGCTGTACGTCGAAGATTTAACTCGTCTCGGTTCCTCGTTCGCGGCATTGATAAAACACACGCCCGAGCGCGTTCGTTTTCGCGCTTACAATCGGAAAATTCGATCGGAGCCGAGAGTGAAAGCAGGAGATACCGGGAAAATGGTCGAAACGTCAACGCGACGCCGGGCCATCAAAACAACAATTTAAGCCCGGGAATTTCCGCGAAAAAACAAGCACCGCTCGTCGGCTTCGGAATACCGCGCGCTCTCTCACTCGGGACGTACACGTGAGTGTCAGCGAGCGAGAGAGAGACGGAGGGAAGAAAGGAGCGATTCGGCGGGCGGCGTCCCGGCTTCGTACATACTCTTTCTCTCTCGCGGCTGAAAGCCGGCGTCGGCGGCTGCCGCGGATCGATACGTCGCGGCGCGTCTCTCTCGTACGCGCGGCCTTTTTTTCGCGGAAGTCTTACCTTAAAAACATGTAAGTAGGGCTCGTTCCACTGAACGCGGTGATCACTGATCCCCGCTGATGTGTGTGTGTCGTGCGTGCGTCTGCTGCTCTTGTCTTACAGTCCCTCAACTGTCACTCACTATTTATGATATATACCGAGCCGAAACGGAACTCGGGGGCGCGCGGAGGTATATGCACACACCTCTCTTCTCACGTGCGCCGATTTTTTTTTTTTTTGCGTTGCAACTCTCCTCTTGCAAATAAAAGAGAAACCGTGGAACAGCACACAGACTCGGCGCGCCGCAGGGGGAGGAAGGCGCTGGGCACTCGTCGTCTTTTGTCGTCGAATCCCAAAAGAAATAAATGAAAACACCAAAAAAGGAAGGAAGAGTACAGAAGGCACCCGGGTCTACAGGGTACTTCTGGCACCACTCTCTCTCGGGCAGGGGCGTCCCTTAGAACTCGCGGATCGTCCTCAAAGTTCTGCACTGCTCGCGGGAGGAACAAATCTGCGTGGAGAAGATGCTGCTGCGGCTTCGCGGTAGGGCGGCACAGATCATTCTCCTGGAGATTGAGAGGAGCGAAAGAGCGACTCTCGCGCGGCGACGGGCGACGTATGTGCGATGCCGTGGTTTTTCGCGAACGAGACGAGAGGCGGCTGCTGCTCTCTTCTCGGGCGCACTGCGAGCGGAGAGGAGAGAGAGAGAGAGAGGAGCGCACTTTAGGGCCGATTAAAGGCGACTGAACTGAACGCCGGGAGCTCGGTTATTCCTCGTCACTGCCGAGCCGCCCGCCGCTCTGGAGAGAGAGAGGGAGGGATGTGTTGCCGGTGCGCTGCCGTAGCCGTTCCGTTCGTTCAGGAACGTAGGAAGAGAGCAGCGCACCTCCCCACTTCTCCTCGGCGCTGCCCGCTCTGGAGGGGGGAGAGACGATCTATGGGTCTCGCAGAGTCTATTCTTGGTGGGAGAGTAGTATAGTGGAGTTTCGAGTACGAGACGGCTCCTCTCGCACCTTGCGACTTTTTCGGACACCCTCGCATAAACTTTTTCGCCGAGAGGAATCGAGAACGCGCTCTTTTTCTTTTTCTTGTTCTATTCTTTTTTTTCGAGTTCGTTGACTCGATGCTAGGCGTTTGACAGCTCTCGGAGCGAGATGGATCTCGAGCATTAATCGAGCGTCATTTTGAGCGGCTTATTTGTAAACAATTAGGAGAATCGGGGATGGTTCCCCGAGGGAAATTGGCAGAAAACGCTCTGGCATTTATGCGCGCAACGCGACAGCTGAGCCGATTAAAAGATTTAAACTTATGTTTCGCAGGGTAATGGCCCGAGCGTCTGCCGGTATTTCTTATGATTAAAACGAATGTACACTCGTTTTTCAAAAGCACAAAATACGTTGAACGAACTGCTTAAATTATTTAAGTAATCTTTGTAGCACTTTGGTAAATATTATTTCAGATTTTTTGAACGACTCGCAAGTATTTGCAGCAAGTATAGCTTATACGTTATTTATGTAACGGAAACGTAAGTATATAGGAAATTATCGTTTAAAAAGTTGTTAAAAAAAAGTTTGCATTAGGTAAAGAATCTTTTTGAAAAGTTATGTCAATAATTAAAAAGTTAGTGACAACTAAAATAAATTTTCTTCACTTTTGTCCAGCGTATACTTTTTGTAATGATTCATTATAAAATGATTTATGTAAAAGCGTTAATCACCGTTCAAAACGCCGGCAATCCTTAAACATTTTTATATCTCGCCTACCCGCTCGTTTGACAGAAATAAACTTTATTCGCCAAAAACGTTATAGCTTCATAATCGTACGAAACCCGCCGAAAAGTGCAAGCTTCCTTTTAAAATTCCTGCCTCTCTCCCTCCTCGTCTCGGCTTGCGTCAATCCGCGCGCAAAAAATTCAGCTTCGAGCAGCGAAATTCCGCGCGCTTTGCAGTCCCGCGTCCCGCGCGGGGCATTTTTCCGCGCGCGCGTAACCCAAGCCGATCGCCTGAAATTTCGCCAAGTGCACAACATCCTCGAGCGCTGCTCGTCCCGCGCGCCTCCTCGTCGTCGCGCTTCGTTGATAAACGGGACCTTGGCTGCACGGGCTGCTGCTGCAGCCGCGGCTGAATAAAGACGGCACGAGGAAAGGAGAAAGGCTGTGCGCGCGCTCGCGGAGACACGCGCCGATGTGCGCGCCGGACGTCCGTAATAACAGGTACGGCTCTCGAGCCCGAGTCTAGGCTGACTATATGTATATATATATATATATATATATATGCTCGCGCCTCGGACAAAACGCGGACGAGAGCAGAGGAAGTCTCACTGCCCGCAACAAAGTCGCGAGAGATGCGGTTCCCATTTCCTCCGGCCGGTTTTCTTGCCTCTTCGCACTTTTTCGCTCCATTGGGCCCCCTCGGTTTTGTTGGCCGTCTGGGCGGCTGCATCACCGAGTTTCACTTTCAAGCGCTGTTATTTTCGGAATAAAAATCGGGGACTGTCTGCGGCGAGAGCTTTTTGCGAGGAAAAATGGATTGGGTCTGTGGGCTTTTTTTTTCCGGGGGGAGGGTTGATGTAAAAAGTTTTTTTCTTTTTTTTTTTGCAATTATGAATGAAGGCACGAATTTGTACGCATTAAATTTATGGTTTGATACAGTTTTTCTTAAATTATTTCTCATTATAATAAAAATTTATTAATATCTTTTATTAGAAACTATAGAAAAATTATAAACATTGAAATTAATAATAAACTTGCGCACGTGCTTATTCAAAGCATAGATTAAGCTCATCGAGGCGTTTAAAGTAATTAACATTCACTTTACCCATATTATTTGCAATAATTCTCCATACTTAGAACTGAAATCGATTCCCTCGCGATCATTAATTTCCCAACGCGCTGCCATATACGAACGATCAATCCCGAAGGCCCGGTAAAAAAATCCTCTCGAGAAAATTGAAAGCCCATTGGCGCTCCCTCAATTATCAAGCGGCAACTATTATATTCCGCGCGATGGACGAACGCTCTCCGTCATTTCCACGAGCTCGTAAAACTCGTGACAGACGAGGGCGCGAGCAATGGGCGTCGAGAGAGAGAGAGAGAGTCGGTAAATTCGCTCGAAAATGCATTTTGACGAGCCGGCTAAGTATACAGAGAGCGAGAGAGAGAAGGCCTCCCCTCCTCCTTTTTCAGCACCGTGTGCGTTCGACTCTCCCCTGCGGTGCGTGTGTGTCGCGCGCGCAACCTGTTGGAACCTGTGCGCCGCAGCGGCAGCTGTTGCGCGCACGCTGCACTTTGACTTTGTGCACCCGAGCGCCGACCGACCGTTTTTGCCGTGATTTTCCGGCGCTCTCTCTCTCTTTTTTTTTTTTTTTTAGGAAGCGCCGCGCAGAAGAGAAGCTGCGGCTATTGTTTCCCAGAGCTGCGCTGACGCCGCCGTCGAGAGCCGCTGCAGAGGAGGATATAATGGCGCTTGGAAGCTAAAGTATATTGTTCGGTGGTGATTGATCGACTGAAATCGAATCGTCACTCGATGCGAGTGAAAGTTTTACACTTTTTTTCATTGGAGGCTCTTTTAATTAGAAATTATTTTTTCTTCGAAAGAATTTTTTTTTTTTTAACTTTAGAGGTTGAGTACAAGGGAGTAGCAGATATTATTATATTATTATATATTATTGTATTGTGTTTATGTTATATTCTTTTTCTATTCTTTTTCGCCAGTAGAATCGAAACTAATAATTACTACTAAAAAATGAAAGTATTGTTGCAACGAATTTGTAATTTAAAATTGTAATTTAAAAAGAAAATTAGCTTATTAAACGATTAAATATCCAATATATATATATATATATATATATATCACTCGCAATTCTTACTCTCCGAATGAAAATCAATCCCTATGAAATCCAATACTAATAAACAAGTTTCCATTCCTGATAAAGCAACAACTGTAAACACCAAACAAACAGCGCGGAGCTCGCAGCCTCCTCATCAATCTCCGACAATTACTCCTCGACGCCAAAGCCCCCAGCCGCATACAACGCACAAAAGCCCCATCGAGCGGCGATATCTCGGCTCAATGTACAAGACGCGCGGCGCATACCGAACCTCTCGCCGGTATAAGGATTTACGTATATATTAGCCGCTCTCCCCGATTGTTTCGAAAGAGGCGCTCGATGCGGCTTATCAGTTTCTGGTCGCGCTCTCGCTCTTGCCCCCGGAGCTCGACAGGCCGCCGGACAATGACGAGCAGCTCGTATCGGGGAAGCTGCCGAGAGCCGCGCGGCTCTCGAGCCCTTGACACACTGAGTTACACAAGCAGACGCCGGCAGGAGCGCGAGGTATTCATATTTTACGTCACGTCCGCGAGGCGTTACGTCGGCCGCGGGGCTCGCCTGGTGACGAGTGACGGCGCGCGATTGGGTAACGCAGGTTTCTGGGGATTAGGAAGAGATTTAGTTGGGTGTTTCGGGGTTGGAGAGCGGGAGTGTCCTGTGCAAGAGCGGAGAGAGGAAAGCGGGGGATCACCGCCGGCTTGGTAATCGAACGGTGACAAAAAGCCGAGCGCCGTCCAGGTTATGAGTTGGCAACAGGTGTATTATATTCATTTATGCATAGAAAAAGCAAATGAAAAGCGAGTCGCTTATTTCGTTTGCTTCTGCGGTATTGTTTTACACTCGACATTTTAAGCGATGGACATGAGTTTTTTTTTTAATTTAATTTTTAAAAATATATAAGCACGGATAACGGGTGTAAGCAATCGTAATTTCTGACGATAACGTCTCACTGCAATACTTGCATTTAAACTTTCGTTTTCTTTAAAAGTGAATTATTTATCTAGTTAAAGTATAAATATTGAAATAATTTTAGATCATCAGTTCCACTCGAACCGTTTAAAAGTGTGCTTTTCAAATTTTCATCTGCCTGAATCGGCTTTCTGAAATGCAAAATTAGTTTACAAATCAAACACGCGGTGCATCAAATGCAAATATTTTGCTTATTCAGCCAGCTTTCGAAAAGCAACAGGAAAATCGGTAAACTCATATACACCGATCCTATCGAGGAGTTTACATTAGACCTCTTGATTAGATTCCATTGTAATGCACTACTTAAAATAAGATTTTGAAATGAGAAACTATTGTGAGTGCAGCCGAAGGCTAATAAAATAAGAAAATTTTTAGATTTGCACGCAGCAAATCTGATTAGATATACCGATGGACGAGGATTATTTTTATGCGCACCCATAATCCCAGACAGATGCTGGAATTCCTGTCGCATTTTCTATTTACTGTTCCGTCGTAATTACGTGCAACTTAATTATTGCATTTGTAACGACTGTCGACGTGCACGAGAGAAAGTCTTGCGCACAGCTCTTTGAAAGACTGCTGATTTGTAAAATGCGTGTCCTTTTATCCCCGAGGAAAATTATCAACGATTTTGTAATCTTCAAGTGGTGCATGAATATTTATGCTCGCTGCAAAAATGTAAAAGATTATGTAACTAATTGTAATAAAAACAATAACAGGAACGGTTAATTCTTTTTACATTTTAATGAGACGAAGTAATGTTATGAGTTTTGATAATTTTGAAGGACGCCGTTATTTCTAGAGGTCTACGCTTTTTCTATTGCTAAATCTTTTTTAAACTTGAATTTAAAATGTAGACGGAGTAAATAATGTCAATTAAGCGAATCAATTAAGACGTTAAAACTTTTGAAATTTTAATTAAAAATTAAAACCTTAAAATTATTTGTATTGCATTTCAGTATTGGAAATTTTTCGTATACTTTGCATTATGATGACTAAAACATTAATTTGTAAATAAACTTATTTAAAAAATTATTACGTGCTTAAACGGACGCGACAGTCAAGTGGGCCTTTCCCAAAATATGTTTGTAGAATTCGCTGAATACTAGAGTAAATGTTTCAAGCATATATATACGGATTTCTAGTGAATTTAAAGGGACAGCTCAAGTTTAAATATCCTTTTCACTATGATAGATTACTACTATTACTACGAGATATTTTTGCACAATGGAATTTCCACACAAATATCTACAAATAATCCTAAACATCTACGTATGGTATTACTAAAAGTATCAAACGTACTAAAGAATTTCGCTCAAAATTCATTTTACACCTACAATTGGACAATTAACAAACCGTTCCACAACCAGCCCAAAATCCCTTCCCCACCCAAATGACAACTCGACAACCCAACTCCAACCAACCTCCCGACCCCGTCTTTGAAATTTCTCGAAAAATCGAGCTTAAAAGCAGCAACAATCAGTTTGACAGCTCGGGAAGGGGTCCCCTATCATCAGCCTACGCTCCTGAGATGCCTTCGCGTGTGCGGGGAGTCGCGCGCGCCGACTGCCGCGCCCGCATCGCTCCTCGGTCCCATACAAGTCCGAAAGTCCCGGCAATTACGCTATTCCTTCGGCTGACAGTCGGAAAAGCCTTTAGCTACCTGGAAACCCCGGCCGCTGGCCAGTTTTCGCCGACTGACCTGGCGTACTTGAGGCGATAGCCTCGAAATTACGCGGCGGGCGACGGGACTACTTTACCGGGGCGTAGAGTCGTGCGGCGACCGACGCGCCAAGCCTACAGAGGAGTTATAGAGGTGGAAAGCGAATGAGCGAGAGTGAGAGAGAAGGAGAGAGAGAACGAGAGAGGGGGGTGGCGTGCTAAGCCAACTTGGTAGCGCGGCGACTTCGGGAAGGCTGTTGCATTGCGGACGGCACGAAGCTGGACGGCGGGCCGAGGCGGAATGAATTTTCGTACCGATATGCGGATTTTGGGAAAAGAATTTTTTTAGCTCGGAGAAAATTAGAAAGCGTAAAAATTATCTTTTTTTTTATTGAAGCGAACAATTTATTGCTTGGAAAAATAATAAATGTAATAACTTTACGACTTTGAGATTTGCGCAATATATCGTAATTCAATCAACATTTGTAGGACTGAAATGATTTTCATTTAAACATCACATTGGAAAATACAAAAAATCATCGATTGACAGAAATTTTCTCATACCAATTATTAAGTCCAAGGCTTCGTCACATAAGTCAAATGTTCCACGACAAGAATATCTTCTTTCGATATTGCAAACATCGAGCGAACAAAAAGCTTGACAAAAACCCATAAGTTACTCATTCAATTATTATTGCACATTACTTTAAAAAACTGACCTGCAAATGCAAATTCATAAGTTACAGAAAAATAAAAAAATTTACTTGACTTAATTAAGAGCTTTTATTTACATACTACCTAATTAAAAATACAAAAAAATGTTTTTTATTTGTTTCTCCATTAGAATGCCTTTACGAAATGTTCTGTAAATCAATACACCGCACATTTGCAGTAATAAAAATATTAATATCTAATCTAACATCCTAATTTTCCGCGAAAACCTTGTATTTTCTCAGCGTCGCCGCAAAAGAGCCGCAGGAATTCCCGCTCTATAAAAAGACGTTTTCCTTTGGCAGCGCGCTTTTAATTTCGCTGAAAGTGTACCGCAGAGTTCCTATTAAAAATTGCGCCTGCAGACGCGCGCATAAACACAATTAGTGGACGCCAACGCGGAGAGAGGAGATTTTCGTTTGCGCGCGCAAAAAAAAAAGAGTTCGCCGGGGGTTGTGATTTATTCTCGGAGTTATGTCTTGTTTGCATTCGAGATAGTAAAAGTGTCCTCCGTCTTGGTACTGCAGCTTTTTGTTTTCGGATTCGGTGGCGAACTTGAAAAAAGAAATGATAAATTAGTCTCTCAAACCTTGTTAGCGAGTCATTTCTCATCTTGAGAAGACTTTAACAGCGCATTTCTCGGGAGAATAAAGGTTTGAAAAAAAAAAGCTGCTGATATCGTCAAATAAAGTTATCCAATTTCTGCTTGATTCGTGCCGCCTTTATTTTTAGTATTAATTAATGCGAGTATCAATAATAATTTATTGCTTTTTGTAGTATCAATATTGAATATTTCACGTTAGCTTTGATTTATGTAGGTCTAATTGACTTATTTATTATAATAATTATCTGGTATTTAATCGCAATGTCTATTTTTTTATTCATTACAGCATAATTTATATTTCATTATACTAATCATAAAACGTTTTTTTATTTCAATATCAAAAAATAATCTTTAACGCTAATAATAAACAAAACCTTAACTAACCCAAACAGTCAACGTCCATCAAATTATTAACACTGTTTAGAAATTTAAACAAAAAAAAATCGATATCGCTATCGAAATGCCTTAAAAAAACGGTCAGAATGCAGGCACGTAAAGGGGAGCTTATATTGCGTTCCCACGTCTAACCGTATCAATCGCGTAGTAAATTTCGCGTACGTAATTCGCGTTATCACTGACGTACGTAACTCGGCTTAAGTAAATTCCGCACCTTCCCCGTCGAAGCGAGCAGCAGCTCTCCCTCTCTCTCTCCTCTCCCTCCGACATCCATGGATCGCTCGGGACCCACTGGCTCGGAATCGTATACGGCAGACGGAAGATGACAAGTCGAAAGCGGAATTAAATCGTTTAGAGGCCGGCGGACGATTTCTGACAGATCACGCTCGGCTAAGCCTCCCCCGGAGTCCGGTAGCGATGCGGGGGCCCTCTCCTTTGTGCCAAAAGGCGGGAGTGCGAAACTCGATAGCTCCGACGCAAATCGGAACTACTTTTTTCGGCTAAGGAGGGAGAGAGAGGCGATCCCGAGGCTGAAGAGGGGTGTGTTATGTATGCACTCGGGGAATTTTAAACGGTTTTGAAGCCTTGTGGCTTCTATGCTGGTAAGGGAATAGTCTTGACTTGCCTACATGCGATCTGGTGACTTTGAACGGGTGGATTCATTTCAAACGAAATCGAAAGTGGGCTGTTTTTTTTTTTTTTTTTGTTTTTTTAGTAATTTGATTTTGTGATCGATGTTGTTTAGTATTTTATATTTTGATCGAAAGTGAATCTATGTTTGTTGTGGGAATAGGTTTCTGTCAATGACGTAGGGAATTAATTCTGAAAAATGTATTTTTGTAACAAAAAGCAGTACATATATAAATTATTCATGCGCGTTTCAAACGTAGAGATAAAAGCAGTACATGTAGAATTTAAATTAAAAGTTTTTCCTCAAAGAAGAAACTTTGTAACATTAAAAAAAATGCAACACAAACAATTCTTGGTACGAAAATCATTTTAAAAGCGACTCGATTTGTAATAGTAGCGTTACAATTATTCTTTCAAATTTCAGCCCTTTTTCATTATTTTCCAAATATTAAGGTCATAAAATATTAGAAGATCTTTGCGTTCATCAAAAGTTCATATACAAAGTTTATTAGCAAAACACTTTCCAAACAACGTCGAAATATAATTAAGAAAGGGTACATAACAGATATTGCTTTCTCTCGGTCATTCGGGATTTTCACACGCCTCGCGTTTTTATAAACATAGCTGGCCAGCAAGACTGTCACTGTAAACAAACGAGGATTACCCAGTTTAGATGAGTAAGAGAAAGAAGAAGGATTTAGCGTCAACCCCCAAATCCTGTTTCCAAATATTTTCGCACCGTCCTTAGTGTAATCCAGACCTTTCTAATCGCCCAAAAAAAATCTCTCCTTTATTTACATTCGGAAATACAGTACAAATGCACCGAACGCACCGCATTCGATCGTCTGTATGAGTAATCGATTTTTAAAAAAAATTGCGGGGTAAACCACTTTCCGGAGAAGGACGCGCTCAATTGATCCAATAGTTTACTCGCGAAACATCTGGCTTTCAAAAACAATAGACTTACGTCAAAAAGCGGGTCGTCAGAGAAAGAAGCACATCGAATGCCTGCTTTGCATCTGCCTTTAAAGGGCTTTTCTTCGCGTCTCTCCTAAGGCGAATGCAAATATTTTCTCGCTCGACTTTTCCCATTCTCTTGATCTCCCATTCAACGGCGGGATGAAACTTTCGGGGAAAAGCGTCCGCTCGGCCCGAGTACGAACCCCGGAGTCTCTCCGGTCGCCCGGAAAGATTAGAAATGCAGCTTTTAATACTTTTCTTTTTTGAAGATTATTTTAATTTTTGGGCTTTGGAAAGCTAATTTTCGAAAGTTGGCTCGATTCCGTGAGAGAATGGTTGATAAATAGGGGTAAAAGACGCATATTTTGTTTGGTTCTAGGATGCTTTGGGAGAGGAATTTGACTTTGAATTGAATAATGTAAGTATTTCACATAAATATGAACTGCCTTTGTTCTGAGACAAAGACTTTGTGTAAATGTTATAAATTAAAAAAATATTTAAATAACCCTGCATTAAAAATGAAGAATATCAATTAGAATGAATACCCTTTTTTAAACCATCAATTGAATAAAACGATAGAAATTTCTAAAAAAAATCCCCGCACAAAAATAACGCACACCCAACCCTTCTCTATTTGTCCCCAACGGCCAAAATTCAAAACACCAAAAAAGCGCCAAACTCCCCCGCGGAGCTACGAAAAAGTCGCGGCTCCCAACGGCGCGCAACGTCGAAAATACACGAGTTGCACTTGAAATTTGACGTGTGCACCGAAAAAAGTTCTCTCTTTCTCTCGCCCGGAAAAAAACACGGGCGTTCCCCGAAAATAAGACTCCCGCGGCAGCTGGAGAGAGAGAGAGAGAGAAGGAGAGATCGGCCTCAAGTGTTTACGGGTGTCACGCTTCTTCATTCTGTGTGCCGCGCCGCGCGTAAAAATAGTGAAAAGGCGAGAGGACGGAAGCAGAGAGAGAGAGAGGACGAAGGGAACGTGAAAAATCAGCGGCGATGTATGCACGGGAGAGGATCTATTGGCTCGCCGAAACTGACGCGGAGAAAAATACGTCACGGTCACTTTCGAGCCTGAGTAAATAATTCCTCGTCTTTTTTTTAATAATTGGCTTTTGCGCCGCTTCGCGGGTTGGAGAGTATTTTTGGTAAAGTGCGAAGTTTGTCCGGGAGGCGATAATTGACTCGTGAGAACGGACTGTTAATGCGTTCGTTGATTGCTGCATATTATTGAGATATAGAGAAGGAGCGATGAGAAAAAGTAATAATTGGCACGAATTTTTGCATTTTTAACGCGTTTGCTTTACTGTATTCGAACGATAATGATTGAATTACTTAGCTCGAAAGCTGTTAAATATTTTGTTAAATTTAATGTACTTTTAAACGTACACGTGTACGACATTGAGAAAGAAAAGGAAGGTCCATAAAATTCAACACACAAATATGTAAATATTGATGCACATACTTGGCCGGCTATTATGAAAGTTAATAAATATCTACTTTAATTTTCAGATTTTTAAATGAACTTTTATCAATATTAAGTTAGCGATACGCGCCGCTCTTAATAAAGCAGTATCAGAAGTGTTAATAATCATTTGCAGAAATGAAATTGCCAAGGAGATTTTTATTTCGAGCGTTTTAAGCGAATTTAAATTGTATCGACTTCTGCGAGTAATGCATAAAAAGCCAGATATTCGATTGATCCAACGCGCCGAAACAGCCATCATCCACCGAATATCGAGGCACCCCGCATTCCTCCCCCTCCCCCGAAGAAACAAAACCCGGCGTCATAATCAATCTTCAAAAACCTTGGCTCACTTTACTCTCTCTCTCTCTCTCCTTCGCGATAGCAGAGAGCGGACTTCAAAGTCTCTCTCCGTCTTGCGCTCGATGCGCTTTTACGAGCGCCGATAAATTCCTCGGCGACTTGTCCGTTCCGAGGCGTTCGGCCAAGAGAGAGACAAATCCCTCGGGATCGGAGGGAGATATCGACGCTCTTTTAAAACTGGTATATATATGGAAAGCGGGGGACACGCGCGGATATCCGACGCCGACCGCGCCGCGACAAATGCGGCCTGGCACCTGCGGCGACGACCTGCGCGGAGGAAAGCCCGAAGGGAAAAAAAAATGTGTAACGATGCGTCGCCCGATGTAGTTGCGCACCGAGTTCTTTACGAGAGTTCGTCGATATGCTGCGTGGAGTAATGCTCTGCGGCAGGTTTAGTCATTCATTTGTTTGGAATAGCTAATAAGTATTGCTGGTGTAACGTTTGAAATGTATTAAAGTTCTTTCTGGTTTAGAAAATTTGATAATGAGCATCGCTATTTTTGATTAACTGAGGAGCGGTCAATCTGACTTGTTATTAATCCAAGCTCAGTTCGTATTCCATTCTTTATTACGATTCATTTCCTTGTTTCGCGTTTAACAAAGTCTTAATCATCAATGCAAGCGGTTTAGTGCGAAATCAATCAAACTATGAATTGCATATTTTGTCAGGAATAAAGGACTTGATTATAATCTCTTTACTATTACATAAAGATAATATGATCGAAAGCTGAATACCTTTCATTTATTACCAAATTAACACGTTCCATTTTTAAAAACGTTTAAAAAAAAAAAGTTAACGAGCCCATAACTCCGTCGTTACATTCGTCGTAAAACACAACGCAGCCAACGCATTTTATAAAAAGTATGCAAACGACAGTCGTTCCCGCAGATGCGCGGTCGCCGCCCAATCCGCGCAACTCTGGCACCCGATCGCAACCAGTTCGCGCTGCACTTGAACTCGACCCAACGTCGTATATTTCAAGCTCTCGCTAAAAAGCGCGCGCGCGGCATCCGCGAGCGAGGCGGCCTTTTAAGCTCCTCTCCGAAAACAAAACGCCCACCTCGGCTAAAAACCCAATACCCCGTCGGTTCTCGAACTCCCCGGCAAAGGGCAAAAGCCTCGCCGCCGCCGTGCCAAGAAAAATGTTGATCGAGTCGCCGCGCGCTCTCTTGATGGATTATTCCGCGCGCGTTTCTGACAGTACCGTAACGACATTCCGGAGCGGCTCGCTCGCGTACCCCCCCGATTTGTCATTGATCCCCCCGCGCGGCCGTTTGTTTGCGGATCTCTCTGCGTGTTCTTTTTTTTTTTTCTCGCGCAAAAGAGCGCGTTACGAGCGATAAGCATTTATCGAACCTGACGTAAACGCCGCGTTTTAACGCCCTCGTAATTAATGCCGCGCCGGAGGTTTATTGGCTCATTGTTGCGAGTAAAGGCGGAAACGCGAGCGATTTAATCAATCGATTTAATGAGCGGTTTCGTTTTTTAATGACCTGTTGACGGTTGTCGCCCTTCTCGGGAACTGTCAGTTTCGTTATCGTTGGATTTTATCTGCGGAGATTTCGGGGTTCTTTTTTTTTTGCGAAAAAATTTCGTCAGCGACGTTGGGGACGGTTAGTTTTATGGGCAAGCTTCGGAGGAGATAGAAGTTAAATACGGTGGTTTAAAACAAAGATAGTTTTGATTTATTTAGGGCTCGATTTTAGTAGAGGTCAAGGTTGTCGAAGTTATGAATGAAAATAAACAAAATGTGTGAAACAATGCAAGAAAAACAGCAGTAACCGAGTAAAGATTTTATTTGGAAATTATTGCTTAAATATTTTATTTTCTTTTAAAACAATTGTTTAAAAGAATTTTCTTTATTTCGTACAAGCTACTATAATATAAAAAAGTTAAAAAAGATTGATGAGGCTAATTAGGATTTATTAAAACCAGTTTACTATTTCATATTCAAAAATCTACATTTCTATCTTCAGCTCTGAATTAGTTTTGGTATTAACTGTCACAACGACATAAAGTCAGTTGCGAATGATTCATTTCTTCGCAAAAAAAAATTGCTCTTTACATTTATCAAAAGCACCTCTTCTATTCTTTCAAGATTAAATTTGAACAACGTCCTAATCTGTATAATTAACAAATGAATTTTTATATACCTCAATTAAGGCTAAATGTTTCTCAAAAAAAAGAACCAACTCCCACAGGATTCGTCACGTTCAATAAAACCACAAGTTCAAAGAAAAAACTTGGAACAGATGAAGGGCCAACCTAAATTCCTCACTATTACAGAAGGCCATCGACTGGCCACACTCCCATCCGCGAGAAACATTGTGTACACTCCGTTCATTGAAATCTGGCCGGTAAAAAACGTCTTCCCTCAGGGGCAAGTCAATAAAAAAAAAAGAAAAAAAAACTGCTCTCCGAGTGCTCCATATATTTCTCGGACTCCGTCACGCATCGCTACTCGCAATCTCCGTCCCGTACGTTATAATAGTTTTCAATCTCGGTTCGCGAGGTGTCGATATATGGTACCCGGATTCCCCGCGATGCGTCTCGCTGATTAAAATAGCTACGAATTCGAGATTAATGAGAGCCGATAAGTACCACCGAAGACATACGTACGCGGCATTGTGGGATCGACTTTCGAAATTCCGGTCCGTTGATGAAATTAGTCAAGAATGCGAATAGTTATGTATCGGCGATTCGCTCCGAGAGAGAAAGAGAGAGAGATAGAGAGAGAAATCATTGAACTCTCGCCGTCAGACAAGGTGATTGTTTTGATTCGGAGGCGTTGGGACGAAATGATGAAATCCCCGCGCGGAGTGTCGTAGGAAAATCCGCCGGCGCGATCCTTCATTTTTATGGCCGAGAGCCGCGGCTTTTGCACAATTGGCAGGATTTTTCAACGCGGCCGGGCTTTTAGATATAGTTCACATGCAATAAATTAGAAGTAGAAAGTACAGGAGGCTTTTTGCCGCGATTGCAGCGCGCGAGACTGACTCATGCGGGATTTCTCGTCGCAATTCAATTTCTATTCTCTGAACGTTTGATGAAGATATCTGCAATGCAAGAGACACTTGGCGCCGTAACTGTTCCGTTTTATGATTTTCGAGAAACTTTTGTGCAAGCGAAATTTTACGAAAAATCTATATGTATTCGTTCTAAGAGTTAAATATAAAACATGCAGAAGCTGTCTTTAAGAAGTGACAAACCAGAATTTTCAAATGGTCTTGAAAAAAAAGTCCTAACAAGAGTAAAAACAAATTTTTTTTTTATCGATGGTGTGCCGTAAAAAGGCCGGTTTATCGGCAAAGCTTTTCTTCAATTACCTGTACGGACAAATTTTCGACAAGCGTACCCCATGAACGACGCTTTTTTGTATGTTAATGAAGCTGTCGTAGAAGCTGTTGCATACTAAAAATTAAAATTTATGAAATTTAATTATGTCCAAAATTTAGCCAAATAATATTGAACAAACAAAACTTTACATCTTACTACTAACGAAGACAACACCGCAAAGTTAAATCGAAGCAACTCTCCCAGAAACCCCCCGAATCCTTTTTCCTCATAAAAAAAAAACAACGCACCTTATCAACGATAATTCTTATCTCTTCCGCGGCACAATAAAAGCTCCCCGCGCTCTTCGCTCGAAAAACTAATCGATTCTACGACTCCGAGGATGGGGCGGGGGAGGGGGGGGGAATCCCCTTCCTCCTTCGATCCACCGGCGTGCAGCCACCGGCATCGTTAACGAGCGCGCGGCGCGCAGCGAGTGCAAGGTCAGCAGACGTCTGCATATCATCGCGCGGAGCGCCGGTAGTGACGTAAGCGGCGAACGTGACGACGGATTTCCCGGCGACGTGACTCTAGCTGGTTGCTCGTCCGACGGAAGAAAGAGAAATTTAGCGGCCGCGCGGCGAGCGAGGGAGAAAGTATATAGTATGCACGTGTATACGCGGGAGGAGGAAGTGCGACTCCGCCGGGGGGGGGAAAGGTTGATTCATCGATCGGAAATTTCGTATGCATAATTCGTGCGCGCGGCCCGCGTTATCGCCTCCATGTCTGGAGCAGACGGCGGAGCTTGGGCTATTGTTGTATCACTGCGCCGGGAGAGCGGAGAACTTGTTTCGCCGCGGCTTGTTGTGCTTGTTGTTTTTTTTTTTTATCAGGTGACGCAGTGGGTGTGCGTTTCCTGATTTCCTGGCTTTTGCATGAGTAATGGATTTTTCTGTTTGCTGGAAGCTGGTGACTGGGAATCGGGGGGACTTTGCGCCGAGGTTTTAATTTGGTGATCAATGCGAATTTATTTGGACCGGATGATTATTTTAGTATATAAAACACTTGATAGGTGCTTTTATGCTGCTGGTAGAGAGGCGCAAGAAAAAAATTACGTAAAATAAAAAGCAGCAGAGATTGAAGCAAATAATAAATTAATATCGACAGCGCGTATTTCGAAAAAAAGTCAAGCGGAAGCAGGACACGAATTCCCCAAACTCCCCGCAGCCTCCTCGAGCCTTCGTCCTCGCCAAGATCCACGCGATAAAGAGCTCTTTCGAAAACCGCCCTTTCCTTCCCGATGCGCTTCCACGATACGTCCGGCGAGCAGCTTTGCGCGCGCGAGCAATAAGCCTCTCCTCCGCTCGGCTCATCCTAATGAGATGCACTTTGCAGATTCCGCGAAATTACAGAGTGCAAGCCCTGACATTGGCTCGTAAATTCGATGATTTAACGGAGGGCTGACCGCCAGGTAAAGCGAGGCGGAAGAAAAGAGACAGTTTTTTTGGCTAATCTGTGTGTATGATTGGGAGGTAAAGTGAATATTTTGCAGGTGTAAATTTTCATTTTGCCCTTTTAAAACTTGTTAACCTCGAATAATTTTAGTTACGAAATTAGTTTCGCAACAGCTAAAGCCTCGGTCTCGATAAAATAAAAATAAATCAAAAGCTACATCGCCAAGATCATATACCTTTAATCCCCAGTCTTGTAGAGCGCGGTGCAAGTACCTGCCCAGATCCATCGGCGTTATTGCGGGCCATTTATACCGGGGGGGAGAGCTCCTGTCCTCGCAACGGAGGCCCTTTGACTCTCGGCAAAAGGAGAGTCACCCCCTCTTCCGGTGTCGCCGGGTGTAAAAAGGAACTCCCAGTCAAGGTCGACGACTGTGACGAGGGTCCTCTTTTGGAAAATTCGCAAGGAAAAACACGGGACTTCCGATGGCTTTCACCCTCGGCGCGATGAACCCATTTGTCTCCGACTTTTCGGCGCTTCGTTCGCCCGATGCCCGCGCGCGTTTTCACTTGTTGCCGCCTTTTCAATGTCGGGGGGGAAGATTTTGTTTTGCGGCAGAAGTGCAGGCCAATGTCCTGCGCCGAGGTGTTTCAATGGAGGATTGGATCCGCTCGTTTGTCAGTCCGCGCACCGCGGGCTGCTGGTTGCGGAGGTGTTTTACGGAAATTAGCGGGATTCCTGTGAAACTGTCGCTTTTGTTGCTCTGGTTTTGGGTAATTTTCGTAAGTTTTCAGGTTCACTATTGACAGGAAATTCGTTAAAAAGTGTTTGTATTGTCTGAAAAATCTGCTAATTCTGTAGTTTCCCTTTAAAGATGATTTTATTTCAGATACTTTTCTAGAAAATTACAAGAGATTTAACGAAAATTAATTTTTTGGGTTATTTAAATTTTTAATGTTCACAATATTTGTAGAAAAAGTATTTGACATATAATGTCGATAATTTATTAACTTTACAATTACTAATTGACAATTCAAAAAAAGTACGAATTGGCAATTTTTTGAAAGTTCCAAAAAAAAAAAACAAAACAAGACAGTGAAAAAGTGCAATCAACAATGCTCTCGAAGCAAGTGCAAAGATTTTAGCTGAGTCAAAAGCTCCTTTTAATACGAGAGGTTATGCATTCTTCAAACGTGCGAAAAAGTGATTGTCGTGGAAAATTTTTCATTATACTGAAAAATGAGTCACGGCGTGAAATATGAATATTCGAAAATTTTAATTCACATAACGTTGCGTCTTCTTCGTGCATTCCTTGGAAAAATTTACTCTAAGAAATTCAATCTTTTGCCGGATCTATTTTCGAAATTCCTTCGCTGTAAAACGAAGACGTATTAGCGTTCGTACGTCTTAATGCAATTTTATTAGTTTTAAAATAAAATAATTATTATTATTATTTTAATATAGTTTGAAAATAAAAAATTTATATACAATTTATAACTCATAACTATACTTAACTGCAACGACAACTATTATGCAGACTCAAGATGCGTTACGTTCAGTATTACACTTTTAAAAGGCTTCGTATAAAAAGTCGATTATGCAGAGTAGTTTTATTGGAACAAAAGGTCCGCCTCGAAATCTTATTGACTTTCAGACGATCTTGAATGCACACATTGCATACACTGCACGTGTGGAGATCCGGAGCCCAGATAAAATGGTATCGAGTAAACGGTACATTGAAGTCCCATACAAATGTCTTTATTATTGCTTGACTTCAAATTTGCTTCGGGTTGCACATTCTTTAAACAAGCACTCTTCAAGTAACCGTTTCATTTGTCGCGAAGCGTTTAAGTGCAGATAAATCAGAATAATTAATCGACGTTACCGGGTGGTTAACTTACGACTGTCGATAAACAAAAATACTTTTTCAACTAAAATTAATATCTGGAAAGAACAAACTTCAATAGTTAGCTTTTCTTTGCCTGCTGTTATATCAAAGCGTTTAACGAAAAGTATAAAGACAAATTATACATTCCCGAGCAAACGATCAATTACAGCCCGCTGAAAATACACTTTCCAAGCGTCTCGATTTCCACGGCGACATCCTCCCTGGCGAGTAAAACCTCTGCCCTTGAACTTAACTTCCGCAATCAGCTCGACGGATCTCCGGCGTCGTCTCCCGCTCCAGTTTAATCCTTCGTCGACAATGAACGGCAATTTACGATTCTTAATTTACTCGAGCTCACCGCGATAAATACAGATATATCCCGCTCCAACTGGAGCTGGTACCGACACTTGGCGAGAGGCGTACGCGCCTCAGGTATACATATTGCTAAACAATTTCTAATTTATGGCCCCGGCCCGCTATAAAAGAAGAGCCTCGATCCACCCTAGAGAATAGATTTACCTTTCTCCTTTCAGGTCTGCCGATTGGCTTTCCGGGAAGGAACGCGGAGGCCGGTCTACCTTGGGCTGATGAGGCCAGGCTGCTGATTTTTGCTGGGCTGCTAAATTTTAGGAGCTCGGTGAATTTTTCTGCGGAGTGTGTCTTTGGAGGAATATTTCTTTAAATTTTGTACCTTTCTACCATAATTTCCACCGTAACGAGTCGCACTGAAATACTATCCTCCGAGCAGCGATCGAAATCAGCATTTTCCGTCTCTCACTAATCTTTTTAATAATAAAAAAAAAATATTATCGGTATCTAAACTACAGATATGTACCGCCGATTACAGCAGCGAGGTACTTATCAATCCTCCACGAACGGCGCCAGTTCGACTTTGGAACTTCGAGCGACGACCGATTTGAATTTCAAAATTCCAGCGTTTTATCAAAAAATGTTCAGGTCGAGATCGTCGGCCCTCGAGAGAGAGAGAGAGAGCGAGAATTTCACTTCGGGCGACGATGGATGGCGAGAGCCGGGATATAGGCTCTCTCTCCTCCTCGGGTCTTTGTCTCTTTTATTGAATGGTCCTGCCTCAGGTATACGACGACTTTAACCTTCATCTCGATTCACGGCGTCTCACCTTACCTTTGCCCGCGATGGCGCGCCAGGGCCGGCTTTCCCAATGAACCGACGCGCGCAAGCCGCCCGCCTGCGATATATACTCGTGTATGGGAGCTCTTTGTCCGCCGGCTCGGGTACGAAACCGCGAGTCCGTCTGTCTGTTAATCATTTTTCGGGAAGTTTAATTCGTTTTGACGCTTAATTTATACCAAATTGATATTCGATTTGTTTTTAAACGAGCACTTTTACATTTGAAGATTTTCTCCGAGTGCGTCTATTTAAATTATTAAATGCTTTTCATTCCACTTATTTTGTACAGTTTTAGTGTTTGCTGAAATATTTTAAAAAATTGTAATTCGAAACATAACAAGTTCCCGAAACTGAAACTAACGCTTTTTCGGTCAAACACGGAATTTAAAGTGAAGAAGAAAAACGCTCTAACCAAAATCAGCCATTAACTAGTTTACTCATAAAATTAGCCGGTCATGCGGGACAAAGGAGCGGTGAATCTAATTAAGGCCTCTCACATGAGGCAGCGTCCGAACAATTTTTTCCATGTACCGCCTAATTGTCCTAAGCAATCCGGTAAACCCGGCCTTTTGATTGTCAATTACGCCTCGACAAATTGCCGGTCCGAGTGCCCGGACAGTATATACGTCTCTCCTCCCCTGCCGGGCGCATCGCTAAATTTCCCAGTACTCCTCTCCGGCATGAAAGACCTCCGCCTCGGAAGTTGGTAAAAGTGTCGGACTACAAGAAAGAGGCGGCGACGGATATCGACTCGGGAGAGTTTCGCACGGAGGGGAAAGGCCGGAAAATCGGGGGCAGAAGACACATATTCGTCGGCGGGGGCGTTGGATGTACACGTTTTTTTTTCTTCTCGGAGGATCCATCCTTTTGATCTCGTAATAATCGTCTCGTCTAGTATTTCAGCCGGCAGGTAGAGACGCTACCGAGTTACGGGCGACAATGGACGAAGGAAGAAAGGGGTCCGGAAAGGAAACTGAAACGAAAGTAATTGCGAGACGCGCTCCATTGAGTCTGTCTGACCTTCGCCGGGGATCGAATTATATGCGTGAGAGTTGGAATCGGGGACGTTTTGGCGAGAAAACTAGATTAATCTGATATGATTTTGAGTCTGTACTCGAGGAAAATCGAGTGGCCCCGTACCATTGATTGTAGTGCTGGTAATAAAGGGACAATGGACTTTCTGTCGTGTTGATTTATTCATTAATGGTGATTGTATCGATTCGCTCTGCTTCTGGGTTATTTTTGGAAAGAAATATAAGGCAGTTGGAGGTTTGTTTTTTTTTTTAAATTTGAATTTGGGTTAATGTAATAACGACGGTTACATCAACGATTTATTACTGTTTATTTTCAAAATACAAACCAAATTGTGTCGAAATTGTTTAAATAAATATAATAAAACTTCACATACAGCAGGTTATATTTGGTAAATAAAAATCCATAACTTCGTAAAGACCCATAAGAAGGAAAAATTTTGGAGGAAAAATTCCTACCTCATATTTGATTAGTTCCAACATAAATCAATCGTCAGCAAAGTTTCTCTTATCGAGGAGTGTATAACGACGAGATAAGATTTACATTTGAATTTTTATCGCGGGGGACATCAAAACCGCTGTTGATAATTTAGGAGCGGCCGATAAAATACACAAACAATCGCATACTACCAGCTGATTGCGTTAAGGAAACCGAACCGATTACCAATGATATAACATTCGTTCCCACCCGCCGAAGGCACCTAACATTATATCGTTTCGTCAGCTCGTCTCTCCGTAACTAACCTCGTTGCCTCTTATCGCTTCTCCAACTACTCGAGTCACGATGCGATCCTCGATATAAAAGGTGAATTCTCAGGACGCGCAGCATAAAGAGGTCTGAATTTTGTTTTGAATATAAGCTACAGCAGCTCGAACACCTGAGCAAAGCGCCTTCTGGAATAGAATTAACGCGGCTTTTCTGTGGCGCATCTTATCGCGTATTCCAACATTAAATAAGGAAACAGTCGGCCCCCCGAGAGATCCACACGTGTAGCCGAAGTCGCCCAATGAGGGATCTTTGTTCTCGCAGTGCGCGAAGCTCATCAGCATTTTAAATTTTTACGGCTCCTTCCGGTACAATTGGAAGGAGGCTGTTTCGCAACCTCCGGAAGCGCGTCTTTCTCTCTCTCTCTCTCTCCCGAGATCTGCACAATGTCGACGCGCGGAAAAAAGAAAAGAGGAAGGGAGCTGGGTCGTTCATCCGCTGCGCGGCGAAACCTGAAATCCCGGCCGCGAGATTCATCTGGGCCCCGCGCGCGCGAGACTCTTTTATATTCACGCAAGCTTCATCGGGGCTTGCTTTGTGCGCGCGCGCGCGCGCGGCAATAAAAGTGGACCTCGGCCGCGCGCGCGGCTGCGTCTAAGTTTACTGCGTACTTTTGATTGCCTCGAGGGCCCGCGGAGCGCGGGCTCTTTAAAAGATTTTACTGCTGATATTGTTAGTTTTTATTCGCCTCCTTTGTGCGGGCTAATAACTGGCTTCTTTCGCTGCGAACCCGTTTTTTGTTTATACTTCGTTAATGGCGCTGCGTACGTTGGATGCTGCTTGATATAGTTTACTTTGGTATCTGTTTTTTTTTCTAATTATCGCGTAGATTTCTAATGTTTGACTCGATTGTTGAAAATTTGGAATTTAATGAACGTAAATCGTAAATGAGTGACGTGCTTTGACAAGAACTAGTTGATGCATCGCGAAATACTGTTTTCGAAAAAAATCTCAATTCGAGAAATATATTCTTTAAAAAAAAAAAATATTAATGTCGAACAGCGCTTGAAAAATTATCTAAAATTGAAAAGAATATTTAAATTTATCAATTTTCTTTATCTCCGCGTACATTATGCTTGTTAAAATTTACGCGCGATGCATTTGAATTTAAATAGATTTACGTAATTCAATTAACCAACTGGTTTTCCTTAGTTTACTTCTGCTTTGTAAGTTTACACTTCATAATTTAAAGGGCAAACGATACATTTCCCGCTCCTCCATTTTTTTTTAAACAATTTTTCACTCAAAACCCAAACTATCGACAAGCTCATCCCGCAGCCCAAGCAAAGCAGCCCAATCTACCTGTCCGATTAAACGCCCCCCTCCCCCCCTGGGGGCCGCCAAACCAGGACTCAACAATTACGCGATCGCCTCCGCGTGGAAAAAGCTCCGAGCCTTGGCAATAAATCTGGCGGTCTAAACAAAGACCTGCGTGAATCGAGCGAGAAAAAAGGCGTTTTCATTGTAATCCTATATAACGCCATAAATTGACCCCCGGCAGTAGCGGTCCGAGGAATCTACGGGGCCCGACGTTTTTTTTTTTTTTTTTTTTGAGGCCGATCGCCCGGCGCTTTTTGTCACGCCGCCATCTGCGCGGGGGAGTAAGGGAGGAGGAGAAAAGCGAGAGAGAGGATATTTTCGGACCCCGGAATGCATGGGAGAAACGAGCCGACGCCGGGAAAGCCCCGAGAGGAAAGTCCGGGGGACACGGCGACGCGGCTCAAACGCCGAGCCCGACGGTTTTTGTAAAAATAAACATAGCGCCGTAAAAGTGAGATGCCTCCCGAAAGTCGCCGAGAAGTTCAAGGTCGGGGGCGAGATTTTAAAGGTTTCGGAGGAGGCGACCGATCGGCGATCTGTTTGTTACCGTTCGAGTGGATGAAAGAACGAAATCATTGTTTTATTGGCTCGTTTTGACATTGAGACAATCATCCCTTCTTTCTTTCGGAAAAAAAAATTTAGTATTTGTATTGAGGTTTTAGTACATTAGTCCGTCAGAAAGATCGGGGTTTCTGCTTTCAAATCCCAAAGGAACTTCTGAATTTACCGTGAGGATGTTTAGAAAATTAATTTTTTACTACTTCTTTGATACTTTTAACGGCTGCTCTGCGATAAATATGGTAGTAAATTTTTTTTCGTACTGTACATCAAGTTTTTATACCTACATTTTCTTTTATAAATAAACGTTTAAACTGCTCAAGTTTTGTTTCAATTTTTGCGTCTTAATTAATTCAATCAATTAATCTGAATGATTTTTATCGCCTTCTTCAATAAAATAACAGACCTAAATATACTCTTGTACTTCCAACTCAACTGTTAAAAACTACCGTTGAAAGCCGGAAGGAATTAAGGATTCGACGAAACAAAGCAATTAGATGCTCAATTTCCGTTATAACCACGGACGACTTCGAAGGATGAAGAAAATAGAAGTAAAAGATCGATCTTCGTTGGGGGAATGGCGTTAGAAGCCGTGACTTTTTCGAGAGATTTGCCTCTTGGGTGACAACCGTTTAGTTTCGAATGTCTACTTTAGCCGCTCCAAAATAGACACTTTCCTCCTCCGGCCGGGGATTTAAAGCCGTGGCCCTCGAAAAAACAACTGGAAATTTGAATTAGAAGCGCCGGAATGCAAACAAGATCTCATTGTCAATAATTCGCGCAAAGTCTACTATCTAGTATTATCAATTAACGACTGGCAATTATGAATACGATTCTTAGTGATGGCTGCACTTGTGCGTATTGACATTGAACTCGAACTGTTTTAATAAAGAAATTTTCAGAAAACTACATCACGCGTTGATAAAGTTCTGAGCGACTGTAATTAATGTGTTGATGTAGCTTTATCTAAATTTACTTTATTGGGAATTATGCAGAAGCTATTGTCGTTTCAAGTGTTGCCGTTTATTGTACTCATAGAAGTGCGAAAATTTGTCGCATAATGAGAAAAAGTGAAAAAGAAAGAATAGGATAGGAAATTATTTCATTTATTCAAGATTTTTACGTAACATAAATATATTTTAGGAGTGTCATCCGTCAATTTGTAAATACCAATTTTAAATGAGAGCTTTGATGCTATTATTGTATCTTTGATTAAATATTTATTGATCGATACTTACGCATTAGTCCTTTAAACGTAAGACTTTTAAAAACAGTAGACAATGATTAAAACTACTTTAAAACTATGATTAAATCTAATTTCTCAGCTATACATAGTAAGATAATAAAAAATCAAAATTTATTTTACCGCCAAAAAATTAAGATTGGTTTCTCTTCTATTTCCGTAGCACCGAATCTCTCTATCTCTATCCCAAAATAAAATCCAGCTATTTAAATTCCCTCTTCTCTCCGCTATTCTTTCGAACCTCCGACTTGAACTTCAAAGGCCAGGATCCGCGGCGAGACTCCGAAGATTTTCGAAAAAAAAAAGAAGAACTCGAGGCAATCAGTCGGTGATAATTCGGCAGTCGTGCGAATCTTTCTCCGAAAGTAGGTCGCCCCCCCCTCCCCACCCCCCGCTTTGCGTCAGTCGCCACGCACGCCTCGTGGAAAAGTTCAGGGAGCCAGCTTTGATAAAGCTCCAACTTCTCGCGCGCGACTTATCAGGCGCTCTCCTATTTTTAGGGGTCCTGCGCGTGGATTATCTTTATTTCGCGCTAATTATCGCTCTCTCTCCGAGGCGCTTGCGGCCGCGACACGAGTTATGTATACGTATAGGAAACTGCACGGAAAGTTAGCGTGTTTGTATTGTTTATCGGGGCAAATTTGCTCGGGGCTATAACCAGATTCTTCCAGTAATAAGTGAAATTAACGAGCCCGGCTATATCAAAATTTCTCCGCCGACGCGACGACGGCGAGAGCGATCAGATAAACGGGTTGGCTCGTTTTAGGAAAAAGGCGCGCGCATCAAATCGCGGCTGATTTAGGTCCCCGGACCTTCGAGGCTTAATTGGCCTTTCGAGATATCCGCCGGTCTCGTTAAGGATTTATATGGTAATCCCCGTGACCCTGAGGTCGGTGCCCAGACGTCGATGCCTCCTTTTTTTGCCTGAATTCGGGATGGTGAATATTAATTGATGAGCCTACCGCGGCTGTGCCTGATGCGCTTTTAAATTTAGGTCTCGGGTTATCTGGGACTGATTAAATTATTCGGGGCTCGATCGACGATAATGGCTGCTAAGTCTGGATAGAGCTTGTTAAACTATTGCTTCGCGAGATAGAGGAGCGTATCAAAACATTTAATTCGGGAGAGACTTCAGTCGGATTTAATTGAGTTTTGAGGTTCGAGTCGTTTTTGTGGATCATTTTTCTGTGCGGGCACGACTGGTAATTGAAAATCGTGGGTGATGATCTCAATTGATTGTTATAACAGAGGAATCCATTTTGATTGTATCTGGTTGAAAGCTTTTCTTAACTTGAATAACGCCTGAGGTAACGTTCAACTAATATTGCATAAGCTGACCCAGAAACCTGTTGAATATTCATATATAACCAAAAATATGACAGTTTAAAAAGTATTGTGTGCAGGAACAACAATTCACTAAGTAATACGTTATCTCAATTAAGTCAATTTTTCAAAAATCTTCTTTTTATGTATAGATAGTTCTTTTAAAAAAAGATAAACAGAGGAATTTCTTGAAATTGAAATTTATTATTGATAATATCTTTAATCGTATCTCTCAACATTTAGATGGGTCAATGACCAAATAACTTAGACAATCAATCAATCTTAGATAATCACTCGATACATTTTGAATCGTATTGAATCATAATTTTACTCAAATTCGATAAATAGTTCTAAAAGAAGGTCTCCAACTCTTCACAAGAAAGATAAAATATGAACTTCAGATACAGATACAGATTTAAGTATCTAAGATGCAGAATAAAATTCTAAAGTAAAACTCTACTAAAGGATCCCATTGACTTGAAGATCTTCAAAAATTCCTCGGCGCTCGGTTCTAAAATCAAAAGCGTTTCTGGAACAAGTACAGCAGCAATTACCGTTGCGCCGACGAGCCCTAATCCGAATTGTCCTCCGACGATCCATTAGCCGGCAAAAATAAAGTCAATTAATTCCCTGCAACAGTGAAAAGCAATTAGGCGTGTCGCGAAAGGACACCTTCGCACTTCCCTCCCACGGTTTAATTGAACGCCCACCGGCCCCCGAGATTTTCTGACCATAAATAACAACACTCGTATCTACGAGCTTGTATTTTTCTACCTGGGTCAGGAAATGCCCTGTGCTCGAGATCTGTGGGAAAGCGGCGTCTTGCGCGTCGGAAGCGTCGAACGTTCTATCTCAAGTTTTAGGGGAGTTTTGCTGGATTTTTGGTCACACATGCTTGACACGTTGAAGCGATTAGGTGGCCAATTTTCGCTTCAGGGAAACGTCTTGTTTGCCATGTGGTGGGCACAATTTTCAAAATATTGGACGTCGGTGGAGCGACAGATTGTTTGGCCGTTTTATTGTTAATAAATTAAGAGTGTACCGAAATTAAGATGACTTCATTGAAATAACAAATGGTTTACGATTGTGGATGATAAGAGATGTGTTCCGTCGTTTTTTATTATCGCAATAAAAGTTAATTACTAATAAGATGTTTTATTTAAAAGGTGGATCAAGGCACCTTTCAATTTAGTAAATTTATAAACTTATAATTAATTTCTTTTTGCCAAAAACATATTTTATCTAATTGTTTTAATAAAAGAATGAGATTTAATTTGCCGATCAATAAACGTACATATTTCGTTTTACAAATAAAAAAAACTACATTTATATAAATAGAGTAACTAAAAGCTGAATGTTCAAGAAAGTTGTGTGTTACTAATAAAATTTTGCATCGAAATGGTCACGATGTAGCCAAGTAGACAATAAAATTACCGGACGAGTTCCAACACAGGAAATTACTTACAGCGCAATAATTATAAAAAGAAATTTCATCCGGATATTTAAATCTTTAATCGAATCGGCACGCGATTACAATCTGGCTTATAACGCGCGCCGAAAAAACAGTTTGCAAGTAATGCGGGCGTGGCGAAGTAGCGACTGATAAGGTTAATATGAAGGAATAACTTTATGCGCTTTTCGCTGAAATTATTTGAAGTGTACATTTATTTTGCCTACTCAGGTAAAGTGAAATTTGATGGCTTTTTGGTAAATTGAGGAATTCAATCGTAAAATACTTGGAATGCCATTAATATTTATTGTTGTGCAGATTATTACTATTATACGGATTAAACATAATATTACAGTGTTAATAATCGTAACATTTTTAATGATTTAATTTTTTAGAAAAATATTGTATATCTTATAATAAACTGGAAGAAGAAGTATGATTAGAAGTACGATTTCACTTCAAGATTCGTACGCAATTAATTATGAAACACAGAGAAACATCCCTAGTAAAATTTACCAAAATTTAAGTAAAAGTTGTTTAAAAAGTTAAGCAAACACGTTAAGTAAACTTTACTCAGCTTTGTAAGTAAATTTTACCGAATCCAAGGCGCCATTTTTCTTTCTGTCTCTCTCGAACGTGTGGTGATTTAATAAATCAAGTAAATTTTACTTAAGTCAGAATCAGTACCTTTTATTTCAACCTTTTAAGTAAATTTCACTAGCGATTTTCTCCGTGTGTAATTTGATTTTATTAGCGTATTAATAAACCGTCAAAAAAAAAAGAATTTCGAACGTAAGTTTCTCTTAGCAGACGAGGACGCTCAAAACAGACGCAAGACGCTCAAAAGAGACGCTTGATGCCCAAAAGAAATGCCAAGCTTACTTTTCAAATAAGGGGAAGGGGGGGAGGAGGGGGTAAGATTTCTAAACGAATGGAACGAAACCGAAACGTTGACTGATTTTGATTGGTCTGTAAAAATTGAGTGTGGATGATCCATTACATACGCTAAGGTTAAATTTTTTAAATTGCATTTTTATATTTAATTATTTAAAGCTAAATAATTAAGTTAAAATAGAAATAAAAAATTTCGTTTCTTTATTTTATAAAAACTATATCATAATTTTATCATTTAAAATAATGAAAACTAGTTTATAAAGAAAATTTGCATTCGTAACGTTAAAAGATATATAGTACGCACGAAGCGCGTTGGGATTTTGCTAGTTTACTTAAAAGGTACTGATTCTGACTTGGCCGAGAGAGACAGAAAGAAAAATGGCGCCTTGGATTCGGTAAAATTTACTTACAAAGCTGAGTAAAGTTTACTTAACTTGTTTGTTTAAGTTTTTAAACAACTTTTACTTAAATTTTGGTAAATTTTACTAGGGATTTTTTTCGTGCAGAGTCGTCTTTGAGTAGTAACAAACTATATGTAAAAAAAAAAAAAAAATCGTTTCACTCGATTCATACGAAATTAATTATGAAAGTTTAAAAGCTCCCGCGTTTGGCCCAAAGTAAGTTTGTAAATTTTTTTGACAAATTACACTTTGCGTCCTTTTATTATAATCTATAGGAATACTCGGTCGGTTGATTGGATTATTTTAAAAGTCGATTGGATGTCTTTCATTACAAATATTACATGCCATAGAAATGAAAGCAACATTTAAAAAACCCTCATAAGTGGAAAAAATCACAATAAATCAAAATATTAAGAAATTGGAAATATTTTGCATCCAGTTGCAGTCCAGTTCTGATCCATATTCCGGTAAAGTGGTAGGGAGAATAGGGGGGGGGTTTAATTCCGATTCATTGTCAAAACACTTCCGGTTCATTTCCGGAAAACTTTGGTCTAGACACCCAAAAGAACGCCAAACGCTTACGAGAAGAGTTTGGAGTTGAGTTGAATGGAGGAAAATTTAAAGTTTACGAAAAGAAAGCAAATAACAAAAATATTATAAAAATCTACGAAAAATTTTCTATAAATTTTATTAATCCGGCCGCACCGGATTTTCCGGAAAGGTATGATTTATAGATAAATCGTGCATGTACACATATTAATTGTGCACATTTTAGCTTAGCATAGCCCGATGTATTTATATATAACGTTAAAAAAAAAATAGAAAACTGGGACAGCTGTCAATTACCTATTCTAGCCTAGGCACTAGGTAGCATTCCAGCAGAGTTTCGTCGGTATTCCTAAGTCCTCAGGTATAAAAATATGGTGTAAATATGGTATAAAGGTCGGATCTGCATTAGACCCTCATATTTATAGATGGTATATAGGTGTGGAGATAGGATATTCTGACATCTTAAACACTTTAAGGATAATAGCTCAAAGAGAAAATGTTTGTAGGTCAAAAGAAGCTACATAAAGTGAAATTTTTCAAAAAATAAACGAAGTATTACGTATAGAAATTCCTGAGAATGTAACAAAAACTGATTAAGTTACATTGAAAAGAAAGGTGTACAAACAAGATAAGAGAATTATTTTACGATATATAGATGTAATTAAAAAAAATTAATTGAAACTTTACATTTATATACCTGTATATATTAATAAATAAACAGACTAACAAAGACAACTTGAAAAAAATTTACGCGCGCGGTGAGCGCCAATTCAGCTTTCTAGTAAATGTAAAATCGTTATTATTTGCAATATCATTTGAACAATAGAATAAATTACTATACTCGGCTTTTATTGCAAATAGCAAAATCATTTGTGTATTTTAAAATAATTATTATGAACTCTGTGCATTAACATTTTAAAATAACTCCCTAGCTTTTCAATTAATGGCGTTACAAGTATATCAAAATTAAAAAAAAAAAAAAAAAAAAAAAAAAAAAAATTAACGAAGTAGGTCAGAGTCTCCACACTGCACACAGAGTAAAGGGTCAAGGCGAAAAGCTTGCAAAACCGGCGTTAGCCTTTCCTCCCTCGGCTCGGCGACTCAGCGAGTCGTGAAAAGCGTGCAGTCACGGCAATTAGCCGGCCCGAACTAATAACCGAAATTGCATCTACTTAAAAATCTCGCGGCCAAGCGATTCCCTCGACCCTTTGTCGGGACTCCCGGCCGATAAATCTCTCCCTGCAAAAACTCCTCTCATTAAACCCCGCCGAGAGCCCTAATTAGATGGAATTAGAAATGACACTTCCATGCCGTTTGTAAATTCTGGCCGCTCGAATTTCGCGATGAGAACCCGCCGTTATATTCTAATTCCGTATCATTGTGCGGCTCTCCTCGCGAATTTTTAATGCCCAGATCCGAGCTCGAGATACTTGCTAATTAAGACGTGCTAACGATTTTCGGATACAGAGTCGTTTCCTGCTTTCCTTTTGCGTTAGAATTAGCATGGCCGCGTATTTCAAGGAGGGAATCGATGAAGGCGAGCTTCGTAATTAGGACGGGCGACGAGTAGAAATTATGGAATTACGTGTAGATTTTTATCGATTATCCGGGCATTAGCGGATTTTCGCTGGTCCCTAATATTCTAATTATCCCCGTCTCGCCGACTGTGAAATGTATGCCGCAAAGAAAGCTTTCGCAAACTTTATTCTTATCTGAAAAAAGGATCGGCGCTTGTTATAATGGAAAAGAATAAATTTTAAAAAATATCGTGTGTCTAAACATTTCAAACTCTTGAATTAGCACTTCAAAGTGGGAGTCACAGTCGATGCTTATCGCCTGGCATTATATCATCGCCTATTTACACCATTAAAATTTATTCGGAGCACGATACCCTCCCCGGGTTCCCCGTTTCCTATTCTCTCGTCAAAATTTTGACGCCTAATTCTCTCGTCCTGGCTGAAGATTGCGTAGAAGAACCTCGATTCCACACCGAAACGCAAACATTAATGTAGTTCCAACTCAACACGCAACAGCCTCTTTTCTGTGTGTAATACCACTTAATTACACGGCAACGCGTGCAAAAATTTTCGAAAAAAAGGCCTTCCTTTAAATTCTAAGAAAATCTTCAAAATTTATGAAACTACTACTTTGTCGCTGTTAACTTTATGCCCCGATCTTCGCCGAGATTAGATATACAAATGAGATCGGCGCAACTCTAATTGTCTAACATCAATAAATTTTTGGAGAGAGAGAGGGAGAGAGGGAGAGAGAGGAACCGCGGATGCGTAACGCGCCCTCGTTAACGCGCAGGCGCGATTTCACGGGACGATAACGTAATTGATGTACACGCCTGGAGAGTTGATATCTTACCTCGACGCCCGAGCCTCTTTCTGGGGTTGAAAGGGAGCTTAGATGGAACTGGATTTTTGCGGACGGTCGTGTGAATTCTCGCGGGGTCTAATTGCAGGGATTTCGAGGCGATTTTTTTTTTTTTGGACGGCGCGTGTGAGAGCCTTGTTTGCACACGGCGTGCAACAAGTTTGCTTTTCTTGAAGTTGGATTGTAAAGCGGATGTTTCGGCGTTTTATTGTTGTACTGAATATTTTTTTTAAGCGGCGGCGCGAGCATTTTATAAAAATGCCTTGTGGTTAAATGATATTATGCGCAGATGTGCAGAAAAAATCCTAGAGTGTTTAACTTTCTAATCAACGCTGTAATCATAATGAACACGAATAAAGAATTAAGTACATATAATTATAAGATTAAACGGTCTGCTGTTTTGTAACTTTACAGAAGAAAACGTATCTAACAGAACACTTTTTAGATCCTCGTCCCAACGTAATTGATTTTATCAATCAATTAAAAATATTACCAGCTTTACTCGCAAGGAAACTGCACACCCCTCTGAATTCGTTGACCCCGCATAAAAATACCCGGCCAAATCAAACGATTAAACTGCAAATCAACGGTCAGTATAACCCAACCTCTAAAAACCGACACTCCCCGAGCCAGGGGGACCAAAAAAATCAGCCTCGTCAATCGAGCGGCTTATAAAAAAATCATCGCCATCCCTCGCGCGAAACCACAGCGCTCGTTTCACCTGCCGCGATGTCAAAGCTCGGCTCTCCTCGCGATCGTTACACACACACACACGCGCGCGCGCGCGCGCATCCAGGGCGGGAGAAGCGTATATAGGGGGTGGCCAGCGAGGCGCGACCGATGCGTGCGCCTCGCGCATAACGTTATATAACGAGCGGTGTGCTCGCGCACGTGCGCGCCTGGAAAAAAAGAGGAGCCGGCCGTAATTAGGAACCTTTATTAATTAGCCAATTAAAAAGCCGCGGGGAGAGAGAGAGAGAGAGAGAGATCTTGATCCGAGGAAGGAAGGAGAGGGGCGCCCCGAGGACGGAGGGCGAGGCGCAGTGTGGGATATCGCGCGTGAACGCGACAAGATCGAGCCGTTTTATTGTGTATCGCGGAGGCGCATCGACAATGAGAGTCTAAGCCGCCGCCTGCCTATTATCCAATTATGACTTTGTCACCTGCCGGGGTACACCGATCTCCGATGAAGGGGGGAGATTTGCGAGCGAGCGGGGTTCTGTTTGCGGATGCGCAGGAAATTCAATGTTTGCCTTGTTTCGATTGGGATTTTTGAGCTGTTTTGGGGGGGGGATCGGTTCGTCGCTGTAACGTTTAACTTTTTAATTTATTTTAGGCCCGGTGGATGAGCTTGAAAAATTGCAAATTATATTAATTCAAACGTTGTTTATCTAGCGTCGAGTACGGCGTATTTTTTCGAGATCTAATGATAAAATTGCATCTTCAAATTTACATAGAGAGTAACCTATTATATAACCATCAAAGTGAAATTTTTTTTTTTTTAACAAGTTACTTACGTGAAAAAAGCACCGCTCACTCGAGCTCATTGAAAAGCTTTTAACGAAAAAAAGATTGTTTGAGATAAAACCTGGAAACAGGTTCGGACATTTAAGGACCTCGAACCTGTAATTTTTTTCGATACGTATCGAGGCGCGGTATTAAACTCACTCCCCAAAGGTCTAGAAGATGAAAGTAAAATTGAGAATGTAAATTCGGCTTTTGGAATATCTGCCAATAATTGACATTTTTCAAAAGGTTTCTTCATTTGCCGCGGGAATACTTTTGATAACCTAATTAAAACGAGCCAATTCTATTTATTGACAGAGAGCAAGATTCAGCTCTTACTTTGAGTCTCGTTGCCGCTCCTGCTGCCGTGAAGTTTTCTTATCTCGCCGCATAAATCAAGCTCGTTTACAAGCGGCGTTTTGAAATTCCAGTATTAAATATAGTGTAGTTTTGTTGTTATTTCAGTTAGCGAGCGTTTAATACCGATACGCTAAATTTTAATAAATGGGTTTTTATTAAAACTTTTTGCGTTGCAAAATATGTTTCTATAGTACTATAAAACGGTTTGTTAATTATGTTAAATTCAAGAAATTAACTGTCCAGCAATCTATTTGAATTTTATTGCAAGAAACTACTGTGTAAAGTATTGAATTTACAGCAGGCCAAAAATATTACTTTCGAATCCCACCAAAGTTTATGTCCAAGAATGTAGCTACGATACCTTAATTTACACACGAAAACCATGAACGACAACGTAACGACGTTCAGTGAACCCAGCACCATCTTACAATCAACCTCCTTCATCATACGCACTCCTCTTAATTCGCGCCCTCCTCGCAATCGTGAAAAGGGATGTCGCGCACGAAATCCAAAAACTCTCTTTCTGTCTCTCTCTTCCTCTCGTCGCCTCCCAGTGCAGGCGAGCGGTAACGCGATTAGATAACGAGAAAGAGAAGAAAAGGATCAAAGAGCCGAAAGGAACGAGAACGCTCTCTCTCTCCTGCATGTGCGCGCGCGTCTTCTCTTACGAAGAGAAGAGAAGAGAGAGAGAGAGGCCGGTGCTGGTGGTGCGAAAAAAGAAGTGACGCGGTCCCAAGCAGCGCGTCGCTACTCCGGGGGACGAGAACAGGTGCCGGTCTAGACTCCTTTATGTTATATATATAGGATGCGGCCGCCAGAAAGAGAGAGAGGCACAGAGGAAGAGAGGCCGGCCCCGCCGCCAGGTTCCCTTCTCAATGAGGACTGGACCCCGCAGATGTAGATATACAGTGGGCCCAAAAAGTATGTGCTTAGGACCCACCGAGACGCGAGCTTTATGGCGAAGTGAAATCTCTTGATAAGAGGCGTTTTTTTTTACGGCGCCGAGGGAAATCTCCGTTTGCTACGATGGGGTGTGGGCCAAGCTTGTTTGATGGGAAAGGATTTTTTTCGGTTCTGAGGAAATGGGCATAAATCCTGATTAAATAGAGTACTTATAACCGAGGAAGGTAACAGGTTTCTCAAAAAAATTTGGCGAGCTATTTTAGATATTATAGATAATAGTGTCTAGTATAAAAATGGTTTATGTATAAAAGAATAAATTTCAAATTTAAAGAACTTTTTAATTTTCAATTCGAGTCAAATCTCTCTGAATACTGCCGGGTGCAAATAACAAACAAACTGCAAAAATGCACTTGCTTCAGTCCTTTGCCAAAGTTCCTTCGAAACTAAATCTCCGTCCCAAAAATCGCACTCGAAAATTCGCAAATTCGAAGCGTCATCCTCTCCTCGCGCGTCAAAAACGCCGCGGCTCCGCGTCGGCGCAATACTTTTTATCCCAACTGTATATAGACTGCAGCGGCGGACCGGCGAAAAGAAGACGCGAGCGAGCGAGAGAGAGAGAGAGAGAGAGAGAGCAGCAGCTACGAAGCCATGAAAAAAAAGGGAAAACAAAGCGGGGCCCCCGGAGGGGAGGAGGAGGAGGAGAGAATTTTCGAAGGAGAAAGCATAGAAAGAAGTGGCGCGCGAAAGAGAAGCCTCGAGTTTAGGAACCAGTTTGGGAGGACGCACATTATGCCCGAAAGCCAGAACTCTCTCTCTCTCTCCCTCTGCAGCCGTCTCTACTAGTCCGGGATAAAGGATAAAGAATAAAGAATAAAGGATAAGGGATATACACGTATATAATAAAAAAAGGAGGAGAGAGAAAGAGTCCGGAACGAGCCCGGCCGGATAAAAGGAGAGCGAGAGGCGCGTCTGCAGCAGCAGCAGCAGCAGCAGCAGCAAAGAAAGAAAGAAAGAGACCGAGACGAAGGAGGGGCGAATAAAGGAGGAAGGATCGCGCAAAAAACCGACCCGCGCGCCGCCTTTTTTGCATTGCGACGCGCTCGAAAATACGTTACGAGCAAAGTAGACACTCTCTCTCTCTCTCTCTCTCGCCGCTGCAGAAAAGTGCACCGTTAGCCGCCGGGGACCGGGAGCCTCTAGCAATTCATACGCTAATTTCGGCTGCATCGCGTGAGGAAGCGCAGTTTTTTAATTGCGCGATCGTTGCGCAACGATTCGCTTGCGAGAGATGAAACTTTTCGATGGGTAATTGACGGTTTTGCCGGGCTGTCTTTTTTTCCGTTTTTTTTTTCGGGAAACGGGGTATTATTTTATTGAGATGCATCGCTTTATGCCCGATGCGCGAGAGGTTACGAACCGAATGCACGCGATGAGAAACGTCGAATTTTTCGGAGTCGAGCTTGTGAATGTTCGGCCGGGTTTCGAAAATTTCGCGCGTCTTTATTGCATTCGAGCGGGTTATTAAACTTTCTAAAAGAAGCATTAATTGCAAAGATTCTTTGGCGCGCGTTGAATATCGTAAACGAATATTTTTAATACAGAATTAACTATTTTCTTTGGAAAATCAGAAAAAAAAGAAAATTTTAAGTGCAGCAATAAAAGCCTTCCCCAGTATTTTTCAAAACGTTTTTTAGTCATATCAACTTTTACATCAGCATTGGTCAATCTCTACTTGAAATCGAAGCGATCCCGATTGTTTCAATCCCCCAAAACTCCTTCGTCCATTTAAATTCATCCTCCCGAGGCAACGGAAGCCGGCATAAAAACACATCTTCCATTCCACCAGCCGAGCAATTTCAAGCAGCGACTTCCTATACCCATCCCTCAAAAAAGCATCTCTCCTCCACCGTCGAAACAAAGCCGTCTCTCCTTCAGCGTATACCCGCAAAGACCGCCGCCTGTATATATATATATATATATATACGTGCTCACTCGAGGCTCGTAAAGCGTCATTAGCGCCGGCCGGAGAAAAGGCTCGCTCGCGTGGCCGAGTCGAGTTTAATCGAAATATTAGCGCAATTCAGGGCTGCGAATCGCAAGCGCGGCACTTAAACCCCTTGGCGGAACTGCACCGCCGCTCGCCGGGGGTTGGCTTTTCAAGGCTCTCGAGTGTGTGTGCGCGCGCGCCTGCGCAGAGCGTAATATCCGCGTGTGCATTAGAGCTCTCGCTTTAACGAGTTTGCCCGGCGAGGTTGATGCTCCTGCCGGAGGGGGAGACTACCGGCCTCTCTCCCGTGCATGCAAAGAGGTGTGTGGATGGATCTTTGCAATTGCTCGGGACGGATGGCCTGATTCTCGGTTGATGTATGGCGCGTGTTTACTGTTTTCTGCTCCGAATTAAGAGCTGACAGCTTTCTTTCGGGGAGCTCATTGCGTTAATTGATAAGTGTTGGGGTAAGATTGGGAAGGGCATTTTTTTTAGGAAATCGACCTGACATCTCGAATTGTTAAATAATTGCAAAACAATTCCGGGATGCAATTATATATTTCCTGCGGAAACATCCCAAGGAAAATCCTCAAACAAAAAATAAATCCAGCCTTCCACCGCCAAAAACCGACGCTAACCCAGCCATCGACAGTCGGCAGGCCCTACCAGCCCACCCCAGATTTCCCCATTAGACTCGCGCACCTCATAAAACACGTGAAAATCGCCAGTGAACAAAAAGCGCTACTATGTACCCCCAGTGCGCAGGTCTGCAGCGGCCGCCGAGATGAAAAGGGCCGCGCCGCTTTTCACCCAGATTGCCGATAAGCATCTCGCCGCCGTTATCTCGGTTACTAAACCCGTAGGCCGGCTGCCGGGGGACTTTTATCGCTGTAGGCACTCGGTTCTCAGGGTCTTGAGGTGCAATTGGTTCGGAGACTTGGCCTGCTTTGTTTACCGGTCTGATTGATTAGTGCGCGACGGCAGTTAAATGGTTTGTTCATTGGTGAAATTTGCGATTTTAAATGCAGGTTTGAATGGTGGGAGTATTTGAGGTTTACTGACAATGTAATTAACTTTGAGCTTGAAAAACAAAATAAAATACTATAAAAACCTAAAAAATGCTTAAATTTGCGGCAACTTGGATTAAAATATTCATTGACGAATCCGTTACGCTTATTCTTGGATACATTTTAAAATGCATAAGTCTGTAGTCCAAAAATCGATTCTCACATAAATTTACCGAACCGCCTTCTTATTCTAATTATCTCGACGTAACGAATTCAAATCCTTATACCACATGCATTTTTAATACAAACACAAATCCCCTCGAAAGAAAACGAAACCCCGACGGGCTTACTGAGCCTCCCTCAAAAAGCAATCGCCCGTGAAAAGAACTGACGTATATTATCTTACGACAATCAAAGCCGCTTTCGCATAAATCGAACAAAAGCAGATCCTCTCTTCCCTCGGCGAGGAATTCCAAGATAAGGTAAACATCCCCCCTATTAGCGGTGTTCGATGTGCTCGATAAGGCCCGAAATTTTGAAAAGCACCTCATCCGCGCCTCGGATTAGCATTCGAACGACTCTCTCGCCCCTTTAGACAATGACCGTTTTTCTGTCTGTCTTGACTACCTTTTCACTTGCGATTGGTCGCGCAGCGGTCGTTGCGATTTTTTTTTCTTTTGCTTCTCCTCTTTATTCTCTTTCTTCTCGGGGCCGATGAATTATTCGCCGAAAATTAAATTACATTCCGCATAAATCAAGCCGCGGCTGACACTTGGATTTCGCGCGAGGAATGAGACTTTTGTTTGATGGGGCGAAAGTTGGTTCGTGCGCAGTGCGAGAGGATGAATATTTTTTTTCGATGTACATAATGCAGTTTGTTTTACAAATAGAGTCCGAGTGTTTTGAAGTAGGTTTGATTTTTTTTTTTGTTGTTTTTTTACAATGAAAGGTTTATATCTGTATTTAAACTTTTGTTGCGGATCTTTTATTTAAAATTGTCAGAAATTTCACTCTTGACGGTTCACTTTCGTCGGATCAGTTACGAAAGTTACGAAAGTTTGTGTTCATATTAATAAGTTACAGGTTCTTTACACGTTTATTTTGAATGACAGTAAATTAAACTTGCTTAATATTTCAAATTAGTAATTACGCAAACAATTGTAACGGCGCGAAATAATTGTTAATCCCAAATCTCAAAGAACAATTTGTAAAAAAAGTCCGTAAAAAAATTGCTCCGAAAATCAATAACGCAACCGTACAGCACACCCGAAAACGAGTCTCCTTAATCCGGTCCCCAGTGTCTCCAAAACATTTTTCCCAAACGCGTTAAAAAGTTTGCTTAGCTAAGCACTTTATTAAACAAGCCTCCTCTCCAATTCATCCGATCCCCGATTTCACATCGGATTACCTAAATAATAACCCGCGTTTGCCAACATTTCTCATCCACCCTTTCCGCGCCTCGTTTTCATTTCGCACGATTAATAACCATCGACGGAAAAAGAGCTCGGAAATCCATCGCCGCGCACGCCGCTCTCTCTCTCTCTCTCTCGTACAACATGCCGGTGCGCGTTCATAAAGGAAAAAAAGCAACAGGAGGAGCGAGCGGCGCGCGCGACGCCACCCCAGGCACGCTCCTTGGCTTTTACCGGCGCTCGTAAAGTCTTTGTCCGAGGCCGGCGCGACACCCCATCGCCGCAACAATGTGTGCGCGAGAGCCGCTTATCTGCAGGCAGGAGCCCCCGAGTCTCCGGGCGAGGGACCTTGAGAGCGAGGAACAATGACAGAGAGCGCAGGCCTGAGGGCCGGCTGCTGCGACTGTAAGACTGCTGCCTCCGCTCTAATTCGGTAAGACTTGTGCGCTGTGCGCCGAGATGCGTATAAGGGCGCAGGACTCGGGGATGCCTTGACCTTTCGCCGATGGGAGGTAGTCGCGGCTTTTATAGGAGATGCCCCGTTTATTATTGGGCATTTTTGGGCGACTTTTTTTTATAAGAATGATAATTCTTAATATGCTGCATTCGTGGCTACATTATAAAATATTTTCTATATAAAAGATTAGGTATTTAATAGTTGTTAATAAAAATTTCTTATTTTCTTCTCCAAACTTACAAACTTAAGTATACGCCAAAATATACAGAACGCCAAAAACATTTCGCTTAATGTTCCTCACTTACGCCCCGGCAAAAACCGTCTCAAGCCATCCAATTTACTCCGCACCCTTTCTCCTTCTCCGAATCGAATAACCTCCCTCGGAAGGCAGAGCGCAAAGTCTGGTCTCCCCCCCCGATTCCTCCCGGCACAAAAGCCCATCCAGGTCCCTCCTGGCAGCGGCGGCAGACGTCGCGATGCTACTCCTCCCGCGATGCTTATCAGCCCTAAACGGCTCTGTAATTTTGTCATTTTTCAATTTTCGCCACACGCCCGGCGAGATTAGCGTGCGCGCCCCTAATTTTGCTCGTGCGCCGAGATCGGAATCTCTCTCTCTCTCTCTCGACGTGTAAAGCGGTAATTGCGCGGGCCGCGAGTGACTTTTGAGGAGAATTGATTTTCGAGAGAGGGTCGTTTGCGGTCGGATGCAATTTTGTTTTCGGCTGAATTTTTATCGAGCTTGAAGAGTACTTCCTTCGAAATTTGGCCGAAGGACGGAGGAAATTCATTACGGATATTATCGCCGAAGGAGATTGAATCGGAGTTCTTTTTTTTTTTATTTTTTCAAAATTGTTTTATGCTTATGAAGCATTGTGAAATTATTTTGGAAAATAGTATTTTAAAAGGCTTTGTAAATAAAGCTGCAACGGTTAATTAAAAAATTGTTTCGCTTTTTTTTTCGTTTGGCATTTAACATCGGAAATTTAATTTTTTTTTTCCACCACATGTAGATTATCGTAATTGTACTCGTAAATTCTGATGCGGGTACTCGCATGTGGGAAGTATCTCAGAATTTCATTTATAATCTCTTTTAATATTGCGAGCTTAAATATGCAATTATTAATTTAACATCTATAACTTTAAAAAAGCGGCAAATTTCAATTTTCATCAAAATTTTTCCAAGTTATTAAAATATTCAGTTTATTAGAGAGAAAAGGCAAAAAAAGTACGTCTTATAAAATTTTCAAGAAAGCGTCGAAAAATTAATTCGGAAGACTTCTTAAGGTCGAGCAGCCTTAATAAAAAAAGTAATTACCTCTTCATTTTTCATACTATCGTAAAAAAGGTTTTCCTTAAGTAAATAATAAGTGTAATTTGGTTTGAAAATTACAACTTCAACCTTTATAAAACTTTTACATATTAGTTTTCATTGCGCTGCAAAAGCTTAAAAGAAAATCTTCAATTCAAAATTTCCTCATACAACGCCTCTGCAGATTTTGAAAAATATAACGAGCCCGTCGAAGAAAACTGCGGGTCCTCCGCAGTCCGCGCGTCTCAACTCCGCTCGCCACCTCGAATCTCCGCGTCGCGCGCGACCCAATAAAGGAAGGTCCTGGGCAGAAACCTCCGCAGAAAAAGAATCGAAGTAGCTCTCGCACAAAGCAGCGGCAGCAGCGGCGGCATCGGCCGAATAATGCAGGAAAAAATCCGGGGTCGAACAAAAGCCGGCACATATCGCGCTCGCGATGTGCATTATGTCGGAAGGTAATTTCGCCAATGAAAAGAAGGAGACTCGTCCGCTCTCTCTCTCTCTCTCTCTCCTCGAAAAATCGATAAATACGCGCGCGTACATATACGTGTGTGTGTGCTTTTCCCACTGTCGAATCGGCTTGATCCCCCACCAGTTCCTCCGAAGAAAAGCCTAGCACCTGGCCCCCCCGATCTAGAGTTTCTTTAGCAACCGAAATTAATCCAGACCCTCCCCCCCGCCCCTCTCCGCGTCGTACGAAGTACGCGCACGCGTGCTCCAATTACTCGCAATTTCTCCTTTCCCCATCGGGCCGAGGGCCGCAGCTTTTCTTTGCCGCGCGGCGCGCTTCCGAGTAGGATAGATAGTCGCCGCTCTGTGCGCGCAAGAGGACGCGAGTATTGGGTTTCGACGAGAGAGACTGGTTTTTCTCGTTCTCAGGAGTTTCTTTTTTTTTGTCTCTCATTCGGTACATTTTCGGTAATTTATCGACGGAGCTTTTCCGTCCGAGTTTTTTTCGAGAGCGAAATTCAATGGGAGACGGGCGAACAAAGGATTTTCTATCGGAAATTATGAGTGCGCGTGGTTTGAAAAATAAAGGAAATCTGTATCTCTCGAAACAAAAACGATGAATTGAACAAGAGCGACGATCAATTTTTATTACGTTTCGAAATTTAACTTTAAAGTAATTTTAAATTGCTTTCATAATGCTCTGCAAATCGCAAAATTATTTTAGCGCGGCTACTTTAAAACAATTAATTAAATTAATACTTTTTATACCTGAAAAAAAATTACAGTTGAGAAGTACATTCTTGCATGTAAATTAATTTGACATTTTTTTGACATTCAAGTTAAGTAACAGACAATAAGAGTTCCAATCGATAATTATTGACAATTTAATACTTAATTTTTGGAACGAGGTTGATCTCGAAAGTAGTAGGATGAGTTTTCGGTCACAATTATCGCATTAAATCAATTTTATGAAAGTTCCTTAATATAGAAAGTAACGCCTTGTGAACGCCATCGCAAACCGCAATTACTATATGGAACATTTTCATATTACCAAGTTCGCAGCCCAATGCGACTCGTTCTTTTTAATATTCGAAAAGTGGGCATTAATAACGAGCGAGCATAAATAATAAATTACTTTCCAAAGTGAATTTATTTTTTCATTGCGTTTAAATGCGGAGCGATATTCTCGGTGCAAACGATATCGAATAATTAACCGGAGACAAGGATTATTTATTCAAGGGCAATCAGAAGTCGATTCCCGCTGTTGCGCGTTAAATAAGATTCGACTTTTCATTCGCTAAATACAGCTATGGGTTTCGCTTAATTTTAAAAAATAATTACGAATTCAACTCGACTGTCGGCGAGTAATGATAAAGTTTTTAATTAAACTTTTAAGCTTTCGTATAAAACATTCAAAAGTTACCTCTTAGAAAAGTTTAAAAACTAAAAAATAGTCATTTTTCATTATATAAATATAATCACAATAGTAATTTATTTAATTAACCAAAAACAATTACTCTCTCTAACGCGCGAAAGCGCGTCTGAAAATCATTAATTAAAGCCACCGCATAACGCAAAGACCCTCGGCGCAGCAGCTTATACCTCCTGCACATTGAGTACGTACACGAGTGCTTGCGGGCAGGTAACGAGAACAGGCATCACGTCGTAATCTGTCGTTCTGCTTCTCAGTGTATGTAACTCGCGCTGCTGTGAAAGGCGTCCTCTTCCCTCCTCGGGATGGGCTATGCAAATAAGATAATAAACAAACGCAAAATTTTGTTTTCTGCCCTCCGGCCGGAAAGCAGCAACTTTCTGGCCGCTGCGCGAAACGAAGTTGCCGCTTTCCGGCGACGTCGAGCAGAAAAATAGTATACACACCTTGGCCAGTAAAAAAGAAAGCCTCAGATCACACGTTTGTCAACCTCGGCTTCGCCTCGGCCGACAATTACGTGTGATCTGAGACATTTCTTATTTTACTGGCCTAGGTATGTAATATACTAATTTAAAATAGCTTTGAAATTACTTCGCTTTACGACGTGCCCTTACATCGACGTACTATACGTTACGTCCAAAAATTACGTCGCTCGCGAAATAAAAGAGAAGTTCTCACTTGCGAAAAGGAAGTTCTTCTTTGATTAATAAATTCAAACATTCCTCCTCATTCGTCATAGTTATGGTTTTTTCTCAGAGCGGCCGATATCGACGAGGAAACTCGAGAGCCCGTCACACGTCCGTACGTGTGTACGTTTGTATAGGCACGAGAGAGAGAGATAAGCGAACCGCCACATAAGCAAGATCACATTTTTTTTTCCTGGTACATTATTGCCGCGCGCGAAGAATCGCCGACGAAATGTAATTCTCATTTCCTGCGCAAGCCGACGCCCGCGACTACACAGTGTACGTCTACTATCGCGAACGCGGAGCTTAATGAAGTGTGTACGTCAGCGAAACACCGAGTCCCAGTTTGATAAGCTTCTCGAAAATTTAAAGGCTTCCCACCTGTGATCTTCTTTAAGTAAGGAGCAAGTGCATTCTTTTTTCTTAAACATTTAATCCTCGGCACAAATTCTGAATGAATACCCTGAACGATACTATTAAATCTTTCATTCTCCCGATATCTCGAGCGACCACCGTTCGAGTCGCAAATTAGCCGTCCAACTTTAAAATCTCTACCAATAACCCAATTCCTCCGAACCCCCTCTCCCCCCGCCGCACGACTCCAAAACCATCAAGCCGTCAAAAGATCATTCAAAAACGTCACCTGACCCCTTCAAAACCCATATTCCCCCGAGCCGGCGGAGGGATGACTGATGACGATCAGCGGAAGGTAGAAGAGGTCTCGGGCGTTTAATCGGTGCGCCTGCGCCCTCAACGCGATGATTCGGCGGCTTTTCCGGCGTAACGGATTTGCACTCGAGAGGTGCACGCGGCGTTAACGTCTTTGTAGCGGGATGCCGAACGCGTATATATATATCCGCACTCGCGCCGATCTCCGGGGCTTTTCTGACTTTGGGCTTTTTGGCGTTTCGAGTGGCGGCGCGTTCGGCGAGTGCGAGAGAGCCGAAAGAGCGCGAGGAGTGGAGTGGATATCCTCTTTCGAATGCTTTAACGTGAATTTAATCCTGATTGATGGTTGCGCCGGGGTTTACCGTGCGGGGTTTATTAAAGCGCGATCTTTTCGAGGGCCCTGTTGACAGTATATAATGAAAGGTGCAGGATGCAGATTTTTCTCGTTTCTCTTCGTTTATTTAGGTAAAAGTTGCCACCACCTTTCAAAGCGAAGTGATAAATTTTCATTTTAAAATTTATAATTCAACACACACGACGCGCGCAATAATATCCTTTCGAAAGAATGTAGCCTAACCCGATCGTAGCCGAATTTTTCTTCAAATTTCATCCGGCCGTTATCGCAAATAACTCGAGCGTCTCCTCTCCGCTTTAACCTGCATCTCATTTCGACAACTCAAACATCACTTGACAGAGGCGCCCAATATAAAAACGGCTCTCGTTCGAACAGCGCCTCGTCGCGCAGCCGGTCCCCAGATAAGGAAATAAAAATACACCGTCTTCGTCCCTCTCTCTCTCTCTCTCTCCTCACCTCTCTCCGCCTCGAGAGAAAGAGATTGCGGGGACGAGCCCTCGCTTCCTCGTTGTTTGATCGGGACTCGACGCCTCTTCGGCGCAGATAATAACCGGCAGATAACCTTCTCTACGCCCCCGTCTGCAGGTAAGCCCTGCTTCCTGTCTGCTCGTAGGACCCTCCGTGCCGTGTGTATATACCTGCGCCGACGGAGGATCCTTTTTCGAATGCGGCTCAAGGATTCGCTGGCCTTCGCCGAGTGATAAGCCGAATATTCGGCGAGCCGTTTGCACGCGGCGGGTGATTAATCGCCGAGATTTTTTTTCGCCTCCGGTCATCGGAGAGGGTCGCGACGTCCCTGATACCGGGGCTCCAATCAATCAGGCTTTGGAGAAGAGGTGCACCTTTCTGTTTTTTTTTTTCTAGCTGCACCGGGCGCCGCTGCTTTGTGGTGCGTACGGCACAATTACGCGCATTGTTGTAGAGGCTTTGTTGGATGGCTGGGTGGGAAAGTGTCGGGATGCGCTGTTTTTGTGGGGATTAAGAGGCGAGTTTGGCTCTGTTCGGCGCTTTTTTTTTTCTGAATTAACCCTTGGATGAGTAAATGGTTTTTGGGAAGAGAGATGACTTTTTTTATTCCGTTTTTGTTTTGGGCGCTGTTGTGGTTTGGGAGTTTTATTGTTATTGCGGTGTTTTGAAAATACTTTTTGTGGGTCAAATTTTTATTTTAATAGTCTTTTTTATACTTTTAACGCGAACGGAAAATATTAAATTTCTTTATTCACGAGTATCGTTTTATTGTATTTCGAGAGATATTTTGGGAATTGAGTTAAAATATTGTGGTTTTCCTCGTCCAGTTATCGAATAAGATTCTGTGGTTTTTAAATCTCGGTATATTCACATCTTTTACCGTACTTTTAAAAGTTGTATTTATAATTTAGTTCAAAAATTTTATTATTGTAAGAAGATTTAGCCAAAGGTTCAGCATTTCTCCTGTCCTTCCCTAATTTTGGAATCACTTCCAGTCCCGATAAAACTGCATCCTCAATAAACAGGAGAAATTTTAGGGTCACAAACAGCGTTGTCTCTCGAAGGAAAGTTTTCGCTCATTGCTATCGTTTTTATTATCACCGGGCGGAGATATCTTAATTCCGGCAGACAAACAAAAAGCGCCAAGGTGCCATCACTAATCTCGGTTTTTTTTCAAGCCGTTTCTCCCTTTTCATTCCTTCTATTTGTATATGCACTCCCGAGTCCGAGATTTTCCCAGCGATAGTTTGTTACACAAGATATCCCGCAGTTCTTAGAATTTAAATAGCTTCTTTTTCTTTTATCATTTTTCGCAATATTTCACGCGTCTTAAAAAATTGAAAAGCGCGAAAAATCGAAGGCTAAAGGTTGCAATTCGAATTCTAATTATCTTTATTGCCTACACCTGTCACTTCATCGTTCCTATTCAGCTGTAGTTCCTTTATACAAATCCGTTTATTATTCAAATCTATGTAAACGTAACATACACGTGCACTGCCTCATTGCCAAAATGATAACCCGCGCACTCAACGAGATTAATTATTAATACCGTAACATCAACGACGGCCAATACGAATTCGATCGGCTAGAATTCAAGCGACGATTATGACATTAGATTTTTTTCGAAGGTTCGCGCGTCACTTCCGGGCCTTAGCGTACACGTGTCGCCACCTCTCTCGCAGGGCCACGGTCATGATCTGGGCCAGCGCTTCACCCAAGTCGCGTTGTGTCCTCCGTACGCCCCGAGAATAAATAGGACTCGAGCGTTCGGGCAATTTATAATAGAGGAAAGGGATTCCGGTCACGCCGAAAGTCAACGCTCATCTTTCTCTCTCTCTCTTTCTCTCGCGCGAATTTTCGCCCGCGCCTCGATTTCGGCCGGCCGTTAAAGCTTTGATGTCATCATTAGCCCGGAGAGACGAGAGTCCCTTGCAACAAAGGATCGGATCGGCTAGAAAGTCCGCCGGCGGATCATCCGAGGAAGAATTTAAATTGAAAATGATTTTTTGTCCGGGGGAATCGAGCTTAGCCTTGGATGCTGGGCGTCTAGACGATCGAGAGATGCAAGCGGGGCTCATGTAGGCTGTGTGTATCACAATGGACGAAAGTTGTGGAGGATTGACAGGGAGTCATTACGCGCCGTCTGCGTTTTTTGCCGTCCGCCGATTTAAAAAAATATGAAGCCTCGATACGGGCTTTTGATTCGGACAGATTTTTTATGGGCGCTGCTCCAGAAAAGATTTGGTCATATTTTTATGTTATGTATTGGTACATGTTTTTTTTTTACATAAATCATTTAATATTAAGATTGAGTATAAAGAAAAAAATTGCCTATTATATGGAGTTTAATAATAATCACTATTTGAATTCAATTAATTAATAATTTAAGAATTTTTATAATAAACCTTAACAAATTTTCAAAAAATCATTAATGTAGCAAAAAAAAAGATGTAATAAGCAGTTGGTTGTAAAAATGAAAAGAATTAGAATGTTTTGTAAGTATAATAAAAAAAAAAAAAAACGAAAGAAAAACATTCAAATTTACATTCGAGTACGTGAAAAATGATATCGTTCATCTAATACGCTATATCGATTCTACGCGGCCGAAACTAAATTTGAATTAATTCCACCTTTCAATACGTTTTCCCCGGATTCCCATAAAGGTTAAACATCGTGTCTTAACATCGAAAAAACAGTCCCACTAAATTTCACAGTACACTCGTCAGGCTCCCGCCGTCGTCCACGAAAAATAATCCGACAATTTTTCCCGATGAAATATTCATAGCCGCTCCGGCTGTCGGCGCATAATTTACCATTTTTTAACGCAAAGAAAACACTCTTAAGGAACGTTTGCTCAGCTTAAGCGGCTCTTACACCGACTGCTTTTCCGGGGCGAGGAATTTTTCCAGAATTCCAAAGGCAAATTTACACTGTGCTGCTCTCCCTCTCGCGATACGTATACGCACTTACAAGCGCAATTTCGGCTCTATTGATATGCGACAGGTGCGCTCGCATTGTGCGCGCACACCCCTTTCGGCCTAACGAGATTGGCCGCAAGTTTGTGTATTCGCGCCGCTGCCTCGAGTGTGTGTGCACACGCGAGGAGCACAAGCGCCTCTCTCGGCTCTGTAATTTCGTTACGATTGCCCAACCGAGTTAATTTGCTTTTTGAATCGATGATTCTTGTGGAAGACGCTTGACAATCGCTAAGCTGCGTTTTGCTGGAAGCTGCTCGGCTGAGATCGATTGTTTCTGCGAAAATCGGAGGGGTCGTATGCGATGATTATATTATCTTTTTTTTTTAAGAATACCAGTGGAATGGCTTTTTTTATTGACACGTGATTTTAAAATAACTATCTAATTTAAAATAAACTATAAATAAAGTGCAAAATTAGAAATCCCTTACAAAAATAAAGTTTAAAACACTTTTAGCGAAATAATTTTTATCAATTTGCCCTCGATCGCAATTGCCGCCGTAAAAATTTCATTCCCAAAAACTGACTGACTAACAAAAAAACTCGTCCAGCAGTCGGCCCCCGGCAAAAACTCCATATTCTCCCCGTAAAAGAAGATCGCAGCCTCGAAATTCCCATATCAGCCGTAATTTTTTGCTCGCACTCGGCCGCTCGTCTACTGAAAAGGTCCTATTCAGCAATAGCGCCTCTCTATCTCTCTCTTTTTGCCGCGCGCCGGCGCCGTTTCGAAAGTTAACCCCAGGGGGATATATCCTCTCCGGCCGCGAAATACAAAGAGAGACGTACGCGCGCGAGCAGTAGGCCCGAGGGCCGATACGAGAGCCGCTCTCTCTCTCTCTCTCTCTGCGGCGATAACCGCGGCCCCGCCGAGAGAGCCGGACGACATAATTCAAACGGGAATTTTGGCAGTTCGCGCACGCGCGTTACTCGCCCTTGGCCGTGCCCGGCCTTCGCGATGAGCCGCGGCGCCGAGTTTTCTTGGAAGCGATTTGAATCTGGGAGGCGAGTTGGACGGAGAGACGGTCTTCGGCGAGAGGTTAAAGGCTTGTCGAGCTCACTTTTACGGCCTGTTTTAGAGTTTTAGTATTGTAATTAGGTGACATTGTCGAGTTTTTTTTTTCCTTTTTTTTTTCTTTTTGGAACGCCGGAGAGCTTTGCCGGGTAGAATAGGTCAGATTCTTCCTCGATTTTGGTATGTTTGAATTTCAATGTTGAGTTTGAATAGAAATTTGCGCTATTATATTAATTCAATTACTTTATCGAATGTCAGTCGTGTCTTTAAACAATATAGAATTTCATAATTTTCTTATTTTAACAAAATGGCCTGCAGATCCTTAAAAAATTCTATAAATCGAATAAAACAGCATTTCTGGAGTAAACTCAATTTACCAGAGGGTATTATGCACTCGTCAAACGCGTCCATTCGGACGGCTTTTCATGCATTTCAGGTCCCATTGAAAGGCTAAATTAAAAACTACAACTCGATATCCCCGACAATCGGAGCCAAAATATAAAATAAGCCGCGTGCAGCCGATGCACGCAGCTGCAGGCCCGTGTAATGCATCCCTTTCCCTCGATAACAATGCGGACGAGCAGCGGCGGAACTTCGGCCCCGGCCGAATCGATAATTCACGAAAGTAAAGCGCCCCGCGCAAAAAAGGGTGGCTCATGCACCCGCCGCCGGGCTGCGCGTCGTATCCTCGCGATGTGAACGCGGCCTTAAAGCCTGGCGTCTTTTGTACGACGAGTCGCCGAGCGTCGCTTAATTAAAGCTGGTCCGCGCCCGTCGCGATTATTAAAAGCGAATGCGATGTGCGCGTGCGCCTCCTCCTCCTGCTCCTCCTCCGCGAAGCCTTTGTCTCCCGGCGCGCGATGCGTGACGGGGTGCTGACTTGTGCGCTCCGCGCAGCCCGAAAATTGAATCGACGAATTAGCTGATGCGAACGACGAACTCTCTCTCTCTCTCTCTCTCTCTATCTTGCTTGAATGAGGCTTGAATGGACGCTTCTTTTGTTTTAGAGCCCGAGTGAGTGCTGATGAGTCTTGCATTTATTGCGGTTATGAGGGTTTGCTAAATTGAGTTATTTTTCAGACTTTCTTTGTTGGACGGTAATGGATTTTATTGCTTCTTAAGCTTCATTTTATTAAATGAAATATTTGATTTATTCTTTAGTCCTTAACTAATAATGCAGGGAGAACGTATAATTTATTTTTTACTCGATTTTTTATTCGCAAAATAACTGCTATAAAAAGTATTTCATATTTACCGTTACATTTTTCACCCAAAATCCATCAGCAAGTAATAATAAAATGTCACTTACTCCCGTAATATAAATATTTATCGATCGTAAGAAGCTCTAGCGAATATTAAAAAACTTCCCGTCCATACGAAATCTCTATTCCCTTCTGTTCTCCAACTCATCCATTCTCCTAACGTGGATCGAATTGATAAATCGCATTATTTAAAGCGGCGATTAGATAAACCCCGTGTCCCTCTCCGCCCCGACAAAGGATTTTCCTCCTACGTACATTACGCACAATTTGATCTCTGCCAGTGGGCATCTGTCAGTCAAAAAGGCCGACCGCCCAAATCCTGCCGGACGGATATGCGAAGACGCCCCTGCGCACGAAACGCGCGCTTTTTCATTTTCCAGCGGCGGGCGTACATCAGCTCTTTGTGCTCCGCGGATCAGCCGCGGAGACGTGTATGCAAAAGCGCGCAGGCGCAGGGAGGTCTAAGCCAAGGATAATGCCGGCGACTTAACGGCTTAGGGATTGACTGCAGCTCGTCGCGTGAGACGGACTTTGGTAGAAGAAGCGAGGAGGGTTCTCGACGGTCGGACGACAGAGGTGATGCTTCGGGTGGACGAGGCGTTTGCGATCTGTTTTTGTTTTGTTGCTGCTCGCAGGGGTTTTTGGTCCGGGTTTGATTAATTATTTCGTGTTTAAGGGAACGTTTACGTACCATTGTGCAGGGTGTTGGATGGTAAAGATGCGTGATTTATGATTATAAGCTTAATTGGATTTGATGATGATCATGGCGCCTGTAGAGTCTTTTATTGTTGTGGTATTTAAGAAATTTTGCAGATTAGGGGACTTTAGTTTGAAAACTTTAAAAGGTGAGGCTTTACCACTGTCTGGATTGCTCTGAAAAGCTAGTAATTCTGCAGTATCATTCAGATTCGTGTAAATCGAAGTAAGACCTCAAATTCTTTAAAAAAAAATTAAATGAGAGAAGGGTTTAAATGCCTCAGGTATCAGACTCGCTCAAAATAAATCATTGACACTTGTTTACTTCAAACATGTCCCGGCTCACAAAACACCCGACATCGAGCCCTTGAAAATTCCGACTTTCGCCGCAGCAACAGAGCGGGGAAATCCGTCGACAATAAATCGAACGGGCGAAAAATCCCTCGGAAAAAGTGAGAACGGGCAGTTTAACAAAAAAAAAAAGCGACCCCGACGAATCGAGCCCCCGCTTGACTCCCGGGTGCGACGGCTACCGGGAAATCCTTCGGAAAACCTGTGTGGGAAACGCGCACACGCCCGGTCACGTGGCGCCTCAATCTTCTCCTCCGATCTGCGGACGGCCGCGCCTCTTTTTCTCCCTTTTATGACTTTCGGTCCTCTCCGTCTCCCGCGATAGGCGGCGGGATTTTCTGGGATTGGGATTTTTAAAATTTTAAAGGGTCGATCGACGTCTGGAGGCGGCTTTCGATTTTGGCGGAGGAGCGATTTCGAGCGTTGCGGGAGATAAGGACGCGGACACTTGAGAAGGGCTGCGTCTAGCGTGTGTCGTGCCTTTGTTCGGAGGGCTGGACTTTGGAGGCAGCGTTTGAAAAATGGTGTAATTTTCTGGACCGATGAAAGGATGTAATTAGATAGTGAAGATAGTGTCGATAGGGGGTACATGTGTTCAATGTTGGTTTTAGTGTGATAAATTATGTGAATGCGGATTAGATCATTTTTTATAGTATTTAATTTTTGTTGTATTTGAAGTTGATATTAGTAATGGGAATGCATTAATTTGACATTTGACTGCCGTTCTAATTGAAAACTTTACTCGGCATCTTTTTAATTATTTAACGGCTGATTTTGACTAATAGAACGTTTGATTGTAGTGATGGTCCGTTTAGCCCAAAGAGAATCTGTATTGATTAAATTAAAGTAAATTGAAGGACCAGTTCAAAGGACATCTGTTATTTGAAATTTAGAAACGGAATTAAAACGTGCAGATGTTTCACATTATTTTTAATGCGTAGTTGTTTTGACGTACAATTAAATAGTTATATAATAAAAGTGCAAAATTATTTAACTATCTTAAAAAGACGAGGTTCTTTTTGATTAAAAATTGTAAAAAGTTCAAAAGCTTCCAAATACTTTACTTATGCAATTACAGTAAAATTTATTTGTTAAAAGATTCAATGATTATTTATTTAATTCTAACAATAACGAGTACAAAGATCCTGGCACACTTCTAAATTAATAAAGCCCCAAAAAGAAAAACAGCAAAGCAACTGGCTCAAGAAACTGGCTCGCGAAAACTCTCTGGATCCCCTTACAAAATTTTGGCGAAAACCGGCCGGCGTGCAAAAGGCGCGTCGGCGTCGGCGGCGGCCGGCGAAGGGGGCGCGGCGATCAGGGCGTTTTCCCGCGCGTCGGGCGGCGGCGTCGCGACGCCGGGAAACCGCTCGATGCCATCGCCATGGAGACAGACGTCGCTCTCTCCCCCGCAGCGGCCGATAGAGAGAGAGAGAGAGAGAGAGAGGGAGAAAGATGCTCTTTCTCTCCCCGACGACTTTCGCTAAATTACCGCCGAGGGAGGGAGAGAGAGAGAGACAAAGCCCTCGAACCGACGAGCTGCAGAACGAATAATGCCTGATGGGTTATGCGTGTTCCGGGAGAGAGAGAGGGGGGAGATTTCTGCTGATGATTTTAGAGTCTTTGTCGACGGCACTGCACGCTACTTTTTCTGCGAGCGAACTGGCCTCGGGCCTTTTTTATGGATGACGCCTTTTTATGCGGAGACGCGAGGAGAAAGAGAGAGAGGGAGGGAGCTTTCTGTAAGGGCTTTCAAGGGTTGTTCGATGACTTTTTTTTTCGTAATGGGAAAATTTGTTTGGGGCGCTGGATGAATGCGGGCTTGCTTTTATGATGACTGCATTATATGCTGCGACTGCATTATTGAGTTGCGGGGAAATATGCAATTGAATAAATTAAAAGATTAAATTTTGTGGCTATATTTATTTATTATTTATTATTTTAGTAATCTTTTGGGTTCGAATGTGTTACAATCGTTATATATTTTACCAAATTTTTTGTCACTCTCCATAAACTAAAGTTAAATCGTACTGCCAAGGAGCCAATAAATTTAGCTATGAATCAAAATTTTTTAGCTGAATAAATAAATCTCACAATCTGATTTCATCTTCATAACGGAATTACCAGATACAAACTCAAAAAAATTCGCAACTGACGCACTTCGAAATCCCAGCAGTTACATTTTTCTTTTTTTTTCAGAAAAGAAGCAGTAAATACAAACAGCGCGAACTTAATGTCCGGGGAGAGCCGAACGAAGAAGTTGTCACGTTGATTTACGCGGCAAGATTCGAAATTGGCGCGGACTGCTTTCCGCGCTCGTTCCTTTTTTTTCACCCTATTACGGCATTCACGCTGAATTAAATTTTTGTACTCTTTGGACCATTTTTCTCTCGGCGCGAGACCTCATTTGCCGCTCGGCCGTAAACGTCGCCAGTGAATTTTTTTCGTGATTTTCGGTTTATCGAGAAGATTGACCGTAACGATTTGGTATATACTGGCATTATTTTAATGTTAATCTTGGATTGAGATAATGAAAAAATATTTCTTTAGTTGCAAATATTTGAAAACCGACAAACGCGGTTAAGAATTAATTAAAAATTTAATAGCGGATTCTTGCAAAAAGCGTAAACGATATCAAGCTATGCTATACTAAATTTAAAAATATAATCAGTTTATAGGACTCGTTCCGAGGACTGAAGTAAGTGTTAATTAGAAAAGAAACTGTGTCCGATAAGGTGTTGAAACAAATATTTTTTATTATAGTACACATTTTGAGTTACAAACGTGTAATATAGAAGAAAATTAGCATCCTATTTAACGCACAATATTAATTTTGGCCTTCGCGAACGCTGCAATGACTATTAATAATCCTCACCTAAAACCCTCCAGCTTCGCAATAAGATTTCAGCAACTCTCATCGAGACCCGACGCCATTCATCACGCGCTCAATAATCATTAGCCGCGGCGCTCGAGTGCCAGCCTCCGACAAGCGTCCGCGCGAATCCGGCAGAGGCAATTCCGCGCCGCGCGTCCCGTCGCCGACGATAAAACGTTTATACCGCCTTTACAAACCAACGATGTACAAAGGCTCTTAAATCACCACCCCGCGCTTTCTCCGCTCGATAAGAGGCTACACGTTCCGTTAGGAAAATTCCACCCCCGGCGTAGATCTCAGGCGAGCCCGCGACTCTTTCCCACAGGGGCTGCGTCGGGAAAAAATCGCCGTGACTAACGGTCGCGGCCGTCTCCTGTTGCGGCTGCTGCATCTGCCGCTAAGAGCCGCTGCATCCTTGACTTCGCCTTGCTTCGCTCCCCCGCGCGCCTTGAGAACTTTGACAGGTGGATCGTGGCGCACTGAGTTTTGAGGGGTCGGCGGACGCGCGAAGGAAGCGGAATGCCGATAAGGAGGGAACGATTCGGGACGCTGCTTCGGACGGGGATTATTTTGAGAGTATTCTAATTTATGGATTTTTGGGATTCCTCGCGGTTTTTTGAGGGTACGGTTTACGCAAGAATGTAGTTTAATATATTAGGATTTATACGGTATTTAATTAACATACGAATGATTTTCAAAATTATTGGGAAATAAAAAAATGATGAATTTTTTTACGTAATACCCGCAAAGTTTTCACAAAAAATCATTTTTACGGCTGATCTTGTTCATAAAAATTTTATTACTTTACACATAAGAGAACCAACAGACAAAGTTTCATCTATTCCCGAGTTTTTATTTCCCATAAAAATACAAGTTTCTACAGCGACCAATAACTTTCAGTTTTTTAATACTTCAGGATTAAAGAAAAAAAAATGTTAGTGTTTTTATTAATAAAAGATAGTTTTTCACAATTAGCATTGCTGAAAAAATGAGTCCATTATTAAAGTTTTCAATAAAATATTTATAAAATTATTAACTTTTATCTTAGTTTTGTAGATAATCTCAAAGCATGACGTTCTAAATTAAAAGAAAATAAATAAAACAACTTAAAATTCAAGCACAACAAACCCATTCAACGGTAAATCTATGCACACCGAAAAAGTATTCAACAACATAAGCAAAGGCATAAGCAAAACATAGATCACCTCCGGAAAACTTTCGAAAAGCCTTTTAAATTCTAACTCTCCTCTCGGCTCACAGCGAAACCTCCCTCCGTAACAAAAAGACAGCTCGTTAACCTCTCTCGCAGAAGTCAAGAGTCCAGCGACGCGACGACCAGCTTCCCACAGCGTCGACATCGCTCCTCCAACCACCTGCAGTTCGCGCCGCCCAGACGCTGTTAGCATTCAATTTTCATGCAAATAATAAACCGCGCGCGCAGCTCTTCGGCTCTCGTAAATCAACGGAAAAGTACAGGCTTCCCGGCGGCACTTGTCATGCTAATCAGCGATCCGGGAGCGCGATTCGGGATGATCCGACACCTGTGTAAATTTTCCGGCTCCTCTCCACAAAAGTAGCACATCGCGGGCCGGAGGTAAACGGTACTCTCCTCGCCGCCTCGGGAGGGTAAACGCGCCCGGGTTTTCCGCTGTTTTGTATATAGACACGCTTTTTTTTACGGCGATGGGGTTATTGTGCGAGATGTTCGGCATTGTTCGGGGGGGCTTTTCGGGACGCGCAAGAGCCTAATGAATATATTTGCAGGGGCTTTATGGAATATCGGACGGTCCAGGTACTTTTCCTTTTACGGACATTGTCGGGAGATAAACTTTTCTTTTTTATGGACTGCATTTAGAATGTGCATTCGTTAAGGGTTTTTGTATGGGTGCTTTGAATTTGATGGATATAATATGTATACTTTGTATATTGAAAGTTATGAGGCGGAATTTCTTCTGGAACGGAAAGCAATTCAGATAATTTTTCCTTTGTATAAGTCTTTTTTAAATTAAATGGGAAAAATGAATATTATTTAGAATGGTGAGTTAAGATGAAGTTTTAAATTTTTATTTTAAACTAAATTCTTCGAGATTTTATTTTATGTTTATTTTATTTTTTTATGAATTATTAGTTTAATAATAATATACTTTTATCAGTAAAAAAAAGTTGTATGAGAAAAGAGTTAAAAAGTCGAAATTTTTTTAGATAACTCGCTAAGTTTTTAAAGTCACGTATATAATTATGTACATTATATTCAGTTTTCAGTATTGCATAATAAAATATGAGTGATAGCAACGCTTAACTAAAAAATTCATGTCAAATCTTATCTCCGAATTCATTAGACCAAATTCTAACTCCTATCCAAACGAACACACCGAATTATAAGGTCAAGGCAACCGGCAAACTGGCAGAACTCCTTGACAGAAAACGACTTTCTCCCAGATTGTCATACTAATTTTTCGCAATTATATCCGTCCGCCGCTATCGGATATATTTCTTTCTCCGGTAAGACGGATCGGGAGAAGCTCCCTATCTTTCTCTTTTATCTCTCCCTTTTTTTGCCCCGCGCGAGAGAGAGGCCTCCTACAACGCTGTCAACATGTCTCATAATTGGATCGACTCGGTCTCTCCGCGGAGAGTCGAGAGAGAGAGAGAGAGAGCTTATCGGTCGACCATCGGTTTTCGGACGGCCACCGACGGAAAGAGAAACAATCTCGGCCGCTGCGCGGCGATCAATCATCCGCAGACGGATTTTTCACTTTTCCAAGGCTGACAGAGAAGTTTCGGGGGGAAGGAAGACGTCGTTTCGGGGTTGTAACAATTACTACAAGCGACGCGACTGTCGAGTGTGTATCGATTTCGGAGTAGCGTTTTTTTTTTTAAGTGGATAGTTTAAAGAGGCTTCGAATTTAATTGCAATTTTCAATCGTGTCGCTCGTTGCTAAATTTAGTTTTCTGATTTGAGTCAATTAATACATTAGATTTGGAAATTTATAATGTTAAAATGAATTATCTATAAATCCTAGCAAAGCTTTTGAAAAAAAATAATAATCAAATCTTTTTGTTATAAAATCTTTTGCATCGCATACGAGTATTTTACTAAGGACTCTAATTCTTTAACCTAAAAGATGCGCAGTTCAGCGCGCATTCGTCCCGGAAAATTTACCATTTCCACAACGTTAGTTTATCGATGTTGTTAAAGCATTTTCCAAAGTGCAGCTCGGCTCTCAGACAAATAAAGTTCCCCCGCCCGGCGGTAAACTCGCGCGAAAATGCTTTTACGAAAATTACGCAAGAAAGCCCGAGGATCGAGAACGATATCGTCGAAAAAACACGCCGTCGCGGAAAACAGGCATCGGCGTTAAAATCGCGGAGGAGACAGCAAAGAGGCCGCGCCGCGAGAGCTTCTCCTGCCAGCACGGGAAAGGAAAAGAAAAAGAATAAAAAAAAAAAAAGAAAAGAGGTTAGCCCTCCGCACTAGGATGCCGATCGATCGTCGCGCGAGACTCTCTCGTCGTCCGCGGGCTTCTTGGCCACTTGCCATTCCCAGGCCGGCGCTTCCGGCCCGCGTTCCTGATATATACGTGACGGAAATTACATCCCAGGCGTGTGCGTTACATTAAAAGCGTCCCGAGACGCGGACGCCACCCCCCCTCCTCTCCCCCTCTGCTCTCTGCGGGGCAATTAAAAACCGAGAGATATAATTCCGAGCGCGAAATGTGCCTCCGCGAATCCTTCTCGCTTTGGAGAGAGAGAGAGAGAGAGAGAGAGAGAGAGAGGTCTCGCCCGGTTATTAAGCTGTCCATGCGCGAAATTCGTTTTCTTCAAAGGCCGAGTGTAAGGCTCCGGCAAAGCGGAGATGACCTGCGGATTAAGCAGGCCTCTCGCGCGCCCCGGAATTTCTAGCGCGAGACTCGAATTTCAGGCTTTTTCGCAAGTGTTTCTTTTAGTTTTGCAGAATTAAACGTGTGCCAACGTTTTGGAATTGAGCTCGATATACGTATACGTAGTCGTCGAATAATTTCAAATAATACGGGCACTTTTTTTAAGCATAATAAAGTTTGCTTCGAACCCACGCAGGAAATGTTCCGTATTTAAAAATTGCCCTCTAAAAAAAATCGCATCTTACAAGATTTCAATTCAGATTCAAATCCACCGCAGCATCTTTCGATACCGGTCGGACTAAAAATAGCCCTTCCAAACCGCGCGATCGCTTGAAACAACGTCCGCATCCGGACTAAATCCAATATTTTTTCCTCGCGATTCGCCGGCATAATGGGCACAGATCCCAGGCAGATATCGCGACGTCGTTTCCCTTTGTGCTCGGCTGCGCTGCGCGAGCGCGCGGCTCTCTCGGAGTCGCCCAAGTAAGAATCGACACTTTTTCTACGCGGAGGACGACATCCCTCGCCGCGCGCGCAAGTATCGGGGCCGCTCTCTTTCGGATTATGTACTGCTCGGCGGACCGGAAAACTCGATTTCTTATATACAAGCGCGTCTGTATATCCCCGCGCTCCGCTATCGCCCCTCCCCCCTCGAGCTCTCTTTGCCGCTGTCCACCCCGAGCTCGTCGCTCGACGATATACGTTTGCGTTCTGCCGCGAGATAATGGAATGATTGAATTTTTATTTTTATCGCTCGTTTTCTGTGGGCGCGGGCAGTAATCGGGTTTATTGTGAGTTCGACGAGGGATTGGGACGACTTTGGATTTTTTTTTCTTTTTTGATGTATTGATCAATGATAATTGAGGTTTTTGAATAACTTAAACTGCAATTTTTCTTCACCAATTGAACAATAAACAGGAATTTTTTAAAGATCTACTTTATATAAAATACAAGTACAAGAATGTAAACATCCCAAAATAAATGCAAATTGCTGCTTTTTACCTTTTACGTGGTGAGCCTTGACTTCGCTTTGCTTTGCCCTCTCTGAAATTTAGATAAATTTAATTTAAAAACTGATGATATTTTACGAATGTCGTTTAGTATACAGTTTTATATACTTATGTTTTTAAATAAGTCTATAAATTAAAATAGCTATAATTTTCCAAATTAGGAAATAAAAAGTAACGCTTTTTAGTATACCACCAAGTTTTCAAAAAATCACTTTTATGGCTGATCTTGTTCGTAAAAATTTTACTACTTTACACATAAATAGGCCAATAGGCAAAGTTTCATTTTTACCTCAGTTTTTATTTCACATAAAAATGTAATTTTATACAGATCATAATTTACATTTATATTTCAAGATTAGCAAAAAATAAAAAAAGATACTATTTTCATTAATGGAAGATCATGGTTATTCACAGCTATAGTGTTTATTGTGTTTGATCAAGTGTAAAAATCTGGTTTTACAAATGAAAAGTGTCTTTTTGATATCTTATGCAGTGATAGTTTTGAAGCGCGCAAATACAAAACCAGTTTTGAGCGAATGCATTCCTTGTATTTCCATTTTTAACTCAAACTATCGATCTATAACTTTAAATCAATTGGGCAATCCTTTTAAAATGGCACGACGTTAACGCGAGAATCTTAAATTGCATCTCACTATACATACTTCATATCCTGACCTCTATTTTAAAACCGGCAGACTTTAGAACTATTTGAAAACTATTCCAAAATTGCCCTTTCTCAACTCATTCTCCTATAAAATCATCCACAGGTGACGTTGCCGCAACTGTCGACGGCCGTTTGTTAAGTATCCCTCCTCAGCTCTCAATATCGGAGGATCTTCCTTCAGTAATGCGCATCATTGACCCGATTACCTTTAATTAGGGCATTAATAAGTCCATCGGCCGCCCGAAATTCGAGCGCCACGCAAATGCGCCCGACTCACGTGACGACGGGCATTACGCTTTTAACGAGGCGGCCAGAAAACGAGCAGCCGCCGTGCATGCGCGGCGCTTTTTAATCAGCGCCGGTAAGTATCTCTGTATACATTACCCCGAGAGATGAGCCGATTATCCACTTCGCGCATATCGGCGGGGAGATATACGTGCAAGGCGGGTAATGACGATCTTAAGGTATTATATATACTTACGGCGACGTGTGCTGTTTAAGGTCGCGATTTCGCGAGGGGATTCCTGTGTTTGGGAAAATTGTCTTGTTTTAGAGAGATAAAAGGATTATGTTGCAGCTATGCGGGCTGGTTTTACTTTCACGACGCGCACTAGTGGGTTTAGGGAGAGGACGATTTTGTAGAAAATTTTAAAAAGCATCTCTTAATTTGTTCTTTGTAAATGTCGAAAAAGATTATGTATTGGTCGGTGGTAGGTTTCTAATACAGGAAATGCTGCCATATAATTTATAATTATTTACTCTCATATTTAAAAACACTTACATTAACAATATTACAAGTAATAATTTAAAGTGAAATATTAAATACAATAATTATTCGTAATATGATTAATACAAATTTTAATGATTTTTTATCGTTCTGTCTTAAAAAAGTGGTGATTTATAGTAAATATGAGAAGCTGCAATCTACTTTATGAAAATTTCTTTATTTGAATTCTAATTAACAAACAAGGCCTCGACTGCCACTTTAAAAAAGTAAATTTATCGCCCGTTATTAAAGGATCTCTTTCCTTTAAGGCCGGGGCAATCATTCGAGTTTTACTCCTTTATTAGACTGAAACTCCGCGAAAAGAATTTATGAGAAAGGGCGGCCATTTCCAAGAAAAAAAAGGCCGAGTATCGAACTTGGCATAAAGGGCGAAAAGATATGAAAAAGTTCAGCAAAGCTAGAGCAGCATAAAAATCGGGCGGCTCAGAGGGCGTCCAATAAAAAAAGCAAAGTTCCCCGAAGTTCTTACGTCGTCGAAGCCGTTCGCTCATTATCTCCTTATTTAGCCCATTCGAAACTCCCCCAGCCGTAAAAGGACGACGACTCGATCGAAAACACGAGAGCTCGGCGCGCGCGCGCGTCCATTTAAATTTCCTCAAAAATAGAGGAGGCGGAGACGATCACATGTGGACTCTCAGCGGAGGCCGACGAGGAAAAGTCCCACTTTTCCCAGATGTCGCGCTCGATAAATCTCGCGGCGAAACTTTCCTGGAACGCGGAGGGAGCCGATGTGTCCGGCGCGCCGCTTAGTCCGGGGGAGAGAGGACGCGCGAGAACGGTTTCTGGTGGCTGCAGCGCGCTCTCTCTCTCTCTCTCTGTTGCTAGGTCGGTCTATCTCTGGGAGGAGGGAAGCGGCGTCTAGCGAGAGTCTAGGCCCTCTTTTTTAAGGACGAATCCGAGTGTCGCGGGAGGCTGACGGCTCGTTATTGAGCGACGGTGGAGCCGGTTCTGGACGACACGTGACGGCGGACAAGTGCAGAGCTTGGGAAACTGTACGGTATTTAAGGAGAAAAGCGTCGGTCGGCGCGAGGACACCAGTTGGGGGCGCATTCGCGTGAAAGCCTGATGGGATTTCTAATTTATCGAAATGGGATGGTAAGTGATGACCGATTCCTTTTTACAGGGTAATATTACTTGGGATGTTTTTCCATTTTGTATTTTTAAAGGGTTTTATTTATTTGTTTAAAAAGGCCTTCTTTTGTAATTCACGATAAATGTTTAACACAATTTTTTGATCTTATACTATTAGTCAAATTTAGTTTATTAATACTATTGATTGTTAACTTGTATATATCAAATGCGGATGTTAAAAATATTTAAATCGATTCAAATCAGCAATAATAATAACTTATTAAACTTCTTAAATAAGTTTAAAAAGGCATCACTCAAATACTTTAATGAAGCGTATCAACCTCACAAATCTTCAGTCAATCAGTTCCTTTTCCTCGAAGTAACCAAAGACTTCAAACCAGGTGGCAGCCATATCCCCACTCCGCCCAAATCTTCCACCCGAACCCTAATCTCTCGATTAGTCAGATCCCGAGACTTTTCTTCCTTCCCCCGGTTATTGTCCGCGCAAACAAACCGGCAGCTTGTTAAAACACAATTAGTTTGAAGTAAGGAACCAAGACGGGCGCACAAAACGCCGAAAGCCGCAGCAAAGAAAGCAGCACGAACGTCTCTAAAAAAAACCGAGGTAGGGCGAAAGAAAAGGGGGGGCCCCACGGCTGATTGGGCGACGGCGCAATTTTCGAAAATCCTTTGACGCGCCAAGCATGCGGACTCGGGAGGCGGCAATTTGCGCGCAACTGCCCACCTGCCGCGCTTCTTCTCCTACCTCCGCTGTCCTCGGCGAGCCGCTAATTATCCAGGGGACGGAAACTAGTTTCTCGATTGATTCCCTTTCGAGAATAATTCGCCCGTAGAGTAGCTTTGGGAAAATCTAGAAAGGGCGCGTCGGCGCCGGGGGACCAGCAGGTGAAGCTGCGCGGAGTAAGACCCACCTGTGGCCCGGTAATGACAGAGATATTAATAATTCAAATTTCGGGCCTACTCTCAGCGTGGTGTCGTCGGCGGGAAGGTTAATCTACCGCTCGCGTGTGCTTTTGATTCGGCGCGGCGAAGGGACTTTTTCGGGGCTTTTCAAGGTTCTCGGCTTTGCTTCTTTTTTTTTTTTTTATGTATCTCACATTTATCAGGCTCGAATGACTGTTCCATGTGTGCTTTCGAAAAATGTCTCTCACGCTCGAGTTGTTCTTTGGGACTGCTATTTTCGGGAGCTTTTCGAAATTTTTTCGAGCGCGGCTAAAAGATTCACGGCTTGGACGATGCACGTGTGCGAAATTTTGGGATTGGTATTTGTAAGTAAGGAGACTTTTATTATAGTTGAAGTATTTCGACTGGTCCTGCTTTTTTGATTCGATATTAATTTTGTGATGTAATTTTACACGCGATGGACGAGGGATCGAGAACAAAAAAAAAAATTTAATTTTAAAAAATAGTTTATTACAAAAGAGACTTGTTATTTAAGAAAATTTTTGGCGAGATAAAAAATACAAAGAACAATGAAGTGACTATATACTTTCTTTGCGGATAAAAATCGTGTAATAAGCAATTTTAAAATTATCTTTATAATTAAGGCTCTTTTTTTTAATAATACCAAGGAACATTAAAGCACATCATCAAGTCGCCATTTATGCACAATGCAAATTCACCGCAGACACTTTGTATACACATTGTCTCGCGGCGTCTTAACGACCGAAAAAAAAAGAAGAAAGAAGCAAAAAAAAAAAAAAAAAGAAGAAGGGCCCGGGCATCCTGGCCTCGCACCTCTTATTACGCGATAATTGTCCCACCTGAAAATTAAAAGCCCTTCTGGCCGAAAATCCCATTCTGCCTCACAAAGCCCTCCGAGAAAAAGGCGGCGCGCGCGCTGAACCAGTTTGCGCCCCGAAAAACCCAATCGTTAAGAGGGACTTATCCGTTCAATAAACGCAAGAAGAGCTACTCGCGCACGCGCTAAACGCCGGCTAAAGACTCTGATTTACGCAGCGCCGCCGCTTCAGCTCGTAAGGACGCCGCGGCAGGGAGAGGGAGACACAATACCGGCGTTTTTTCGCGGCTCCGGCTTTCTATGTAAACGCGTAATTTATTTAGCATTGTGCCCCGCTCGCGCGAGGGGATCATCGGAGCCTGAATTTTTGATGGCTCGTTCGAAGGGCGATATCGGGGGATTAAGTGGGTAGCGAAATGTGTGTCACGAGTGCGCTAAGCGGCAGTTCCGGCTTTTTTAATTGAGCACCCCGGGAGCGAGGTGCGACACGGACCCACCGGCAGGTTAGACGCGCCGTTACCGCGATTTATGGGTGAGACGGTGATGGCTGCCCCGGGAGAGGGACAATGACGGGGCGCCGTTTCGGTAATGTACGAGCGAGCGATAAATGCACAAAGACGCGCCGTTTTTAGTAGCTCGGTAATGGAGTATTTTTATTACTCTTTTCGAGTTTTGTTGCTGGAATTTCGTGTATTCTTCTTTTTGTGATGGGCGATCGGCTTAATATTTTATGATCGTAATAAGGTTAATATGACAAAGTCGTTGCCACTTGACTTCCGCATTAAGAATCAATAGTTGGAAATGATTATTATTCTATTTATGTATTTTTACATAATTAAAATGTATTCAAGTTACTTAAGGGAAGAAGGTACCCAAATTAGACAGAAGGCCTAAAATTGATTAAAAATAATTTTTATACTCTCAGTAACAC